>CAUYUJ010014866.1:303275-371438 GCA_963575745.1 Prorocentrum cordatum | reverse complement strand
GGCCCAAGCACACTGGCCCTGCATGACCGGCCTGTGCCGCCCTGGGCCGTCTGGCCTGGGGCAGCACGGTATGCCTTGATTGGCGTGCGCAGCTGAGGGCGCGCTGGCTCCTCGCCGGTCTATCCGCACGGGCCCACGGAACGTCCGCGGCGCGCCGCCGGCGGGACCAAGAACATGCTCGATCCACTTGCCGGCCGCCGCCGCGGGCCGAAAGGCCAAGCTTGGATTGCTCCGCGTGCGCCGCGGGCCCACGGACCTCCCACGGCGAGCCGCTGGCGGGGCCGAGAACATGCTCGATCCACATGGCGGCTGCCGCCGCGGGCCGAAAGGCCGGGCTTAGATTACTCTGGGCCGCCCTGGGCCCGTTGCCTGGCGCGTGTCGCGGATCCGAGGACCGGCCACGATGCGCCGCCGGCAGACCGAGAACGCGCTTCGATCCACTTGCCGGCCGCCGACGCGGACCGAAGGCCAGGTCAGGACAGCCCAGGGCCGCTGTTGAACCGGGGGGGGGTGCCGCGGCGGAATGGCGCGGGCGGGCGGCTCTCAGACTCCGAAGGCCCCCCCCCCGACACGGCCCTCGGCGCGGCTTCCGAGACAGACGGCTCTCGGGTCATGTTAACTCAGGGCCCCCCCCCAACGGGCACCCCCTGGCCAGCCACGCGCGCCCTGCCCGACCCTACCCAAAGCCAGGGCAAGCGAAACCAGCCGAGGGGGGGCGCAACGGAAGGGGGGGGCCCACCAGAACGCGCACCCCCCGATCCCCCGACAACGCTCCTGCGCACGCGCCGTCCAGAGACATCCGCCACCCCCGACCCGCGGAGCCACGACCGCGGGCCCTCGGGCGGCGATGGTGACGGGCCCAGCCCAGCCCCCAAGGGGCAGGCACCGGCCCATACCCACCGCGCGCCTCGAGGCCCCGCGGCGCGGCACCGCGGCGGCGGCTGGGACCTGTCCAGGCGGCGGAGGGGCGAGCGAGGGGAGGGGGAGGTGGGCGCGCACCTTTCTGTGGCCAAGTCAAAGGGGAGGTGCCACGAGCCTAACACGCAGCGAGGTACCCCATCAAATGCGCGGGTCCTCGAAGAACGCAGGCCGGCCCGCCCCCCAAAAGTAGTGTGAGGGCCGCCTGCCATCTGCTGCGTTGGCCGTTACACTCTAGCTACCCCCCGACACGCCTTGCCCCGCATGCCGCGGGCTTCTGCCGTGGGGGGACGCGCGCCGCAGCCGCTCGGTCCCGGGGTGGAGACAGGGGAGCCGGGGGCGGCGGGGAGGGGGGAAGGGCCCCCCCTTGCATTGGTTGTGGCGAACGCCCCCCACCGGATATACCTCTTGCGCCTCCAAGATGCCCTCCGCGCCATGCGCCTGCGCGGCCCCGTCAGTCGCGGCGCTAGCGGCGGCCGCCCCAGTGAGCCTGCGGCCAGGCCCCTCGGATGATGCAGGCTGCGTTGCACCGCGCAGCTCCTGGCAGGGCGCGCGGCGGCGCGCCTCGGCGTAAGGCCACGGCGGCGGCGCCACGGGCGCGGGCGCGCGGCCGCGCTGCGGCGCACAGGAGGCGCACCAGCTCGGCGTGGCACTGCGTCGCGGCAGCCACGACGCCAGCGCGCCGGGCGCGGAGCCACCCGAGCGCGACCTGCTTGTCATCCGCGTCGAACGCGATGGCGCCCAGCAGCGCGGCAAGGGCACCTGCGTCCACTGGGCCCAGGCGCAGAGCCGCCAGGGCCCGGCGGCGCCGGTCGCTGCGCGCCCAGTCCTCCTTGGCGGCCGCCACGGCCGCTGCCCAAGCCCCAGCGCCCATGCGGAACGAGGCGGGGAAGCGCGGCTCTGCCGCGCTGAGGCTGCAGCGCCGCGCCAGGGCTGCCGCTTCGACTTGCTTCTCTGGCTCTCTAGGTCGGGAGAACGCGCCCGCGGGGTTGCTCTCGGACGCGACCCATTCGATCCACAATTCAACGCCGAGGACCCCCAGCAGGAGCCGGATCGCCCCGACAATATCTTTGCTGCGGTCGTCATTGGCAGCGCCGCTGAGGATGTTCTCCAGCGCGGGCGCGTTGTCCTCGAAGAGGATCAGCCGGGCCCCGCGGAGCTCGTCGGGGCAGGTCAGGAGCAGCACGAGCACGGCAAGCAGCTCGGACTGGGTGCTCCGTTGCCTTTTGCCGACCTTGAGCAGCTCCGCGCTTAGGTGCCGCGGGATGCGCGCCGAGAAGCTGCGGCCGCTGCACCGCGAGGACAGCAGCATGCCCCCGATCGCCCCCGCGCTGGTGTCCACGTCCCAAGAAGATCCGTCGACCCATCCGAGAACGACGGGCCGTTGGTCGCCGTGCTCGCGCCTGCGGTAGATCGGGCAGCGCAGCAGCGCCCTCCACCACGCCAGCGCGCCGGCGAGGCGGTCGGACCAGCCGCCTCGGTGCGCGGACACGTTGGAAGCGCACACGCGGCCGACGCGGCCGAACATTGCCGCGGTGGCGAAGCCCATCAGCCCTCCAAGTCGGGCCGCGTCGCGCCTGCTGAGGCGGCGCGCGCGCAGCGCGGCGCCCACGTCCGCGGCCAGGTCGTCGCGCCGCCTGGCGGTGAGTCGCAGCCCCGCCCGCGCCCGGTGGAGAGCAGGTCCAGCACGGCCGCCGGATCGACCCTGGTTCTTGCCGTCCTTGAGTGGGACGCCGAGCATGGAGTGCGGCTCCTGGAACACCCACTCATTCAGGGCGGCCCACCTGGCTGGGGAAGCGCGGTGGAAATCGTCTACGCACGCATACTGAGGCACGCTGAAGACGCGGCGGAGCGGGCGGCGCACGCTGGCGGCGACGCGCGCGCACCCCCAGACTGCGCCGAACGCCCCGAAGGGGAGCGCCATGTGCGCGTAGGCGCGGAATCCGCCTGCCGGCCCCACGGCGTCGCCCCAGACCAGACACAACAGCAGCGGGATGTCGTCTGGATGCGCCGGCAACTGGCGGTCAGCCTGCGCGTGGTTCCCCTTTGCGATGAGGGGGGCGCCGCCCTCTCCCCACTCGCGGAACTCCTCCGCGATGAACGCGACCGCGTCGGGGAGCGAGGCGAGGCCTGCCATCCGCATGCGCTCCTGCGTCGCTGCTGCGAGGTTCAGGCCGCTCGCCGTGGCATCGTCTACGGGCCGGACTTTGTACGAGGTGGCCGTGCGTTTCTGCAATCGCGGGAAGCGCCGCGTTGGCAGCAACCTGGCGCACGGCACGGTGGAGTGCACCTGGCCGGCGTCGTCGAGCCATGCTTCCCAGGGCCCATCGAGCTTGCCCGCCTCGCGTTCGGCCTCGGTGGCGCGGAGGGCCTCGGCCATGTCTGATTCCCGCTTGGTGTTCACGAGCATTCCCTTTAGTGCGGCATCCCTGTTGTCCAGCGCCTGTTCGAGAGCGCCGTTGAGCTCCGCGGCGCCCGGTGGGTCTGCGCTGTCGGTGGTTTCGTAGACCCGCGCGTCCGGGAGCACGCCCCGCATGCGGAAGCCCGCCATGATATCGGCGATGCCCTCCGGCGTCGTCATGCCCGGAGGCCAGGAGGAGCTCCCTGCGCAGCGGGCCGTCGTACGCCGGCGGTAGCACGCCCCTGACACGCTGGGAGAGGCCTGCGCGCCAGGCGCGGGTCGCGTCGCTAAAGGTTGCCTCGACTCGCTTCCAATACTGCACTTGCCCGACAACCCCGCTTTCCTAATCGGGGCAGTCGCGCGCCCAGAGCAGCGCGCTGCGGATGGGCGCCGGCGGTCGCGCGGCGGGCGGCCCCGCTCACTGGGGCGCCGGCTGGCAGCGCTGCCGGTCCCGGGCCATGTCGACGTGCTGCTTCGGAGAGAGCGCCCGCTGCTGCTGCGTGAATATTTTGGCTGCTCTGCCCGGCGCTGTGGGGTGCCGTGGCGGTGCGGCAGTGTCTTCGGCGCACCAAGGTATGGTGTCTCTGCGCGCGCCCTGCTGGCTGCGCGCTTCTGCGGGCGGCGGCGAGTAGGCGGCTGCCGGTTCGCGTCGACGGCGTCGAACTCTCGTTCGGCCGCAGGGTCATGGAGCCTCGCTGCATAGTCGACCATGGCGATGCCGCTGCAGGTGGTGCCCGCACGGCGCGGGCCATGGCTGGCGCCGCCCGGGGGCGCGAGGTTGCCCATGCTGTAGCGTTGCCGCGGGCTGGCGCCCGCGTGCAGGCCCCAAGCTGGGTCGCCCTGCACGGGCTGTGCGTCGGCGGCCGCGGTGGCGCGGCTCTGCAGGCTGGCGCGCGCCCGCGGGCCGAGCTCCCGGCGCTGGTCCCGGCCGGTCGCTTCAGGGTGAAACTGCGGTTGCTCCCGCTGTGGACGGCTCTGAGCCCAGTCGTCTGCGGCGGGGTGAAACTGGCGGCGCACTGTGGATGGGAGCGCAGCCTGAAGGGCCGCGGCGCCGTGCGGTGCCCGTGGGGCGCGGGCAAATTGCGGGGCGCGGCCGTTCGCGGGGCTGTCTGTCGGGCTCGGCCCCGGTTGCCCCCCCCTGCGTGGAGCCTGCCGCCCCTAGTCACTCATGGCGAAACCAGCAACGGTCACCGTGCTGGCAGGTCCCTTCCATGCACCTGGTGCACCACGCCCCTTTGCCGCCCCCCTTGGTCGACTCGCGTGGCCCCGCCGCGGCGCGCGCGCGCGTTGCCCTTGCGGGCGCCCTTGTCCTTCTTGCCAGCCCCGGACGGCTTGCCCATGCCGGCGGCCTTGCCCTTGTCGCCGCGGCGCTCTGGGGCCGCGGGCGCAAGTTGCCGCAGGCGGCACCGCAGCCGCCGCTGCGCTTTCGAGAGGCGCCTGCGCTTGGCTGCTGGCTGGCCCGCGCCCGCGAGGGCGAGGAGAAGCGCGGCCTGGAAGCTGCCCGCCGCGCCAGGGCGGGCGGCCTGCACGCCACCGTTGGCCCCGAGCGCGGGTGCCCGAGGATGCGCGGCGAGACGCGGCGCCACGGCAAGCGCGACGTCGAGGTCGCCGTTCTCGGGGGGCAAGGACGCGTTGATCGCGTCGTCGATCTTGTCGCCGGCCGTCGACGCCTTGTGCCATTGGTTCTGGCAAACCAGGCACGCTTCGCAATACTCCGCGACTGAGAGGTTCCAGCACCCCGGTCGCGGCGCGCGGTTCTTGCGCACCCTCGCCCAGAATCTCTGGTGGAAGACCTCCAGGCAGTTTATGTCCTCGACCCACCAAGTGAGGAAGATCCGGTTTTCAATGATGTATGCCCAGGTCTCGAGATCCTCCAGTGTGCCGGGTGGTGCTTCCTGCATGGCTGGGAGCTTCCAGGCCAGCGCTCCGTGCTGGACGGGCCCCAGGAAGCTGGCGAGGCCGGTATTTTTGCCGATCTCCTCGGACTGCACCTTGTCCGCGAGCAGGGGGATGCACTCCTTCTGGACGCGGCGCAAGCGCTCGCATCGCCCCCAAAGGCGGCCGCTCGGAAGGCGGGCGTCCTCGACATCGCGCCGCCTCGCCTCGAAGAGGGCCTTAAGCCGCTTCTCGCGGCACTCCGGGTTCAGTTCGTACCATTCCTCGTGGCCCGGATCCTTCGCCTCGATAGGCGTCACCTCCTCCTGGTCGGGAGGCTTGTTCGCGGCCTCTGTGCTGGCGGCGTACCACTTCTGGTAGAAGCCCAACGTCTTCGCCCATGCCGCGGCCCCCTTCTTGACGATCTCGGGGAGCGCGGTCGCGACGGTTGCAACGAAAACGATGTCTACCGGCTTCACTACCGTAACGCCCGCGTGGTCGCGCAGGTATTCCGGGGTGACGGAGTCGGCCACCATGACGTGGTCAGTGAGGCCGCTGCCGGTGACCCACTCCTTGACCTCCGCGGGGAGCGCGGCAAACGCGTCGTCGAAGGTGCTGAACATCGTCCCCAGGTTCCAGTCGGTGTGCGCGGCGCCGTGTAGCTGGCGCGGTGTTTGAGCACAAGGTGCCGCGGTTCTTGAGCACGAGATGGCGGCTGCGGGCAAAGTGCCAAAAAAATGCCTTCTGGCTGACCCTTCGGCGGTTACGATGCCCCGGCGGGCTCGCAACCACCGGGGGGCCGCGCGGGCCAGCAGACCCTGACACGACACGACCCTCGGCGCGGCCTCCGGCCCGACCCTACCCAAAGCTGGGGCAAGCGAAAAGCGGCGGAGCGGCCGCGGACCGTCGGCCTGGCCAGCGGCAGCGCTGACCGGCGGCAGCCCGACCCCAAGAGGGACGGACACGGGACCGACCACGACGACGACGACGACGACGACGACGACGACGACGACGACGACGACAACGACGACGACGACGACGACGACGACGACGACGACGACGACGACCGGGGGAAGGAGGAAGGGGAAGAGGAGGAGGAGGAGGAAGAGGAGGGGGACGACGACGAGGAGGACGAGGGCGAAAAAAAAAAAAGAAGAGGAGGAGGACGAGGCGGAGGAGGAGGGGGAGGAGGAGGAAGGAGGGACGGAGAGAGCGAGGTAGGTGAAGGAGGAGAAGCAAAAGTGAGGAGAACGCGGAAGGAACGACAGGCTGGCACCCGGCAAGCAGCGAGGGAGTCGCACGGTTTATCGGCCTGGCTGGCCGAGGGGCCGGCGTGTTGTTGTAGTTTACTTGGGGGGGTCCGCCGCCCGTGTCGAGGAGCGGCATCTGAATAAACTGCAAAATAAGTCTCAAGCGAGAGCGCGATTCCTGAGTATATCGAAAAGAAGTCTCAAGCAAGAGCCTGCTGTCTCAATAAATTGTGAGGAAATATCAGGCGGGAGCGTTGTTGTTGCTGTAGCTCGGGGGCCCGCCGCCCAGTTTGAGGCTCAAGACTTTCCCTGCGAAGAACCAGGGTGCGAGCCCCAGGACGGGCAATCCAATAGGAAAAACTACATTGGTTACCAGAGGGAGGATCAATCATAGTTATTCTTCAAACGGGAGAGTTCAACAGCAACAACAAGGACAGGGACCTTCCCTGGGCCCCGGCGCTCGGGCTCCTCCAGCGCTATCCTCCAGGGGGGGGCAGGAACCGTCCCCGGGCCCTGGGGTTCCCAACCCCCGCCCCCAACAACAACAACAACAACAACAACAACAACAACAACAACAACAACAACAACAACGACGGGAATGAATAAAAAAACAAAACAAAAACAACAAAACAAACAAAAAACGGAGTGTCCCTCAGGACTCCGGTATTGCATCGGAGTGGTGGCTTACGTGTGAGCGCTAGAGAAGCGAGAGATTCTATAGACACCCTACAGGGATCCGATAGAAACCTTACAGGCATCTTATAGAAACCCTACAGGCATCCTATAGAACCCCTACAGTGATCCTATAGAAACCATAAAGGCATCCTATAGAAACCCTACAGGGACCCTATAGAAACCATACAGGCACCCTGTAGAAACCCTACAGGCGTCCTATTGAAACCCTACAGGCATCCCATAGAAACCCTGAAGGCATCCTGTAGAAACCCTAAAAAGGCATCCGATAGAAACCATACAGGCATCCTATAGAAACCCTAAAGGCATCCGATAAAAACGCTACAGGCATCCGATAGAAACCCTACAAGGCATCCGATAGAAACCCTACAAGACGTCCTATAGAAACCCTACAGGCATCCTATAGAAACCGTACAGGAACCCGATAATATTATTTCTTTTAAATAAAAAACGGGATTCGATAGAAACCCTACAAGGATACGATAGAAACCGTACAGGGACCCGATAGAAATCCTACAAGGATCCTATATACATATAAGGATCCGATAGAAGAGGCCGGGGGATTGTGGTGTCGCTGTGGGTTTTAGACGAAAATTTACGATATGTCACGTTGTTCCTCATCATTATGCTGATGTTTCCTTTCTCGTTTTCTCTCTCTCTCTCTCTCTCAATCTCTCCCACTCCCATTCCCATTCCATTCCCATTCCCAATACCATTACCATTCCCATCCCCATCCCCATTCCCATTCCCATCACATTACCGTTACCATTACCATTACCTTGACCTTTATCTTTACCTTTACCTTTACCATTACCATTACCATTACCATTGCCATTACAATTGCCAGTGCCATTACCATTGCCATTACAATTGCCATTATCATTGCCAGTGCCATTACCAATGCCGTTGCCATTGCCATGGTATTGCCATTGCCAGTCGCCACCCCGTTACCATTACCGTTACCATTACGATTACCATTCCCATTACCATTACAATTCGCCACTACCATTACCATTGACATTATCATTAACATTACCAACACAATTGCCATTACCATTACCATTACCGCTGCCATCACCATTACAATTCCCATTCCCATCATCATTGCCATTACCATTACCGTTACCAGTAACATTTCCATTACCATTGCCATTATCTTTCCCACTACCACTACCATTTCCATTCCCGTTCCCGTTCCAATTACCACTACGATTCCCATTCCCATTCCCATCCCCATTACCATTACCATTACCATTACCATGACCATGACCATGACCATTACCATTACCATTGCCATGGCCATTGCTATTGCCATTGCCATTGCCGTTCCCGTTCCCATTCCCATGTCATGGCCAGTCCCAGACTGATAACCATGGCCAATCGGCGGCGACATTGCCATATGCCAAGTCGCTACCCCCCCGGTACCAGTGCCATAACCAATTACCATTGACCGTTATCCTCACCATGACCATGTCCCAGGACCAGTATCATTACCACTGGTCATTGCCATTAACCCTTACCATCATTGCCATTCCGCCACTCCATATACCCATTGCCATTCGCCACTACCATTACCATTGCCAGTACCATTACCATTCCGATTCACATTCCCATTCCCAATACCATTACCATTACCATTACCATTACCATTACCATTACCATTACCATTACCATTACCATTACAACTGCCATTACAACTACCCTTACCATTACCTTTACCTCTACCTTTACATTTACCCTTACCCTTACCATTCCCATTTCCGTTACCACTACCACTGCCATTTCCATGCCCGTTCCCATTCCCATTCACATTCCCATTCCCGTTCCCATTCCCATTCACATTACCATTGCCATTACCATTACCATTGCCATTGCCATTGCCATGGCCATTGCCAGTCCCATTACCATTACCATTGCCATCGCCGTTGCCATTGCCATTGCCAGTCGCTACCCCGTTACCATTGCCATAACCATTACCATTACCGTTATCGTCACCATTACCATTCCCAGTACCATTATGATTACCACTGTCATTACCATGACCATGACCATGACCATTACCATTGCCATTGCCATTGCCATGGCCATTACCATTGCCATTGCCATTCCCATTGCCGTTGCCATTGCCATTGCCATTACCATTACCGTTGCCATTGTCATTGTCATTGCCATTGCCAGTCGCCACCCCGTTACCACTATCATTACCGTTACCATTATCAGTACCATTACCATTACCTCTGTCATTACCAGTACCATTCGCATTGCCATTGCCATTGCCATTAGCCACTACCATTACCATTGCCAGTACCATTTCCATTGCCATTCCCATTATCATGACCATTACCATTGCCATTACCATTACCATTATCACTATCATTTCCATTACCATTACCATTACCTTTACCTCTACCTTTACCTTTACCCTTACCCTTATCATTCCCATTTCCGTTACCACTACCACTACCATTTCCATTCCCGTTCCCGTTCCCGTTCCTATTCCCATTCACATTCCCATTCCCGTTTCCATTCCCATTACCATTGACATTATCATTACACTTATCATTGCCGTTGCCATTGCCATGGCCATTATCATTGTCATTGCCATTGCCAATCCCATTGCCATTGTCATTACCATTACCGTTGCCATTGTCATTGCCATTGCCAATCGCTACCCCCTTACCATTACCATTACCGTTACCATTACCTGTACCAGTACCATTACATTACCCCTGTCATTGCCATTACCATTACCATCACCATCGCCATTGCCATTGCCATTCGTCACTACCATTACCATTGCCAGTACCATTTCCACTCCCATTCCCATTACCATTAGCATTACCATTACCATGATACTACCGCTGTGGAGGGTTTCAGTAGGAATCCATGTGGAGGATTTCGGTAGGAATCATTCAGTGGAGGGTTTCGATAGGAACCCTTATGCCGAGGATTTCACTGTGAATCCTTCTTATGGGGGCGTCCAATAGGAATCCTTCTAGGGGGAGGGCATATGTTCCACGTCGCCTTCCGTTTTTCCTCTGGCCCCCCCCCCCCCCCCCCCTAAAAAAAAAGAACAAAAAAAAAAAAAAAAAAAATCTGGGGGGGGGGCGCCAGGAGAAAAAAAAACAAAAAAGGCAGAGAGGTAGCAGGAGGGGGAGAGGGAGGAGGAGGAGGAGGCGGAGGAGGAGGAGGACGACGACGACACAGAGCAGAGTTTGCACAGAAACAGTCGCGAACTCAGCGCGAAACCCTCGCGCGCGCGCTTTTGAACCCCTGCGACTCCACAATCCCCCGTTCTCCGATAGAAACCGTACACGGACCCTGTCTTTTATATAAAAATCGAAAGGGACCCTTTTTAAAAATAAAAAACCCTACAGGGAGCAGATAAAGAAACCGTAAGAGGGATTATATAGAAAGCCTACAGGGATCCGATAGAAACCCTTCAGGGACCCAATAGAAACCCTACAGGGGTCCTGGAGAGAAATACTATATCCGCCGATCCGGCGTGTGAGTTTCAAGGAGTCTCAGCTACAGCCTCGAGGCTGAGCCTCAGCCTCTGGGGGGGTTGCCCGGGTGGCTCTGCCGGGGAAGGGGGGGTGGGGGGGGGGGGTGCGAGTTTCCGGCGGATGCGTTTTTTGACACCCCTCACAAGGATCGTGGCCTCCGAGGGGGTTCCGAACTCGAGTACCACCCCTCCCGCACCAAGAGGCTCCGAGGAGGCCTCCAAGAGGCCCCAAGGGGCGCAGAAGAGGCCCCCAAGAAGCCCCAAGAGGCTCCCAAGAGACCCCCAAGAGGCCCTCTAGTGGCCCCAAGAGGCCCGAGAGGCCCCCAAGAAGCCCCAAGAGGCGCCCAAGAGGCCCCCAGAAGTCCCAGCCAACCACGAGATCCCAACCAGCATCCATGAGGTCTCTGACCCACCACCCACGCACGGTGGCGGGATAGGCCGACGGCCACTGGATCCGCCGCCCCCTGCTTGCAGGGGTGCACGGCGTGCTGGATGAGCTGTCAGGTTTTGGTTTTGGTTCTTTTTCCAAAAGAACCTTCCCAGTGGGCTCCGCAAACCCGCGCAGGCCCGCAAAAACGGCGGTGCGCGCGGGACAAGGACATCCTCAAAAAATCGCGAAGATGGCCCAAGATGGCCTCCAAGTCCGCCCGAGATGGTCCAAGACGGCCTCCATAACGGCCCAAGAGAGTCCAAGACGGCCCAAGACGGCCCAAGAGGCCCCCCAGAGGCCTCCCAGACGGCCCAAGAGGCCTCCAAGAGGTCCTCCAGGAGAGTCCGAAGAGGGCAAAATCAATGATTTTCCATTGGTTTTTGAAGGATTTTGGCATTTGCGCCTTTTCGGCTCTCCGACGGCTCAAGACGGCCCAAGAAGCCCCCAAGATCGCCCAAGAGGCCCCCAAGAGAGCCCCCTGATGGCCCAAGTGGCCTCCAAGATGGCCCCTAGATGGCCCCAAGAGGGCCCAAGAGGCCTCCAACACGCCCAAGATGGCCTCCAAGACGCCCAAGATGGCCTCCAAGACGGCCCTGGATCGCCCCAAGAGGGTCCCCCGTTGGCCCAGACAGGCCCCCAAAACGGCTCCCGACGGCGTCAGACGTGCCAGGAACCCACCAAGATGGCCGAAGTTTGCTCGAAGCTGGCCCAAAAGGGCCCAAGAGGCCCCCAAGAGGGCCTCCAGGAAGGCCAAAAGATGCCAGAATCACTGATTTTCCCAAGGTTTTTGATGGATTTGGGCATTTCCCTTTTTTCGGCCTTCCGACGGCCCGAGACGGCCCAAGAGCCCCCAAAGATCGCCGAAAGATCGCCCAAGAGGCCTCCAAGACGGCCAAGATGACCTTCAAGATGCCCACGTGTTCCCCGAAGGCTTTCCAAACCGATTCGGGGAACACGTGGTCCGATAGCTTGGCAGGTCTGGCCTCAACGGTCGGCCACATAGGCGCTTCCAAAAAGGCAGGGGGCGGCGGTGATTCGCCGTAGGCGTCTTCGATCCGCCGCCCCCTGTGGTCTTGCCACAGGGGTGCACGGCGTGCTGGATGTTTCAGGTATTGGTTTTGGTTCTTTTTCTAAAAGAACTCCCCAATGGGCTTCGGCCCGTCCCGCCGGCCACCCGCAAGTTTCCGAAAATCCATCTGTCAATGCCTTTGTTGCCCCAACTTGGCCCAAGATGGCCTCCAAGACGGCCAAGATGGCCCAAGATGGCCTCCAAGATGCTTCCAAGACGGCCAAGATGGCCTCCAAGACGGGTAAGATGGCTCCAAGATGCACCCAAGACGGCCCAAGATGGCCTCAAGATGGTCTAAGACGGCCCAAAAGGCCCGCAAAAGGCCTCCAATGACGGCCCAAGAGCCCTCCAAGACGCCCTCCAGGAAGGCCCGAATAGGTTAAAATCATTGATTTTCCTTAGGTTGTTCAAGGATTTTGGCATGTTCTTCTTTTCAGCTCTCCGACGGCCCAGGCCCAAGAGGTCCCCAACATCGCCCCAACAGCACCCAAGAGGCCTCCAAGATGGCCCCATGACGGCCCAAGAGGCCCCCAAGAAGGCCCCAAGAGGGCCTCAAGACGGCCCAAGAGGCCTCCAAGACGCCCAAGATGGCCTCCAAGACGGCCAAGATGGCCCAAGATGGCCTCCAAGATGCCACCAAGACGGCCAAGATGGCCTCCAAGACGGGTAAGATGGCTCCAAGATGCCTCCAAGACGGCCCAAGATGCCCAAGAGGTCTAAGACGGCCCAAAAGGCCGCAAAAGGCCTCCAAGACGGCCAAAGCCCCTCCAAGGACGCCCGCCAAAGGCCCGAATAGTTAAAATCATTGATTTTTCCAAAGGTTTTGTGGAAGAGTTGGCAGTTCTTCTTCCCTGGTTCTCCGACGGCCCCAACGGCCCATGAGGTCCCCAACATCGCCCCAACAGCTCCCAAGAGGCCTCAAGATGCCCCATGCGCCAGGAAGCCCCCAGAAGCCCAAAGGGCCTCAAGAAGACGGCCCAAGAGCCGCCAAACGCCCAAATGCCTCCAAGACGGCAAGAATGGCCCAAGATGGCCTTCCAGATGCCTCCAGAACGCCAAAAGGCCATCCAAGACGGGTAAGATGCTCCAAGATGCACCCAATAACGGCCAAGATGGCCGACAACCCTTCGCGGTCTACAGAAGACCCCAAAAGGCCCGCAAAAGGCCTCCACGACGGCCCAAGAGCCCTCCAAGACGCCCTCCAGGAAGGCCCGAATAGGTTAAAATCATTGATTTTCCTAAGGTTTTTGAAGGATTTTGGCATGTTCTTCTTTTCAGCTCTCCGACGGCCAAGACGGCCCAAGAGGTCCCAAACATCGCCCCAACAGCACCCAAGAAAGGCCTCCAAAGGCCCATGACGTTTGCCCGGGCCCCCAAGAAGGCCCCAAGAGGGCCACAAGACGGCCCTAGAGGCCACCAATACGCCCAAGATGGCCTCCAAGACGGCCAAGATGGCCCAAGATGGCCTCCAAGATGCCTCCAAGACGGCCAAGATGGCCTCCAAGACGGGTAAGATGGCTCCAAGATGCACCCAAGACGGCCCAAGATGGCCTCAAGATGGTCTAAGACGGCCCAAACGGCCCGCAAAAGGCCTCCAAGACGGCCCAAGAGCCCTCCAAGAACCACCCTCCCAAGACGCCCGAACACTGCCCGAATGCGAAGCTGGCCCAAGACGGCCCAAGAGGCCTCCAAGAGGGCCTCCAGGAAGGCCAGAAAAGGCCAAAATCATTGATTTGCCATGGGTTCTTGAAGGATTGTGGCATGTTTTGTTTCTGCCTTCCGACGGCCCGAGACGGCCCAAGTGCCCACAAAGATCGCCCAAGAGGCCCAAGACACGGCCCCAAGAGGCCCCCAAGACGGTTCAAAAAGTCTCGGAGACGCTCAAGATGGCCTCCAAAACGGCCTAGGAACCCTCCAAGACTTCCTCCAAGAAGGCCCGAAAGGGTCAAAATGGCTTCCAGACGGTCAAGATGACCTGCAAGATGCCCACGTGTTCCCCGAAGGCTTTCCAAACCGACTCGGGGAACACGTGGTCCGATAGCTTGGCAGGCCTCTGGCCACAACCTTCGGCCACATAGGCGCTTCAAAAAAGGCAGGGGGCAGCGGTGATTCGCCGTAGGCGTCTTCGATCCGCCGCCCCCTGCTTGCAGGGGTGCACGGCGTGCTGGATGATTCAGTTTTGGTTTGGGTTCTTTTTCTAAAAGAACTCCCCAGTGGGCTTCGGCCCGTCCCGCCGGCCACCCGCGAATTTCCCAAATGCGTCTGTCAATGCCCAAAAACGGCCGTTTCGCTCGGGACATCCTCAAAAAATCGCGAAGGTGGCCCAAGATGGCCTCCAAGTCCGCCCGAGATGGTCCAAGACGGCCTCCAAAACGGCCCAAGAGAGTCCAAGACGGCCCAAGACGGCCCAAGAGGCACCCCAGAGGCCTCCCAGACGGCCCAAGAGGCCTCCAAGAGGTCCTCCAGGAGAGTCCGAAGAGGCCAAAATCATTGATTTTCCATTGGTTTTTGAAGGATTTTGGCATTTGCGCCTTTTCGGCTCTCCGACGGCTCAAGACGGCCCAAGAAGCCCCCCAAGATCGCCCAAGAGGCCCCCAAGAGAGCCCCCAGATGGCCCCAATGCCGCCAACAATAAAAAAAAACAAAAAAAGAAAAAATGAGGCCCTAGAGGGGGGGAAGAGGGCCCAAAGCTCCAAGACAACCCGCCCAAAATGCCCTCCCAGAAGCCCCAAGGGCCTCCAAGACGTCCCCCCTGGAGCATGCCAAGCGGGGCCCCAAGTCGGCCCATAGAGCCCCCCAAATGGCTTCCGACGGCTTCAGACGTGCCAGGAACCCACCAAGATGGCCGAAGTTGGCTCGAAGCTGGCCCGAGACGGCCCAAAAAGCCCCAAAGATCGCCCAAAGCTTGCCCAAGAGGCCTCCAAGACGGCCAAGATGACCTTCAAATGCCCACGTGTTCCCCGAAGGCTTTCCAAACCGATTCGGGGAACACATGGTCCGATAGCTTGGCAGGTCTGGCCTCAACGTTCGGCCACATAGGCGCTTCCACAAAGGCAGGGGGCGGCGGTGATTCGCCGTAGGCGTCTTCGATAAATGCTGAGTGAGAGGAGGGGAGGGAAAAAGAGAGGAGGGACGAGGGCGAAGAAGGATCACATCAGTCGGAGCGCCCCGGATCGGCGGCACTGGCCGAAGGCCACTACAATATATATATATATATATAGAGAGAGAGAGAGATATATATATATATATATAGAGATATAGCGCTTCGCGCGCGCTCAGGTTCTAGCCCAGGCTGGGGGCGCGCTAGAAGATCTTGGACAGCGCTATCAAGCACAGGCGCGTGACATAACCTCAGGAAGGCATTAAGAAACCCCCCTGGGTTATTCTTAGCACCCGGTTTTCTCAATATTCCAGGCGGGCAGTTTTAGCCGAACGATACACTTAGCACCCGCCGCACACAGAAAACAAAATCCACCATCGGCGGCCGCCCCACTAACGCCAAGAGAGGGTGTCGTGACGAATGTCAAGGATCTAGCCCAGATCGGACGACGACGACAACGACGACGACGACGACGACGACGACGTCGACGGACGACGACGACGACGACGACGGCGCTTGGCAGGCCTTAGCTAGGCCCCGAGTCCCCTCAGCCAGGTCTTCCGGTGCGGCCATAACGCTCCAGGGTGCGGGGGCGTTATAATCCACCGGAAAAGGGGGGGGGGGTTCTTAATGCCTTCCTGAGGTTAGTCGTGCCTCCTGAGGGCCTCTTGGGAGCCTCTTCGATCTTCGTGGGGGCATCTGAAGGGCTTCTGGGGGGTTCTCCGTGCTTCCTGACTTGGCTGTTGGAGGCACCTCTTGGGTGCTTTTCGGGGGGGGCACCTTGGGGCTTCTTGGAGTCCCTTGGGGGCATCGTCAGGGTTCTCCGGGCAGTCGGGAAGTGATGTTCTGCAGTCTGAAGCAGTCAATTGGCCGTCTTGGCTGCGTGGAGGCCCGGCTTCAGGCCACATTGGGGCAATCCGGAAACCTCTCGGGGCCTCCTTGAAGCAATTTGGATGCATCGAAAGCACTGCTCGGCTATCTTGGGGCCCCGTGTACGTCTCCTGTGGGCCTTTTGGGGCCTGGTGGGGGGGGCTTTGGGGAGCCTCGTCGGACCACTTGGGGACTCTTGGGGCCTCCTGTGGGCCTCTTAGGGTGGAAAGCTCTGCTGTTGGGTTCGCCTTCCCCTTCCTTGGGGCTCTCTTGGGGCCCTCTTGGGGCCCTCTCGGACCGTCTTGGGCGCCTCGGGCACCGTCTTGGGGCCCTCGTGGGCCGTCTTGGGGCCCTCTTGGCGGCCTCTCCGGCTATCTTGGAGCGGTCTTGGGGGCCACTTGGGCCGTCTTGGAGCGTCGGGATGCCAAAAGGCTGGGAACTTTAAGATCCATCAAAAGCCGATGGAATAAATGCTTCTTGGAACCTCGTCGGCCTTCTGGGAAGCTTCTTGAGGGCCTCTTGGGTCCCATTTGGGGGCCTTTGCGGCTTCCTGAGAGCCTCTCGGGGTGGAAGGCTCGGATTTTCTGTTCGTCTTACCCCACTTGGGCCCCCTTTGGGGCCTTATTGGTGCCTCTCGGGCTGTCTTGGGCCCTGTTGGAAGCCTCTTGGGCTATCTTGGATTGGTCTTGGAGGCCTTTTGGGCAGTTTTGGAGCGTCAGGACGCCAAAAGGCTGAAAACTCTAACATCCATTAAAAGCCTATGGCAAGACATGGATTTTTGCCTCTTGGGGTCTTCGTGGGAGGCCTCTTGGATACTCTTCGGCCCCCTCGGGGGCTTCTTGGGGCCTCTTGGAGCCTGTTAGGAGCTTCTCGGGGCCTCCTGAGAGCCTCTCGGGGTGGAATACTCGGATTTTCGGTTCGTGTCAACCCTCTTGGCTCCATCTTGGGCCGGCTTGGGGCCCTCTCGGGCCGCCTTGGGCGCCTCTGGCGCCGTCTTGGGACCCCCGTGGGCTGTCTTGTGACCGTCTTCGAGGCCTCTGGGGATGCCTTGGAGCGGAAATTGAAGCCTCTTGGGCCGTCGTGGAGCGTCAGGAAACTCAAAAGGCGAGGACTCGAAAATCTATCAAAACCAAAGGAAAACAAATTAGTTGTGCCTCCTGGGGCTCCTTGGGAGCCATCTTGGAGATCTCTTGGGGCGTCTTGGAGGCCTCTTGGACAGTCAGGGACCAATTCTGGGGTGTTCTCGAGCGGTCATTGGTCGTTTTCGTTGTCTGGAAACGCTATTTCTGGCAATCCAGGGCCGTCTTCGGGCGACTTTACAAGGCCCCCAGCGCCACGGCAGGGCCCCCGGGCCCCCCGTGCGAGGGCCCCGTCCCGGGTCCCGCCTCGTGCCCGCAGCAGGGGGTGGGTGGGCCGTCTCGGCGCCCTCGTGGGGGCCTGTTGGGGCGACATTGGGTGTCTGAAATCCATATAAAAAAAACCTAAGGACAATCAATGATTTTGGCGTCCCTTTGGGCCGTGTTGGAAGCCTTGTGGGCCGTCCAAAGGCCATCTTAGGCGTGTTCGAACGATACGTCCTTGTTCCGGGGCCTCTTGGGGGCCTCTTGCGGCCCTTTTCGTCTGTGTTGGGGCTTCCTTGGGCCGTCTGGGGGCGGCCCTGGGCGTCGGCGGCACTGGCCGTAAGGCTTCCTGGGAACATGATTTGTTGGGGTGTCGTTGGGCGTCTCCAGAGGTTTCGGGGCCTGACGCGTTTCCGAACGTGGCGGCAGGTAGCGCTGCTTGGGACTCTCGTTTTTATCATGACAAGCATTTAGGGAACATGGTTTGGGGAGAGGGAGGCAACCCGAGAATCATGTTCCCGGGAAGCTTTCCGGGATCATGATTAGTTCGGCTCTCTTAAGAGGGGGGCCTCTGGGGGTTTACCGAGGGGCCCTTTTTTGGCCTTGTCGGCAAGCCTATTGGAAACATGGTTGGGGCGGTGGGCGGAAGCCCAAGGAATCATGTTCCCGGAAAGCTCCTTGGGAAATACGATTTACCGAGGTGTCTTGGGGGCCCGCAGGGGACTTCCCTGGGAGCTCCTTGGGGGCTTATTGGGGCTTCCGGGGGGCCTCTTGGGAGCCTCACGGGGCTTTTTGGGAGCCTCTTGATGGCCTCTGGGGGCGTCCCAGGAGCCTCTCAGGCCGGAGACCTTGAAATGTCGCGCTCTTCGGGCCCTCTTGGGTCGTTCTTGGGGCTCTCTTGGGGCGCTCTCGAGGCCTTCTTGAATTATCTGGGGAGCCTCCTGAGACCTCTGGTCTGACTTGGGAGCCTCTTCGGCCGTCTTGGAGCGATCTGAAGGGCCTCTGACGCCGTCCGGGACCGTGGGGAGGCGGAACATGCGAGAGCGCATAAATGTAGGGCAATTTGGAGGGGCCTCTGAAAGCGCTCTTGGAGCGTTTTGGCGGCGCCGTCGGCCGTCCTGAAGACATATTCGGCGTGTCCGGGGCCTCTTGGGGCTGTCTTGGCAATATTTAGGGCCCTCAGCGGGGGCTTGTTCAGCACAGGGTGTTGCCTTGAAGACGGGGGCTGTTGACTACAAGGTGTTGTCTTGGTGACTGAAGCTGTTGAGTACAGAGTGGCGCGTGCTACGCGGACGGCGGGCGGGCGGCGGGTGCCCTAGGTGGTGGGTCAGGCGTGTGTGTGTGTATATATATATGTATATCGGAGAGAGCGTGATCCACCGCCGCTTTATTGTGGAAGATTGCCGCCCTTTTCCTCCGGAACCCGGGTGTCCCCCCCCCCCCCTCCGAAAATCCCCCCCCCTCTGCTGGAACCCCCCCCCCCCTTCCAACGGCAAAACCCCCCCCTCCCCTAACCCCCCCCCCTCGAACTCGAAAATCGGGGGGGGTCACTACCGCTTCGAACCCCCCCCCTCGAAAACCGCAGGGGGGTTACTACCGGTTCGGACTACTGAGCTGTCCCACTGTTCCCACCACTGTCCCCACTGTCCCACCTGTCCCTACCACTGTCCCCACTGCACCTCCTGTCCCATTTCCCCACCGCGCCCTCGCCACCAGCCGACCCCGCCCCCCTTCAACACACTGTCCCCACCCACCACTGTAAACCCTCCACTGTCCTACTTTTTCCACCACTTCCCACTCCCCACACCACTGTCCCACAACCACCGTCCCCCACCCCACCGTCCCCCACTGTCCCACTGTCCCCACGTCCCCACCATTGTCCTCCACCGTTACCATTGTCACCCACCACTATCACAGAGCCAGTGTCCCACTGTCCCGCCACCACTGTCCCGATTGTCCCATCCACTGTCCCCACCACCCACCAGCCCCCAACCACTGTCCGCACCCCCCCTCGATTACGACCATTTCGAGGATGGTGGGGTCGAACCGGTTGTGACCCCCCCCGGTTTTCGAGCTCGCGGGGGGGGGGTTCGAACCGGTGACCCCCCCCCCCCTTTTCATGATGAACTGGGAGGGGGGGGGAGGAAATCGAACGGGTAGTGACCCCCCCTCCGGTTTTCCGGAAGGGGGGGGGGGGGAAGGGTCCGAACCGGTAGTGACCCCCCCCCGGTTTTCCGCCAGCAGCGGTAGAACACGCTCTTTCATATATCGGACTCTCAACGGCGTCTTCGAGGCAGTTTGGGAGCCTCTTGGGAACCTCCGGGGGGGCCTCCTGCAGGCCTCTTGAGAGCCTCCTGGGGGTCTCTTGGGGACATATTGGGGCCTCTTGGGGGCCTCTTGGGGCCTCCTGGGGACCTCTTGGGGCCTCCTGGGAGCCTCTGGGGCCGAAAGCTCGGAATTTGAATATGGTTGTCCACCTATGGGACCCCTCTGGAGCATGTCCTGGGGCTCTCTTGGGCGGTCTCGGGGGCCTCTCGGGCCGTCTTGGGACCCTCTCGGGTCGTCTTGGAGCCCCTTGGGAGCCCGTGGGCCTGCGGGGCAGTCTTGGAGGCCTCTTGGGCCGTCTTGGATGCTGTGAAAACCAAAGAGGTATGTATGCGAAAAAGCAAACGTTTTCCTAAGGGAATGGAACGAATTTTGCCTCTTGGAGCCCTCCTGGGTGGGAGCTTCTTGAGGCGTCTGGGAGGCCTCTCGGGGTGTCTTGGGGGCCATCTCGTGCGTCTCGGAGCGGCCTGTGCGTCTTGGAGCGCCCTGTGGGCGTCGCGGGCCCCTCTTGGAGCGTCCTCCGTTACTGCCAAAGCCGGGGTTATCATAAACTGGGCGCGCTTCACACTCAACGCCGACTGCTTCCGATCCCCGTCCAAGAACCAAATTTCGCCCCTTCGATGGGAAGATCGGATACAGGCCTGGCCCCCAACCTGGCAGGTGCCACTCTTTCGCGTGGAAGTCCAACACAATCACCCTCGGTAGACGCAACAATACTTCCTCTTCTTCATCTCCCAAGACGACCTCGTTCTCGCGCAACACCCATCCACGGATCGTCGCTGCGCGCCCCCTCAGAAGCGGTTTCTTCGACCGATCCAAGTGATCTCCCAAAGCCACGGGCTGTCCATTGGCCAGCGGCAGCCACCTGGGCAAGCTTGCGCACTCCTTCTCGTGGCACCCCAGCCAACGCATCTTATCCTCCACGTTGCACGGCCGCCTCTGTTCCCCCCCGTGGCAAGCGCGGCCCCCGGTTGCGAACCGCAGCAGCTGTTCCCCTCGCCCCTTGGCCCACTGCACAGCTCTCTGCTTCCCGACGTGGCACCGAATGTCCTGATTCGCATAAATGGCGACGGATTCTATGAATTCTTCCTTCCGATATCGAGCGTCTTCTGGCGACGTCGCGACGAGCTCTCTCTCTCTTCTCACGTTCAACTTTGCGCTTCTCACACTCCAGCTCGTTCTGCTTCGCAAGCGCCTCTGCGTCTGTTACGCAATGGCCGTTCCCGCGCAACGGCGCACCGTTCACCCACGACCCCGGCACATCCGTCGGTCTGCCATGCAAAAAAAATGCGCGCGCGTTCAGACAACTCTCCTCGGCGGAACTGCCCCTGCACTGCGAGAAACCAGTTGTCTTGGCCCCCCGCGCGCTTGCACTCCGCCAACTCTGTCATTCCCTGCACTGCCCCTTCGCCCCCAACGCCCCAACATATATACTGCCTGTGATCCTCCGAGGCACCCGGCGCGTACTTCCTCTCGTTTTTCAGACACGACGTGGGAAGCGCATTAACGGCTGTCCCCGACGGGGGCTGCACTTGATAGAAATCCCCGTAGAAAAACACACCCACGCCCCCGAAGGGCCCGGCCACGCCGCCCCCACCTATCTTCGCGCCACTTGCAGCTGACATGCACGACCGCAAGCGCGAGCCCAGCTCTGCAATGAAGTTCGCGCTGACCGTGCTCACCTCGTCCACTATCAGCCATTTCCACAATGACATACGCTGCGCGGCTTTCTCTTCCTTCGTTTTCTTTTTCGCGCCTGCGCTCGCATCGCTCGCCGCATTCGACTCTTTCGTCTTGTTCGCACCAAGCCCCAAAGCACTGTGGATTGTGTCCCCGTCGAGCGCTGCGGCGTTTGTAGCCCGCAACGCTGCGACCTGGAAATCGATGCCGCGCGTCCACCCAAGCTCTTTCTCGAATAGCTCCTTCCGGATCTTGTCCATCACGAAACTCCCCCCTGCCCCTGGGCCGCCACGTAAGATCCACACGAAGGGCCCCATGTCAGAACGACTCTGGCCCGATGTCTTGCACCTCGCGGAACCAGCGAACTCTTGCGCCAACACTCGATCTGCCACCTTCTCGACGACGCTACGCTGCCCCGCGTTCAACCCGCTCTCCAGGAGCCCGTTCCTCCACTTCCGCACACTTGAGACCGTTGCTTTTGTCGCCGCCACCACCTCTGGAGCACCCTCCGTTTCACCTGCGCCGCTGCCCCCCGCGGCCCCCGACGCCGCGGCCACCGCTTGCGCTCTCTTAACTGCCGCGTCGCCCCACCGCAACACGCCGCCCCATCCGCGCATCTTGCGCTTTCCGTTCTTGCGACTTGCGCTCTCGCCCCACACGGCGCCGCCCCTTGCCATGGCCTCCCGACTTTTCTCTCTCGCACTCCGCAACTGCATTTGTCAGCCTGTCCTCTTTCTCCATGGACGCACCTCCCACGTGCGTCTTCCGCCTTGTCGCCGCATCGACAAGTCTCGGATCCAGCTCTCCATCGCTGCACAGTTCGCCCTCGTGCTTCACGAGATCTTCCTCCGTGCCTGACGGCAAGTCCACAACGCCCATGTAGTTCTGCACGCACCTCTTCGTTTCTTCACACGGCATGCCTTTCTTTAACCACTCCAATGACGCCTCCACCCACGACCCCTGCGATCCGCGGAAATCCCGCAGGCGCGGCACTCCACAGTCGACATCGTCACGAAGTGCGAACGCCCGAAAATATACCATCAACAAGAGTCCGTTCCTAGCCTCTTCCCCCGCCCCGAGCTTCGGCTGCGGCGCCCCATGAAAACTAGGGTTCCTCGGGCGCTCGTTCCGCGCCAGCACCCACGCGTGTCTCAGAGCGCCCATCTCTGGCACATCCGGAAACTGAACCCACGAATCACTCCCCCCTCCTTCTTTGATCACATAATCCACGCCGGCTTTCAACTGGGCCCCCGCCCAGGCCCCCCCTTCGTCAGCACCAAGCCCCCCCTGGTCTGCCTCGCGGACCTTCCGAATCCCAGACAGCGTCAACTCCGCCTAGTAATCATTGCTGGCCGCAGCCGCAATCTCTGCTCCGCCGCGGGGAAATGCCGCAAACTCCATGCGCCAACAACGCAAGAACTCATACAAAGATGACTGTGCCAAGTCGGGCTCACCAGGAGCGTCCACCGGGCGCATGCCATACAAGTACACCGGACTCTTGGACACAATTCGAACCTTCTTCGACCCTTCTCGTTTGTCCGCTTCCAAAATCCCAGACGCTGCCACGGCCACATGCACCGCCCCCGTCAGCACAGAGCCGCCCCGCCATGCGGACGGCCTCTGCTCCTGGGATCATTGCTGTCTCCACAGTCTTGGTACTCTCGGCCCCGGCCACGTCTCTCGGGTCGCGGCACGCTCGCAGATTCGCACTTTCCTGCGCTGACCGCGCCACGCCTCTCCCGTACATGTCACTGAGAAACCTCTTCATGTGCCGGTTCGCTCGGTACGCCGCGGTCCTGTCCTTCGTCTGCTCCGCCAGCGCGCGGCGGCCCCTTTTGATCTCCCTCGCCTCGTTGAACGACGAGGCGCACCGCTTGCACTGATAGTCCGCCGCATACCCCGCCGCTGCATTCTGCGCTCGTTGCGCTGCCAGAACCACGTCTATGGGCCGATCCGCCCCCCAGCACATCTCTTCGCACACGCAACTATCGCGCATTGCCTCGATCACCGGGAACCTGTACGGGATCTGCAAATCTCTCCTCAAATTCAACCCTACCGCGCCGCTTAGCAACGCTGGCAGCGTGGCGTTCAAGTTCTCTTCGTTCATTGGCCGTGCAAGCACCCTGTCACGTCCCCCCCCCCCCCCCGCTCGCGGCATGTCACGTGCTTTCAACAAACCGCGGCGCGAGACCACTGCGAGATCTATTAACCACGTCGCGCGCGGGAAAAAGCTTTTGCACTGCGTCATGTCGTCTTTCCTCTGACAATGAGCCAACGGTGCCACGCGCTGCAAACGCTTACTCCACTGGCGCACGTGGCTCTGTCGAAACTCCTGCCCCTTTTGCACGCAGACGCCCAGGTATCATCGCAGCCGCGTTCGCCCTTCCTCACTCTCCTTCTTCCCATTTTCTATCCCCCCAGGATCGGTCGCGCATTTGCCAATCTCGTTCGTTGATTTCCTACCGCCCCCTCCGTCTCTCCCCGCCCATTCGCGCGGCCGCTGCGTAAGTACTCCGGCGCTGCGACCAGATCCGTCGTCTCGCAGCACGTGGGCCACGCTTTTTCCACCTCCGTTTTCCTCCCCCTCCATCCTTCTACGTCAGCGTACTCCTGACAACTCGCGTTTCTCTTGTACCTCTTGTACTCCTGCACCAGCCCCTTCAGCACGTCTGGCGGCAACTGCATCAGTTCGCGCAACGGGGTGCGCCGGCGCGGCGCAAACATTGCACGAAGACTTGCACGTGCAAGCGCGGACCCCCAGCCGACTTCTGAGCTTCAATGCTGCCGCATGGCACTCCTCATTGAAGCATCTGAACAGTTCGTTCGGATCTCGTGGCACGTCTCTTGGTGGCCTCCTGGAAGCAGTTCTGAGGCTCTTGGGGCCCGGTTCATTGCCTGTTGGGGGCCGTGGGGGGCTTTGGGGGGCCCCTCGGGAGCCTCTTGGGGGCCTCTTGGGGGCCTCTGGCGGCGTCTTGGGGGCCTCCCAGGTGCCTCTTGGGGCCGCCTGGGGGCCTCTCGGGGCCGAGGGCCCAGATAGTTCGTTCGGATCCCCCGTCTGGGCCCCTTCTTAAAGCCGTCTTGGGGCCTTCTTGGGCCATCTTGGGTGTCTCTTGGGCCGTCTTGGGTCCCTCTTGGGTTGTCTTGGGGTCTGTTGGGCCCTCATGGGCTGCGTTAAGGCGGTCTTCGGGGCTTCTTGGACTGTTTTGGAGCGTCGGAAAAGCGAAAAGGTGCTTCTGCTAATTATCCCGGAAAAGCAACCTAACAGCGATGTGTAGGAGCATATCTGGAAGCATTCCCCTTAAGATTCAGTTGTAGAATTCTGCTGTTCTCGCAGTCGTAGTCGCATGCGCGATGACAGTCGCAGTGGCAACGGCAGTCGCAGTCACAGCCTCAGCCTCAGCCTGCCTCAGCCTCAGCCTCAGCCTGCCTCAGCCTCAAGCATCCTCTGCCTCAGCCTAAGCCTGCTTCAGCCTCAGCCTCAGTCTCCTTCACCTCGTCCTCGAGCCTCCAGAGCGGCCTCACCTCAGCCTGCATCAGCCTCATCTCACAGGCAGAGCGCTTCGGGTACAGCCCTGCTCGCATCAGCCTCAGCCTGCCTTCAGCCTCGGCTCAGCCCTCAGCCTCCTCAGCCATCAGCCTGCTGCACAGCCTCAGCCGTGCGCCTCAGCTGCCTCAGCATCAGCCTGCTCAGCTCAGCCTCAGCCTGCCCTCAGCCCCAGCCAACAGCCTGCAGCCTGGCTTCAGCATCACCTCAAGTCTGCATCAGCCCTCGGCCTCAGACTTCAATCCTGCCTCAGCAAGCCTGCCTCAGCCTCAGCCTGCATCAGCCTCAGCCTCACCCTCAGCCTGCCTCAGCATCAGCCTGCCTCAGCCTCAGCCTCAGCCTGCCTCAGCCTCAGCCTCAGCCTGCCTCAGCCTCAGCCTCAGTCTGCCTCCAGCCTCGGCCTCAGCCTCAGCCTGCCTCAGCCTCAGCCTGCCTCAGCCTCAGCATCAGCCTGCCTCAGCATTCAAAATGTGGCCCGGGAATGGAGTTCTGGGAACTCGAAGAGCACGAAGTGGCCTACAGTTTGCTCCGGGCATTCAAAATCATGCCCAGGATTGGAGTTCTGGGAACTCGAAGACAGCGAAGTGGCCTACAGTTGGCTCCAGGCATTCAAAATGTGGCCCGGGAACGGAATTCTGGGAATTCGAAGACCACGAAGTGGCGCACAGTTTGCTCCGGGCACTCAAAATCATGCCCAGGAATGGAGTTCTGGGAATTCGAAGACCACGAAGTGGCCTACAATTGGCTCTGGGCACTCAAAATCATGCCCAGGAATGGAGTTCTGGGAATTCGAAGACCACGAAGTGGCCTACAATTGGCTCCGGGCACTCAAAATGATGCCCAGGAATGGAGTTCTGGGACCTCGAAGACCACGAAGTGTGTAACTGTTTGCTGAAAACGACTTCCGCGGATTCTCCCCGGCACCCGTCCGGCATCTGCCTAGACCCCCCTGGGGAGTCAAGATGCTCTCTTTTGAGCCTACTAGAAACCTATCAGTCTTCGCTGTTAGGTAAAAATGTACGTTCCCAAAGGAATTGGAAGTTGTTGCCCTCTTGGGGGCATTTTGATAGGCCTGTGGGAGGCACCTCGAAGCGTATTGGCGCCTTCTTGCGATGCCTTGGGGCCATCATTTTTGTTGTTGCCCTTACGGCTCGCGCCCCCCATCTCGCGTTGCCAATGTCGCTTCGCTGGGGTCGCGCCGAGCGGACAGACCCGGCGAACGCGACTTTAAAATGAGCGCGCAGGTTATCATACGTGCGGGCAGGACGTTAAACCGAGCGGGATTCAGAAGAGGACAATTGAGCTAGCACGCGACACATTTCTCGTCACTGCAACAGTACCCCCTTGTGCACTGGTCAACATACGCGAAGCCGCACCTATATCCTGGAACAATCTTACCATTGCCACCACCCGCACAGCAAGTTTGAAACTTCTTAAAAATAATCTTATCCGTCCTCCAGCAGCAGCGAGTGTTTGCTTGAGGGCACTCCAACGTGCACGGCTCGGAAAGGAGATGCACGTCGCCAGGATGTTTATGCTGGCGATGCATGGTAGAGTTGAGGTTATGGACATCGATCGGTATATCCTCCACTCTCGCCTCCTCATATTGTTTGTGGTCCGGCGTCTCGTCCTTCCAAATGTTCGCGATTTGCGGTTCGCTGGGGCCCGACGCCCGTGACTGGAGTAGCCCCACTTCGTCGGCCTCGTCCGTGGCGTCGCAGTTGTGCGAATCGTCCTCCATCAGGCAGCGTTCCTCCGGGGTCTTGGCTAAGTCATCGGCGGCAACGCAGCCGCGGTCGACGAGCAGGATGGCGAACGCTCCCGCAAGCACCACGACGTTCATTGCGGCAACGGCGGAATAACAGGGGCTCGGCAGCAATAGGCGCAAACCAAATGTTCCCTATTCCTGAAGAGTTGCCACAATGTCTTGAACCAAAATGGTTACGGAGCGCCTTGGGGCCATCTTGGGCGTCTTGGGGCGATGGTTCGGTGACTCTCTGGGCTGCATTGGACTGTCTTGGAGCCTTCTTGGAGCCCTTTTCAGCGCGTTTCGGGACTGCCTTGGGCCATCTGTGAGCGCTCCCGGAGGCCGTGACACGCCATGCCCCTCATGGTCCCTTGGCCCGTCCAGGCGGCCTTGCCCCCAGGATATGTATGTATATATATATATATATATATATACCCTGGCGAAAAAAAAAAAATAAAAAATAAAAAAAAAACGACAAAACAGAATAAAAAAAAGAAAAAAAAAAAAACAAAACAAAAGAAAAAGAAAAAAAAAAAAAAAAAGGTAAAAAAACAACCCAAAACAAAAAAAAAAAAAAACCAACCCAACCACAAGCAATTGTTCGTAACGCGTTGTGGCGCCGCTTTCGGTTGAGCTCCCAATGGGGCCGACGAAAGCTGCCTGGCGAGCGAAAACCGCATGCTAGCTGTCGCACTTGGGGCCTTCGTGGAGCCCTCTTGGGGCCACGAAGCGCTGCCCCTGGGTGGGGGAACCGCTGCGAGAGCAGCCACTGGGGCCCTTCGGTGGAAGCTCCCTGGGGCCAATCGAAACTGCGTGCCCTGGGAGGGGGAACCGCAATTCGAGAGCAGGCCACTGGGGCCTTCGGTGGATGTCTCCATAGGGCCATAGGGCACGAAACGCTGCCTGGTTGTGGAACCGCATGCGAACATGCGCCACGGGGGCCTTCGGTGGAGCTCCCTATGGTGCCACGAAACGCTGCCCTGGGTGGGGGAAGCGCATGCGAACTGCGCCACGGGGGCTTTCGGTGGAGCTCCCCATGGGGCCACGAAGCGCTGCCCTGGGTGGGGGAACCGCATGCGAACACCCCCTCTGGGGCTTTCGGTGGAACTCCCTGTGGGCCACGAAACGCTGCCCTGGGTGGGGGAACCGCATGCGAACACCCCCACTGGGGCCTTCGGTGGAGCTCCCTATGGGGCCACGAAACGCTGCCCTGGGTGGGGGAACCGCATGCGAACACCCCCACTGGGGCCTTCGGTGGAGCTCCCTATGGGGCCACGAAACGCTGCCCTGGGTGGGGGAACCGCATGCGAACACCCACACTGGGGCCTTCGGTGGAGCTCCCTATGGAGCCACGAAGCGCAGCTCTGGGGGGGCCGCATGCGATAGAGCCACCGGGGCCATCGGTGAGCTCCAATGGGGCCACGAAAACGCAGCCTCAGCCCTGGGTGGGGAACCGCAATGCGATAGCCATTCCACTGAGGCCTACGGTGGAGCCCCCAGATAGGGCCACAACGCTGCCAGGGTGGGGAAAACCTCATAGGCAGAGCAGCCACACTGGGTGGAGCTTGAGCTCCCTATAGGGCCACGAAACGCTTGCCCCCTGGTGGGGAACCGCATGCGAAACACCCCCCACTCGGGCCTTTTCGGAAGAGCTCCCTGCGAGCCCACGAAGCGCTGCCCTGGGTGGGGGAACCGCATGCGAACACCCCCACTGGGGCCTTCGGTGGAGCTCCCTATGGGACCACGAAACGCTGCCCTGGGTGGGGGAACCGCATGCGAACACCCCCACTGGGGCCTTCGGTGGAGCTCCCTATGGGGCTACGAAACGCTGCCCTGGGTGGGGGAACCGCATGCGAACACCCCCACTGGGGCCTTCGGTGGAGCTCCCTATGGGGCCACGAAACGCTGCCCTGGGTGGGGGAACCGCATGCGAACACCCCCACTGGGGCCTTCGGTGGAGCTCCCTATGGGGCCACGAAACGCTGCCCTGGGTGGGGGAACCGCATGCGAACACCCCCACTGGGGCCTTCGGTGGAGCTCCCTATGGGGCTACGAAACGCTGCCCTGGGTGGGGGAACCGCATGCGAACACCCCCACTGGGGCCTTCGGTGGAGCTCCCTATGGGACCACGAAACGCTGCCCTGGGTGGGGAACCGCATGCGAACTGCGCCACTGGGGCCTTCGGTGGAGCTCCCTATGGTGCCACGAAACGCTGCCCTGGGCGGGGGAACCGCATGCGAGAGCAACCACTGCGGCCTTCGGTGGAGCTCCCCATGGGGCCACGAAACGCTGCCCTGGGTGGGGGAACCGCATGAACACCCCCATTGGGACTTCAGTGGAGCTCCTTATGCAGCGACGAAACGCTGCCCTGGGTGGGGGAACCGCATGCGAACACCCCCACTGGGGCCTACGGTGGAGCTCCCTGCGGGGCCACGCGAAACGCTGCCCTGGGTGGGGAAAAACATGCGAACACCCCCACTGGGGCCTTCGGTGGAGCTCCCTATGGGGCCACCAAGCGCTGCTCTGGGCGGGGGAACCGCATGCGAACACCCCCACTGGGCCTTCGGTGGAGCTCCCTATGGGGCTACGAAACGTGTGAGAGGTGTGCCGAAGGCAAAAGGCAAGGAGGGGGAGGAGGGAGGAGTGGGAGGAGGGAGGAGGGAGGAGGGAGGCGGGAGGAAGGGGAGGAGGAAGGAAGGAAGGAAGGAGAAGCGCGGGGCACCGTCTCTTCAAAACGAGGACCCAACACCACAGGATGGTTGGGAAATACAAATTAGCCTGGCGAAAGACCCAACCATATGCAGTTGTGAGCACCGCAGTTGTGAATATAGTCCTCGGTGGAGCTCCTTATGGGGCCACGAACTGTGTGAGGGGCCTGCCACAATGGTGGTGGTGGGGAACCGCATGCGGGCACCCCCACTGGGGCCTACGGTGGAGCTCCCTATGGGGCCACGAAACGCTGCCCTGGGTGGGGGAACGGGCAACCCCACTGGGGCCTTCGGTGGAGCTCTCTATGGGGCCACGAAACGCTGCCCTGGGTGAAGGAACCGCATGCGACCCCCCCCCTGGGGCCTTCGGTGGAGCTCCCTATGGGGCCACGAAGCGCTGCCCTGGGTGGGGGACCCGCATGCGAACACCCCCACTGGGGCCTTCGGCGGGGCTCCCCATGGGGCTACGAAGCGCTGTCCAGGGCGTGGGACCCGCATGCGAACACCCCCACTGGGGCCTCCGGTGGAGCTCCCTATGGGGCCACGAAACGCTGTCCTGGGTGGGGGAACCGCATGCGAACACCCCCACTGGGGCCTTCGGTGGAGCCCCCTTGTGGGGCCACGAAACGCTGCCCTGGGTGGGGGGCCCGCATGCGAACACCCCCACTGGGGCCTTCGGTGGAGCTCCCTATGGGGCCACGAAACGCTGTCTTGGGTGGGGGACCCGCGTGCGAACACCCCCAGTGGGGCCTTCGGCGGAGCCCCCTTGTGGGGCCACGAAACGCTGCCCTGGGTGGGGGACCCGCGTGCGAACACCCCCACTAGGGCCTTCGGTGGAGCTCCCTATGGGGCCACGAAACGTGTGAGAGGTGTGCCGAGAGCAAAGGTAAGGAGGGGGAGGAGGGAGGAGGGGGAGGAGGAGAGGAGGGAGGAGGGGGAGGAGGAAGGAAGGAAGGAAGGAGGAGACGCGGGGCGCTGTCTATTCAAAACGAGGACCCAACACCACAGGATGGTTGGAACCAAAAAAAATCCTACAGAAGCCCTACAAAGATCCTACAGAAACCCGATAAGGATCCTACAGAAACCCTATAAGAATCCGGCAGAAACCCGATAAGGATCCGACAGAAACCCTGTAAGGATCGTACAAAAACCATATAAGGATCCGACAGCAAACCGATAAAGATCCCACATAAACCCTATAAGGATCCGACAGAAAGACGATAAGGATCCTACAGAAAACCTGCAAGGTTCCTCCTTCTCAATCCTACCAGCTGTCATTGGATCCCTAGAGGGATCCTACAAGCTGCACTGGGATCCTGATAGGGATCCTACCAGCTGCAATTAAATCCCTACAGAGATCCGACCAGCTGTCATAGGATCAGAATCGGAATCCTAACAGCTGCAATACCATGCCTACGGGGATGCTACCAGCTGTAATAGGATCCCTATAGGGATCCTACCAGCTGTAATATGATCCCTGTCGGGATACTACCAGCTGTAATCGGATCCCTACAAGGATCCTACAAGCTGTCATCGGAAACCTATGCGTATCCTACAAGCTGCAACGGGATCCCTATAGGGATTCTACCAGCTGCCATAAGATCCCTATAAGGATCCGACCAGCTGTAATAGGATCCCGATAAGGATCCTACCAGCTGCAATCGGATCCATATAGGAGTCCTACCAGCAGAAACAAGATCCCTATAAGGATCCTACCAGCTGCAGTAGGACCCTTATAGGGATCCGACCAGCTGTAATAAGATTCCTATAAGGATCCGATCAGCTGTGGTATGATTCCTATAAGAATCCGACCAGCTGCAATAATATCCTTATCGGGATCCTATCAGCTGAGATAGGATCTCTACAGGGATCCGACCAGCTGCAAGAGGATCCCGACAGGGACCCGACCAGCTGTCATAGGATCCCTACAGGGATCCTACCAGCTGCAATGAAATCCTTATAAGGATCCTACCAGCCCTATAGGGATCCGACCAGCTGCACTAGGATCCCTATAAGGATCCCGCCAGCTGAAACAGGATCGCTATGGGGATCATACCAGTTGTAATGGGACCCCATATAAGGATCCTACCAGCTATCATGAGATCCCTACCGGGATCCTACCAGCTGTTGACCGTGTCTTGTAAGAGACCTGGGAAGAGGCCTAGTAGGAGACCAGCATCATCATCATCATCACAACCACTACCACCACTTCCACCACCACCACCACCACCACCACCCCACCACCACCACCACCACCACCACCACCACCACCATCATCATCATCATCATCATCATCATCATCATCATCATCATCATCATCAACATCATCATCATCATCATCATCATCATCATCATCATCATCAGCAGCAGCAGCATCATCATCATCATCATCATCATCATCATCATCATCATCATCATCAGCATCATTATCATCATCATCACCATCACAATCATCATCATCATCATCATCATCATCACCATCACCATCACCATCACCATCACCATCACTATCACCATCACCAGCATCATCATCATCATCATCATCATCATCATCATCATCATCATCATCATAATAATCAACATCAGCATCATCATCAGCATCATCATCATCATCATCAGCATCGTCATCATCATCGTCATAATCATCATCATCACCACCACCACAACCACCATCATCAGCATCATCATCATCATCATCATCAGCATCATCACCAGCATCACCATCATCATCATCACCATCATCACCATCATCACCATCATCATCATCATCATCATCGTCAACATCATCATCATGATCATAATCAGCATAATCATCATCATCATCATCATCATCACCAGCACCATCATTATCAACATCATCACAACCACCATCATCATCATCATCATCGTCATGATCATCAGCATCATCATCAGCATCATCACCACCACCATCGTCATCACCACCACCATCGTCATCAGCATCATCGTCATCATCACCACCATCACCATCATCACCACAACCACCACCACCACCACCACCATCATCATCATCATCATCATCATCATCATCATCATCATCATCATCATCATCATCATCTTCAATAACAACATCATCAGCACCATAATCATCATCACCACCACCACCATCATCATCATCATCATCAGTTTCATCAGAATCACCATCCTTTCATCATTCGACGGCGGACCGAGACGATGGGGCAACCGTGTCTTGTAGGAGACCTGGGAGGAGGCCGAGTTGGATCCCCACAGGGCGTCCCTTTGGGTGTCTGGGGGCCGTTTGGGTGTCTGGGGGCGTCGGAGTGCGGGGACGTAAGGGTGTGGGGGGGGGGGGCGCCGAGGCCCCAGTGTAGGAATCCATCATTCCCCAATGAATTGCGAGGAAGTCTCGAGCGGGAGCCGTCCGCGTTGTTGTTGTTTTTGGAGTCCCGAAACGGTGCGGTGACAGACCGTGCGGTGACCTCGAAATCCCCCAAAACCTCACGGCACGGTCCGTCACCGCACGGTTTTGGGACCTCGGAGGCCTCAGTCGCCCGCGACGTCCTCGGAGAACGACCCGAGTCCCAAAACCGTGCGGTGACCCCGAATCCCCACCAGCTCACCGCACGGTGTGGTCACCGCCCGCCCCGTTTGGGGACCCCCGCTTGATGTTGTTTGAGGGGGGGGCGCCGGGGCCCGGCGCCCGCTCATATTCAACAACAACATTAACAACAACAACAACAACAACAACAACAACAACAACAACAACAACAACAACAACAACAACAACAACATCAACAACAACAACAACAAGAAGAACAACAATCATGTTAATAATGTTCGCTAAATCTGCTCGAATGTCATTTAACGTGTATTCCCCAAACCCTCGATACCCGCCCTCTTCGTCTTCGATCGTGCCCCTTTTTGGGGGTATATCTTGCTTCCCTGCAGGCAGGGCCCCGGCAAGCGGCGGGCTGGCCGCGGACCGTCGGCCTGGCCAGCGGCAACGCTGATCGGCGGCGACCCGACCCCAAGAGGGACGGACAGGGGACCGATCAAGACGACGACGACGACGACGACGACGACGACGACGAGCAAAAGCGAGAGCAAGAGCGAAAGCGAGAGCGACAGCGGGGCCACGAAGGGCAGGAAGGGGGCCACGAAGGGCGACAGCGTGGCAACGAAAGGCATGCGTATGGGGCCACGAAGGGCGCGAACAGGCGGAGGCCACGAAGTGCAGATAATGCGGGGCCACAGAAGGCAACGATGAACCACTGAGGGTAGCAACGGGGGGGCACAAAGGGCGACAGCGGGGTCACGAAGGGCACGCATATGGGGCCACGACGGGCGCGAACGAGCGGGGGCCACGAAGAGCATGTGAACATAAGGCCGCACAGGGCAAGGACGGGGCCACTGAGGGCAGCAACGGGGCCACGAAGGGGAGCGAGGGGCCCACGAAGGGCGACAGCGGGGTACCGAAGCGCATATATGGGGCCACGATAGGCGCGAACGAGCGAGGGGGCCACGAAGGGCATACATATACGAAGGGCAGCGAGGGGGCCACGAAGGGTTTCAACGGGGCCACGAAGGACAGAGAGGGGCCACGAAGGGCTGCAACGGGGCCACGAAGGGCAGCGAGGGGGCCACAAAGGGCTGCAACGGGGCCACGAAGCAAAGCAAGGGGGCCACGAAGGGCAGCGAGGGGGCCACGAAGGGCAGGGAGGGGGCCAAGAAGGACTGTAACGGGGCCACGAAAGGCAGCGAGGGGGCCACGAAGGGTTGCAACGGGGCCACGAAGGGCAGCAAGGGGGCCACGAAGGGCAGCGAGGGGGCCACGAGAGGCAGGAAGGGGGTCAAGAAGGACTGCGACGGGGCCACGAAAGGCAGCGAGGGGGCCACGAAGGGCTGCAACGGGGCCACGAAGGGCAGCGAGGGGGCCACGAAGGGCAGCGAGGGGGCCGCCAAGGGCAGCGAGGGGGCCACGAAGGGCTTCAACGGGGCCACGCAGGGCAGCGAGATCCCGATTCCGAAGTAAGCTGTGAGGAAGTCCACCGCACGAACGCGATTCCTGGGTGCCTGCGTGTCGGGCGCGCGGCGCTTTAGCAAATTACCAAGAATTCCAAAGCAAGAGTGCGACTCTTGAGCAAACTGCAAGCAAATCCGCCGACCCCTTGTGGGTCTCTAGGCGTGTGAGATAGTTCCCCCCCCTAAACCCCCCCTGGGACCCCAAACCGGAGATTCGACCCCCCCCCCGGGCCCACGACGAGCGCGTCACGGGGCTCTTTTGGGCCCAAGAGGGGATCAAGACGGGCCAAGAAGGCCCCAAGACTCCTCCAAGACGGCTCACGAAGGTTCCGAGGCGCCAAACGAGCGCTCCCAGACGCCCAAGATGCCCCCAAGACGAGCCTAGAGGCCTCCAAGACGGCCCAAGAGGCCTCCAAGAGCAGTCCTCAGAAGGGCCGAAGCGCCGAAAATCGTCAAATTCCTATGGGAAAACGTACATTTTGATCATATACTACTTGTCGGCCTTCACGGCGTTGACGACGGTCCCAGAGCACCCCAAGACCGCCCCGAGAGGCCCCCAAGAGGCGCCCAAGTCGGCCCAAGAGGGCGCCAAGACGGCCCAAGAGGCCCCCAAGACAGCCCAAGAGGGCCCCAAGACGGCCCCAAGAGGTGCCCAAGAGGGGGAGCCCGAACCGACAATCCGAGCCTTCCGCCCCAAGACGGCCCCAGAAGGCCCCAAGAGGCCCCCAAGACGCCCACAAGAGGCCCCAAGAGGCCCCCAAGAGGCTCCAAAACGGCCTCACAACGGCCCCCAAGAGGCTTCGAAACTGCCTCCAAGAGTCCCGCGAGAAGCCCCCCAAGAGACCCCAACGATCACCGCACAAGTCTCATATCAACAACCCAGGCACGGTGGCGGGGTTGCGTTTGCGCACACAAAAGGATTCGCGCTCTCGAAGCCAAAATTGCTCCAAAACGGCCCAGGATGGCTCCAAAACGGCCCAAGATGGCTCCAAGACGGCCCAAGACAGTTCGAAGACGGCCCAAGATGGCCTCAAGATGGCCTAAAAAGCTTTCACGATCGCCCACGAAGTCCCCAAAAAGACCCCCAAGACATCTGAAAGAGGCGCACATTACGCATTTCATTACATGTCCATTGCGTTGTTGACACGTTTGCACTTGTTGCCTTCCCCGGCTTCCGTCGGCCCACGTAGCCCCAAGAGCCTCCAAGATCGCCCCACGGCGCCCCAAGAGGGCCTCAAGACGGCCCCAGAGAATCCGAACACGGCCCTGGAAGCCTCCCAATTCGGCCTAAGACGACCCCGAGACGGCAAAACCTGCCTCCAAATTGGTCCCAAGCTGGTGCAAGACGCCTCTGACCCAAAACCCATAACCCAGAGCCTCGTTTCTGTGTCCCCTTCCTCCTTCTCGTCCTCCTCCTCCTCCTCCTCCACCTCGGCCGCCAGGTGGGTTCAAAACTGCTTCCCAGAGGTCCCCGAGAAGCGTGCCGCGAGATCCCTATACACATACAAAAAGCCTCTAACCCATAGCACATATCCCAGAGTTTCGTATCTGTGTCCCCGTCCTCCTCCCCCTCTCCTCCTCCTCTTCCACCTCCTCCTCGCCCACTCCTCCTCTTCCTCCCCCGCCTTATCCTCTTCCTCCCCGATTCTTGTCCCCCCATCCTCCGCCTCACCCCCCATCCCTCTCCCCCCCTCCCCCCTGCCCTCCCCCGCACGCGCGCCCCCGATTGGGCATCATTTGCAGGTCTTGCATATCAGGGTGCCCTTGTTGCATCGCGTGCGACGTTGGAGGGGCCCCCGGAGAACGCCGACTTCGGTAGTCTTCTTTTGCACGCGCCGCCGCACTCATACGCCTGGCAACTGCGGGCTGTGAACCCGAGGTTCTTGCAGCCTCCGCACACCACTTTCGCTCCTTTCGCCGCTCGATGATCTTCCACTCGATTATGCTTCACACGTTTCGTGTCCGAGAATTCTCCGCACGCCGCACACGTCAGTGGTTTCGCGTCTGCCTCGGCTTTCCGCTTGCGATTCGCTGCCTCCGCATTCCCCCGTCGCACCTCTTTCTCTCGTTCTTCCGCGCATTTCCGACAGAGCCTTTCCCCCGCAGCATTGTGCTTATTCTGAACTTCCGACATATCCGCCTTTTCGTCATATAGCGACAGGCACTTACCGTTCGTACATCGCACTGCTCCGACGCTCTGATTCCACTTCGCGCTGTCTTTCCGCGAGTTATGCTTGGCTTTGATACCGCTGCACTTTGCGCAGTACATGCCACCATGGCGCTGCCATGGTGGCATGTACATGCCACCGCGGAGGCCCGCAGTCAGGTAAAAAATCCCTTGAGACAGTGATGGCGACAACGACGACAATGACTATGACGAGGATGATACCGATGATGATGATGATGCTTAGCATGATGATGATGGTGGTGATGATGATAATGATGATGATGATGATGATGGTGACGGTAATGATGATGATGGTGGCGATGGCCTCGGGCTCGTAACGTGCCTGGACCTAGCAATGCGAGACAAACCGCGAACACCTTCTCGGTTCCCAAGCGTGTGAGACTCGTCCCCTCCACAGCCCCGAGGTTCCCCGTGCGGGCTCAGGGATGCCCCAAAAAACAACCCCGCCTCACCAAAGAAGTCAAACCCAGCAAGAAATATACGGGCCCACTCCAACGCTTCCACCCTTTGGGCATATCCAGAACGATGCCAAGATTGCATTACCGTCCCTTCTTTTCCGATGGGCCCCCCAGGGCCTCGAGATGACCCCAAGCGGATTCCACATGGCCCCAAGAGAGGTCATTATGGACCCCTACGCGACTCCCCAGCCCGATTCAAGCGAGCCGGCAAGACCGCCAAGATGAGGGGTCGGCGGATGTGGCGTAAGCCTATAGAATCTCCAGCGAGAACACGACTCCAGAGCGCCGAGAGAGCCATTCCTGAATAAGGTGTAAGGAAGTCCCAGGCGGGAGCTCGATTCCTGTGTAAAATGCAAAGAAATCTCTGGCAGGAACGGGGGTCCTGGCTAAATTGTGCAGAAGTCTCAGGTAAGAACCGCTCTTGTTTGTCATCCGGGGGCCAACAACCCAGTTTGAGTCGAGCGTCTTTCCCTCGTAAAAAATCAGGGCGCAAGCCCCGGGAGAAGCACGTCAATTTTAAGCACACAATGGTCTCCGGAGGGGGGGTCAACAATCACTGGTCCTCAACAACAACAACAACAACAACAACAACAACAACAACAACAACAACAACAACCACAACCACAACCACAACCACAACCACAACAACCACAACCACAACCACAACCACAACCACAACCACAACCACAACCACAACCACAACAACAACAACAACAACAACAACGACGACGACGACAACAACAACACAATCAGTTTAAGACTGTTCGCCCTTATATGGTCGAGTGTCCAATAACGCGTATTTCCCAAACCCTCGATACCCGCCCTCTTCGTCTTCGATCGAACCCCTTTTGGGGGGTATACCTTTCTTCCCTGCAGGCCAGGCCCCGGCAAGCGGCGGGGCGGCCGCGGACCGTCGGCCTGGCCAGCGGAAACGCTGATCGGCGGGGCGGCCGCGGACCGTCGACCCGACCCCACGAGGGACGGACAGGGGACCGACCACGACGACGACGACGACGACGACGACGATACGACGACGACGACGACGACGAATACGACGACGACGACGACGACGACGACGTCGAAGACAACGGCGACGACGACGACGACGACGACGACGACGACGGCGACGACGAGCGAAAGCGAGAGCGAGAGAGAAGGACAGCAGGGCCACGAAGGGCACGAAGTAGGCCACGAAGGGCGACAGCGGGGTCACGAAGGGAATGCGTATGGGGCCACGAAGAGCGCGAACGAGCGGGGGCCACGAAGTGCAGATAATGCGGGGCCACAGAAGGCAACGATGGGGCCACTGAGGGTAGCAACTGGGCCACGTAGGACAGTGAGGGGGGCACAAATGGCGACAGCGGGGCCACGAAGGGCATGCACATGGGGCCACAACGGGCGCGACTCCTGGGTGCCTGGGTGTCGGGAGCGCGGCGCTTGGGCAAATTGCAAGAAATTCCAACGCAAGGACATTCTTCAGTAAGTTGCAAGCAAGTCTCCATCGAGAGCGCGACTCCAGAGCGCCGGGAGAGCGATTCCTGAATAAATTGTAACGAAGTCCCAAGCGAGAGCGCGATTCCTGAATAAAATGCGAAGGATCTCGGGCGGGAGCGGGAGCCCTGGCTAAATTGCAAGAAAGTCTCAAGCGGGAGCCGTTGTTGTTGCAACCCGGGGGCTAGGGGCCCAGTTTGAGCATCAAGACTTTCCCTGTCCAAAAACAGGGTGCGAGCGTCGAGGGGCACACTTTGATTGAGAAAAACAGTATGCACCGGCGGGGGGATCATCAACTTATTCTTCAGAAGTGAGAATTCAACAACAACAACAACAACAACAACAACAACAATCATTTTACCCGAACGCGTGGTGTTCTCCCCAGTGCCAGGGTTTTCATACGACACCAGGCAATACCCCCACTTCGTGGGGGGGCATTACAAGCTCTACCAAATATCCAAACGACTCTTCGCGACCACCCAAACCCAGCTTCCCGCCCTATGACGTTGGGACACTTCACTTCGTGGCGTGCGGACGACCGTGGCTACTACACTGGCGTGGGGTACACACCCACAGAACCCAATGGTTTTTGGAGATTTCGGCGTGCGCGCGCGAAGAAAAAACGAATGTGTCCCGCATGGTATTATTTGACAGGGATGATGGCCCTGGCAGGTGCGCAACCGTTGTCGCAGAAGTTCGAAAAAGTTGCTCGCAAAAGCCCGTTTGACAGAAATGTTTAAAAAGTGTTGGGTTTCCTACGAATCCGCAAGAGCGCGCGGGATGAGATTTTGACATTTTTTTGTTGAAAAACCATTGGTTTTTTGATGTTTTTATGTTAAAATCGCTCCGAACACTAAGCTTTTGGAAGGATTTCGTCTTGCGCGCGCGAATGTCCACTTTACCTTATTTTTTACAAGGGATTCTTGAAATTTGATAATATTTGAACAAGAAATTTCATTTTATAGTGTTTTTTGCAAGGGAAAACGGATTACAACAAAACAACCGGATCTTGATCACCTCGAATTACCTGAGGCTTCCTCACGAAAATGATGAAAACGTGGCTGCGGCCTAGGCGCGGCGGGGGGGGCGCGCACCAGGGGGCCCAACAACAATTATTCTTTAGAATTAATAATGTTCAACAACAACAACAACAACAACAACAACAACAACAACAACAACAACAACCACAACCACAACCACAACCACAACAACAACCACAACAACAACAACAACAACAACAACAACCACAACCACAACCACAACCACAACCACAACCACAACCACAACAACAACAACAACATCAACAACAACAACAACAATCAGGTTAAGAGTGTTCGCCCTCATATGCTCGAGTGTCGAATAACGCGAATTTCCCCAACCCTCGATACCCGCCCGTTTCGTCTTCGATCGAACCCCTTTTGGGGGGTATACCTTTCTTCCCTGCAGGCCAGGCCCCGGCAAGCGGCGGAGCGGCCACGGACCGTCGGCCTGGCCAGCGACAGCGCTGATCGGCGGGGCGGCCGCGGACCGTCGACCCGACCCCAAGAGGGACGGACAGGGGACCGACCACGACGACGACGACGACGACGACGACGACGACGTCTACGACGACGGCACCGACGACGACGACGACGACGACGACGAGCGAAAGCGAGAGCGAGAGAGAAGGACAGCAGGGCCACGAAGGACACGAAGTAGGCCACGAAGGGCGACAGCGGGGACACGAAGGGAATGCGTATGGGGCCACGAAGAGCGCGAACGAGCGTGGGCCACGAAAGGCATACGTATGTTGTGCCGCGGAGGGTAAGCACGGGGCCACTGAGGGCAGCAACGGGGACACGAAGGGCAGCGAGGGGGCCACGAAGGGCGACAGCGGGGCCACGAAGGGCATGCATACGGGGCCACCACGGGCGCGAACAAGCGGGGGCCACGAAGGGCATACATATATGGGGCCACGAAACAAAGCGAGGGGGCCACGAAGGGCTGCAACGGGGCCACGAAGGGCAGCGAGGGGGGCCACGAAGGGCTGCAACGGGGCCACGAAGGGCTGCAACGGGGCCACGAAGGGCAGCGAGGGGGCCACGAAGGGCTGCAAGGGGGCCACGAAACAAAGCGAGGGGGGCACGAAGGGCTGCAACGGGGCCACGAAACAAAGCGAGGGGGCCACGAAGGGCTGTAACGGGGCCACGAAGGGCAGCGAGGTCCCGATTCCTAGGTAACCTGTAAAGGAGTCCTAAGCGTGAGCGCGACTCCTGGGTGCCTGGGTGTCGGGAGCGCGGCGCTGGAGTAAATTGCAAGAAATTCCGACGCAAGGGCGCTATTCTTCAGTAAATTGCAAGCAAATCTCCAGCGGGAGCGCGACTCCAGAGCGCAGGAGGAGCGATTCCTGAAGCGAGAGCGCGATTCTTGAATAAAATGCGAGGAAGTCTTGGGCGGGAGCGGGGGTCCTGGCTAAATTGTGAGAAATTCTCAGGCGGGAGCCGTTGTTGTTGTAACCCGGGGGCCAGGGGCCCAGTTTGAGCAGGAAGACTTTCCTTGACAAAAAACGAAGTACGAGCCCCAGGGGGGGAGGCACTTCAATTAAAAAATCAATGTGCACCGGTGGGGGGATCAACAGTAATTATTCTTCAAGAATGAGAGTTCAACAACAACAACAACAACAACAACAACAACAACAACAACAACAACAACAACAACAACAACAACAACAACAATTACTAGCACGTGGGGACACACCGTTCTCACCAGTGCCAGGGTTTTCATAGGAGGCGGGCAATACCCCCACTTTGTGGGGGGGCCGGTTCAAGCTCTACCAAATTTCCAAACGACTCTTCGCCACCACCCACACCCAGCTTCCCGCCCTATGACGTTCGGACACTTCACTTCGTGGCATGCGGACGACCGTGGCTACTATTCAGGGCCCCGCGGCCGACGACGACGGCGTGCGCGCGCGAAGAAAAAACGAATGTGTCCCGCATGGTATTATTTGACAGGGATGATGGCCCTGGCAGGTGCGCAACCGTTGTTGCAGAAGTTTGAAAAAGTTGCTCGCAAAAGCCCGTTGGACAGAAATGTTTAAAAAGTGTTGGGTTTCCTACGAATCCGCAAGAGCGCGCGGGATGAAATTTTGACACTTTTTGTTTGAAAAACCATTGGTTTTTTATGTTTTTATGTTAAAATCGCTTACGAACACTAAGGTTTTGGAAGGATTTCGTCTTGCGCGCGCGAATGTCCACTTTACCTTATTTTTTGCAAGGGATTCTTGAAGTTTGGTTATGTTAGAACAAGAAATGTCCACTTTAGCTTATTTTTTGCAAGGGAAAACCGATCGTAACAACACAACCGGATCCGGACTCCCCCGTTTTGCCTGAGACTTCCTCACGAAAATGATGAAAATGAGGCTGCGGCCTAGGCGCGGCGGGGGGGTCGTGCACCAGGGGTCCCAACAATAATCATTCTTTAGAAGTAATAATGTTCAACAACAACAACAACAACAACAACAACCACGACACCAACAAATAACAATCAAAACAACAATCACAACAACAACAACAACAACAACAACAACAACAACAACCACAACAACCACCACAACAACCACTGCAACAACGACGATAGCAGCAACCACGGCAACAACAACGACATCGACAACAACAACAACAACAACAACAACAACAACAATCATTTTACCCGAACGCGTGGTGTTCTCCCCAGTGCCAGGGTTTTCATACGACACCAGGCAATACCCCCACTTCGTGGGGGGGCATTACAAGCTCTACCAAATATCCAAACGACTCTTCGCGACCACCCAAACCCAGCTTCCCGCCCTATGACGTTGGGACACTTCACTTCGTGGCGTGCGGACGACCGTGGCTACTACACTGGCGTGGGGTACACACCCACAGAACTTGGTCACTTATTCGGGGTCGTGTGATTTTATGATGCGGTGCTAAAATTCTTAAGAACCCAATGGTTTTTGGAGATTTCGGCGTGCGCGCGCGAAGAAAAAACGAATGTGTCCCGCATGGTATTATTTGACAGGGATGATGGCCCTGGCAGGTGCGCAACCGTTGTCGCAGAAGTTCGAAAAAGTTGCTCGCAAAAGCCCGTTTGACAGAAATGTTTAAAAAGTGTTGGTTTTCCTACGAATCCGCAAGAGCGCGCGGGATGAGATTTTGACATTTTTTTGTTGAAAAACCATTGGTTTTTTGATGTTTTTATGTTAAAATCGCTCCGAACACTAAGCTTTTGGAAGGATTTCGTCTTGCGCGCGCGAATGTCCACTTTACCTTATTTTTTGCAAGGGATTCTTGAAATTTGATTATATTAGAACAAGAAATGTCATTTTATAGTGTTTTTTGCAAGGGAAAACGGATTACAACAAAACAACCGGATCTTGATCACCTCGAATTACCTGAGGCTTCCTCACGAAAATGATGAAAACGTGGCTGCGGCCTAGGCGCGGCGGGGGGGGCGCGCACCAGGGGGCCCAACAATAATTATTCTTTAGAATTAATAATGTTCAACAACAGCAACAACAACAACAACAACAACAACAACAATATGTTTAAAATTGATCGCTCCTATCTGCCCACGTGCCAATCAATACGTATATCACGAAACCTCGGTACCCGCCCTCGTCGTCTTCGATCGTACCCCCTTGGGAGTATATCTTCCTTACCTGCCATGCGCATGTAACGCAACCCCTGAATCAAGAGAAGAGAGGACGGGTGGAGGAGGGAGAAGAATGGAGCACGGGAGAAACTAGCAGGAGGGGGGCTAGGAGCAGAAAACACGTGGTAGAATCAAACGGGCAGATGGGGTGGGCAGACCCATAGCGGGCAGCTCGGGAAGGCGGGCCCGGGCGACCAGGTCGAGCAGGCGGGTTGCTGAAGCGTGGGTGCTGCATGAACCGCGAGGAAGTCTCGAGCGATAGCGCGATTCCCAAGTAAATCGCAAGGAAAGCCAAAGCGAGAGCGTGATTCCTGAGCGCCGAGGGCGTATCGTCTGAACAAACTGCGAGGAAGCCCCACGCGACAGCGCCATGCGTATACAAACTGTGAGGAAGTCCCGCGCGAGAGCGTGATTTGGGAATAAATTGTGAGGAGATATAACGCGGAAGCAGCTGTTGTTGCAAACCGGGGGCCAACAACACAGTTTGAGCCCCGTGACTTTCCCTCATGAAAAACCTTATCCTGGCGAAAGACCCAACCATAAGCAATTGTTCGTAACGCGTTGTGGGTGCCGCTTTCGGTGGGGCTCCCTATGGGGGCACGAAACGCTGCCCAGGGTGCGGGAAACGCATGCGAACTGCGCCACTGGGGCGGGCCTTCGGTGGAGCTCCCTTTGGGGCCACGAAACGCTGCCCTGGGCGGGGAACCGCATGCGAACTGCGCCACTGGGGCCTTCGGTGGAGCTCCCCATGGGGCCACGAAACGCTGCCCTGGGTGGGGGAACCGCATGCGAACTGCGCCACTGGGGCCTTCGGTGGAACTCCCTATGGGGCCACGAAACGCTGCCCTGGGTACGGGAACCGCATGCGAACTGCGCCACTGGGGCCTTCGGTGGAGCTCCCTATAGAGCCACGAAACGCTGCACTGGGCGGGGGAAACGCATGCGAGAGCAGCCATTGGGGCCTTCGGTGGAGCCCCCTTTGGGGCCACGAAACGCTGCCCTGGGCGGGGAGACCGCATGCGAGAGCAGCCACTGGGGCCTTCGGTGGAGCTCCCTATGGGGGGGAACCGCATGCGAGAGCAGCCACTGGGGCATCCGGTGGAGCTCCCTATGGGGCCACGAAACGCTGCCCAGGGTGGGGGAACCGCATGCGAGAGCAGCCACTGGGGCCTTCGGTGGAGCTCCCTTTGGGGGCCACGAAACGCTGCCCAGGGTGGGGGGAACCGCATGCGAGAGCAGCCACTGGGGCCTTCAGTGGAGCTCCCTATAGAGCCACGAAACGCTGCCCTGGGCGGGGTAACCGCATGCGAGAGCAGCCACTGGGGCCTTCGGTGGAGCTCCCTATGGGGCCACGAAACGCTGCCCTGGATAGGGGGGAACGCATGCGAGAGCAGCAACTGGAGCATTCGGTGGAGCTCCCTATGGGGCCACGAAACGCTGCCCTGGGCGGGGAAACCACATGCGAGAGCAGCCACTCGGGCCTTCGATGGAGCTCCCTATGGGGCCACGAAACGCTGCCCAGGGTGGGGGAAACGCATGCGAGAGCAACCATTGGGGCCTTCGGTGGAGCTCCCTATGGGGCCACGAAACGCTGCCCTGGGTGGGGGAACCGCATGCGAGAACAGCCACTGGGGCCTTCGGTGGAGCTCCCTATGAGGCCACGAAACGCTGCCCAGGGTGGGACACGCATGCAAGAGCAGCCACTGGGGCCTTCGGTGGAGCTCCCTATGGGGCCACGAAACGCTGCCCAGGGCGGGGGAAACGCATGCGAGAGCAGCCACTGGGGCCTTCGGTGGAGCTCCCTATGGGGGCACGAAACGCTGCCCAGGGTGCGGGAAACGCATGCGAGAGCAACCACTGGGGCCTTCGGTGGGGCTCCCCATGGAGCTACGAAGCGCTGCCCAAGGCGGGGGAAACGCATGCGAGAGCAGCCATTGAAGCCTTCGGTGGAGCTCCCTATGGGGCCACGAAACGCTGCCAAGGGTAAGGGGAAACGCATGCAAGAGCAACCACAGGGGCCTTCGGTGGAGCTCCCTACGGGGCTACGAAACGCTGCCCAGGGTGGGGGAAACGCATGCGAGAGCAGCCATTGGGGCCTTCGGTGAAGCTCCCTGTGGTGCCACGAAACGCTGCCCAGGGTGGGGGGAACGCATGCGAGAGCAACCACTGGGGCCTTCGGTGGAGTTCCCTATGGGGCTACGAAGCGCTACCCAGGGTGGGGGAAACGCATGCGAGAGCAGCCACTGGGGCATCCGGTGGAGCTCCCTATGGGGCCACGAAACGATTCCCAGGGTGGGGGAAACGCATGCGAGAGCAGCCATTGGGGCCTTCAGTGGAGCTCCCTATAGGGCTACGAAACGCTGCCCAGGGCGGGGGAAACGCATGCGAGAGCAGCCACTGGGGCATCCGGTGGAGCTCCCTATGGGGCCACGAAACGCTGCCCAGGGCGGGGGAACCGCATGCGAGAGCAGCCACTGGGGCCTTCGGTGGAGCTCCCTATGGGGCCACGAAACGCTGCCCAGGGCGGGGGAAACGCATGCGAGAGCAGCCACTGGGGCATTCGGTTGAGCTCCCTATGGGGCCACGAAACGCTGCCCAGGGTGCGGGAAACGCATGCGAGAGCAACCACTGGGGCCTTCGGTGGAGCTCCCTATGGGGCTACGAAACGCTGCCCTGGGTGGGGGGAACGCATGCGAGAGCAGCCACTGGGGCCTCCGGTGGAGCTCCCGATGGGGCCACGAAACGCTTCCCAGGGTGAGGGGAAACGCATGCGAGAGCAGCCACTGGGGCCTTCGGTGGAGCTCCCTATGGGGCCACGGCTGCCCAGGGTGGGGGAAACGCATGCGAGAGCAACCACTGGGGCCTTCGGTGGAGCTCCCTTATGGGGCTACGAAGCGTGTGAGAGGTGTGCCGAGAGCAGAGGCAAGGAGGGGGAGGAGGGAGGAGGGGGAGGAGGAAGGAGGAGGAGAGACGCGGGGCACCGTCTCTTGAAACGAGGACCCAACACCATAGGATGGTTGGGAAAAAATGCGAGCCCCAGGGGAAGCACTTCAATAGAAATAATACAGTGGTCACCGCTACGGGGGGGTGAACAATGATTATTTTTTCAACGATGAAAATTCAGCCACAACAGCAACAACAACAGCAAAAATCATTTAAGACTGCTCGCTCCCATCTGCTCACGTGCCAATCAATACGTACATCACAAACCCTCGGTATCTGCCCTCGTCGTCTTCGGTCGTACCCCTTTAGAGGTATATCTTCCTTCCCTGCAATGTGCATTTAATGCAGCCCCTAAAACAAAGGAAGAGAGGACGGGTGGAAGGGGGAGGGGGAAGAATGGAGCACGAGAGAAACTAGCAGGAGGGGGGCAAGGAGCAGAAAACAAGTGGTAGAACCAGACGGGCAGATCGGGTGGGCAGACCCATAGCGGGCAGGTCGGGAAGGCGGACCCTGGCGACCGGATCCAGCAGGCGGGTTGCTGAAGCGTGAGTCCTACATGAATCGCGAGGAAGTCTCGAGAGATAGCGCGATTCCCAAGTAAATCGCGAAAAAAGCCTAGGCGAGAGCGTGATTCCTTAGCGCCGAGGGCGCATCGTCTGAATAAATTGCGGGGAAGTCCCACGCGAGAGCGCGATGCGTACGTGGTTTGTGAGGAAGTCCCACGCGAAAGCGCGAATTGGGAATAAATTGTGAGGAAGTATCAGGCGGGAGCCGTTATTGTTATACTTCGGGGGCCAGGGGCGCAGTTTGGGCGCCGTGAGTTTCCTTGATGAAATACAAGGTGCTAGCCCCAGGGGAAGCACTTTAACTGAAAAAGCACAATGGTCACCGGAGGGGGGGGATCAACATTGTTTCTTCAGTAGTAAGAGTTCAACAGCAACAGCAACAGCAGCAGCAGCAACAACAACAGCAACAGCAAAAACAACAATCATTGTAAGACTGTTCGCTCTTATCTGCTCGCGTGCAATTCGACACGTAAATCACAAAACCTCGATACCCTCCCTCTTCGTCTTCGACCGTACCCCCTCGGGGTATATCTTTCCTACCTGCTACAAGCATTTAGTGCAGTTCCTCAGGCAGGGAAAGAGAGGACGGATGGAAGGAACGGACAAGGGGAGAGGGATGGAGCACGAGAGAGACTAGCAGGAGGGGGGCTAGGAGCAGAAAACACGTGGCAGCACCAAAGGGGCAGATTGGGCGGGTAGACCCTTCCAGGCGGGTCGGGAAGGAGGGCCCGGGCGGCCAGGTCGAGCAGGCGTGTTGCTGAAGCGTGAGTCCTGCATGAATCGCGAGGAAGTCTCGAGCGACGGCTCGATTCCCAAATCAATCGTGAGGGAAGCCACAGCGACAGCGCAACTCCTGAATGGCGAGGGCGCGGCGTCCGAATAAATTGTGAGGAAGTCCCACACGAGAACGCGATTCCTGTATACATTGTGAGGAAGTCCTGCGCGAGAGCGCGATTTCATAATAAATTGTGAGGAATTCTCAGGCGGGAGCCGTTGTTGTTGTACTTCGGGGGCCAGGGGCGCAAGTTGAGCAGGAACACTTTCCATGATAGATAAACGGGGTCGAGCCCCGGGAAGGGCACTTCAATATGAAAAACTGTGATGGTTACAGGAGGGAGGGTTCAACCATATTATTGAACAAAAGAACAACCACAAAAACAAAAAAGCAGCAGCAGCAGCAACAGCAGCAACAACAACAACGACGACAACAAAAAAATACGACTACAACAACCACACCAACAACAACGACAACAACAACCACGACAACAACGGCAGCAACAGCACCAAGTAAAACCACCACAAACAAAAAAACAACAAGAACAACAACAACAACGACAGTATCAGCGACAGGAACAGCAACGACAACAACAACAGAAACAACACCAACAACAACAACAACAACAGCAGCAGCACCAGCAGCATCAACATCAACGACGACAACAGCAATAGCATCATCTACATCAATATCGCCAACGCCGGCAACAACAAATATAGCAACAACAACAACAACAACCGCAGCAGCAGCAACAACAACAACATCAACAGCAACAATGACGGAAAACAAAACAACAACAGCAACAGCAACAACACCAATACCAACGACAACAACAACAATAACAACAACAACCACAACAGCAACGAACAAAACATCAACAATAGAAATAACAACAACGACAGCACCGATGATATAAACATCAGCATCACCAGCATCATCAAGATCAGCATCATCAACAGCAGCATCATCGGCATCTGCATCGTAATCATCATCACCACAATCATCATTATCATCAGCATCACCATCATCATCATCGTCGCCATCATAATCAGCATCAGCATCATTATCATTAAGGTCAGTATCATGATCATGAGCACCATCATCAGCAACAGCATCATTATCGTCATCATCATCAGCATCATTAAAAGATCAGTACCATGATCATGAGCATCATCATCAGCAGCAGAATCAGAATCGTCATCCCTAACAACATCATCATCAGCAGCATCAGCATCATCACCACCATCGTCATCATCATCCGCATAATCATCGTCATCATCCTTATCATCATCCTCACCATCCTCATCATCAGCATCGTCATTAGCATCACCATCGGCATCATCAGCATCAGTATCATCATCATCATCATCATCACCATCAGCACTATCATCATCATCATAATCATCATCAGCATCAGCATGATCATCATCATCATCATCATCATCATCATCATAATCATCATCATCATCATTAGCATCATGATCATCATCATCAGCAGCATCATCAGCATCATCATCATCAACAACAGCAGCAGCATCATCATCAGCAGCATCATCATCAGCAGCAGCAGCAGAATCATCATCATCATCATCATCATCATCAGCAGCATCGTCATCATCATCATCATCATCATCAGCAGCAGCAGCAGCATCAGCACCATCGTCATCATCATCCGCATAAGCATCGTCATCATCCTTATCATTATCCTCACCATCCTCATCATCAGCATCGTCATTAGCATCACCATCGGCATCATCAGCATCAGTATCATCATCATCATCATCGTGATCAGCATCATCATCGTCGTCGTCATCATCATCATCATCATCATCCCTAACAACATCATCAGCAGCAGCATCAGCATCATCATCACCATCGTCATCATCATCCGCATCATCATCGTCATCATCCTTATCATCATCCTCACCATCCTCTTCATCAGCATCGTCATTAGCATCACCATCGGCATCATCAGCATCAGTATCATCATCATCATCATCATCATCATCATCATCATCATCAGTATCATCATCATCATCATCATCATCATCATCATCATCATCATCATCATCATCATCATCATCATCATCATCATCATCATCATCATCATCATAGTTTTGGCTCGAGAGTTTTTGGGACTTTCTCATGCTGAGGCTATGCGCACGGCGGCCGCTGCCATGTGCGCGCACGGGAGGCGGCCCGCGTTGGCAGGGCCGCCGAAAGCTCCGCAGACAGGAGACGACGCCGCCAGCACGGGCGCATCGCGGCCTGGTGGGCCGGGGAGGCGCTGCTGCAGCAGGCGCTCGCCGAGGCCCGCGTCTGGCGGCGGCGCTGCGAGGTGCTGGACGCCGAGGTGGGCGCCACGCGCGCGCGGGTCACCAGGGCGGTGCAGCACTCCGCCCGCCGCCGCTCTGGGGGCGCTGATCGCGGCCGCCGTGATCGCGACCGCCGCTGCCCGCGCCGAGGCCGAGCAGGGCGACGAACGGTTCGAAGAGCTGGTCCAGCACGCAACCGGCGTGTGGTACGTGGACGAGCAGCTCGAGGGCTCCGCAACCGAGGGCGGCGAGGCGGACAACACGCTCACGCAGGACAACGAGTGCAAAGGCCCCGCGATCGAGGGATTGCGCGCGGGCGCGGCCGCGCACCAGGTGGAGGTCGGCTCCGACATCGAGGGCGAGGGCGACGGCGAGGAGAAGCAGGTCGTGCAGGAGATCGAGGTCGTGCGCGCGGGCGCGGCCGCCGACCAGGCGGAGATCGGCCCCGACATCGGGGGCGAGAGCGACGGCGAGGAGAAGGAGGTCGAGCAGGAGTTCGACCCGCGCACCGTGCAGGAGGAGGAGCCTCTCGAGGAGCAGGGCGCGCCCGAGCGGTTCGTGGTGACCGAGGCCCTGGCGCGGCCGCCGTCCCCCGCCGACCCGCCGAAGGTTTTCGCCCTGGTCGCGTCGCTGCTCACGCAGACCTGGTCGCGTCGCGTCGCCCTGGTCCCCTGGTCGCGTCGCCCTGGTCGCGTCGCCCCCTGTCGCCCTGGTCCCCTGGTCGCTCACGCGTCGCGTCGCCCTGGTCGCGTCGCCCTGGTCCCCCGCCGACCGCCGAAGGCTTTCGCCCTGGTCGCCCTGGTGGGGCACTTCGCGCGGCAGACCCTCGCCGCGGGGCTCGCGCGGACCGCCGCCCGCGGCGGCGCCCTCGGGCTCTGCTTCCACCGCACCCTCGCAGACTCGCGGCTCGTGGTGCCGCTGCGGCAGGGCTCCCTGGCGGCCGCCCGTGCGGCTTGGAGCGTTTTTTTTTGCCGACGAGCGCTCTGCAGAGTGAATATGTCACGGAATACCTCTTGGAGGTTGTGAACATGTCAAATGGTCAGACGGCAGTTGTATGCCTGAACTAATCCAGACCGTGCTGATATCTGCTGTGGATGAGGCAGGAAGGAGGACGGAGGGGGAACCGTTCGTGCTGGAAGCGGCGGCCCTCGCGGGACAGTCTGCTCCTGGTGCCGCTGTGGCAGGGCCTGCTCTCGGCCGCCGCTGCGGCACGGCGGGCAGCGCGTGAGCAAATGCGCAGCCGTTGCATGCGTGTGGCTAGCAAGAGTGGCGGCACCGCTGAAGCGTGGGGCTCGGGAGGTGTGGGCAGCGCCATGTCCAGTGCCGAGCTCGTCGTCGATGCGGCTGAGGAGCCCGACGAATCTCCTTGGGGCACGCGGTGCCCGCTCGGCCACCGCCTCAAAAGGAGGGGCGGCCGAGCGGCACCGTGCGCCGTGTGCCGCGCGATGATAGCTGCGCCTCGGAACTCTGTGGCGGCCGGGCGCGGCTCGAAAAGCTCGCCCGACGGCCCCGCGGAGGCCGTCGGCGGTCCCTCTCCTGGTCCTGGGGCGCTCGTGACCGCCGAGCCCGCGAGGGCTCGTGCAGAGGGGCGGACTGTTCGCGATGCTCCTGTTGGCCTCTGACGGCCGGGGTCATAGCGGCAGCTTGCCTGTCTGGCTGGCGGCCCCGCGCGGCCGCCAGCGTCTTGGGGCGTTCGGGGTTCCCTCGTCGCCCGCCCTGCCCTGGGGGCCTGGGGGCTCCGCGGGTGTGCATGCCGAATGCAAGGTGGCTGAGCCGAGCACCGCTCCCGGACCATTCCACCCATACCCGATCCTCCTCCTCCTCCTCCTCCTCCTCCTCCCCCCTCCTCCTACTTCTCCCCCTCCCCTCCCCCTCCCCTCCCCCCTCCCCCTCCCCCTCCCCCCTCCCCTCCCCCTCCTCCTCCTCCTCCTCCTCCTCCTCCTCCTCTCCTCCTCCTCCTCCTCCTCCTCCTCCTCCTCCTCCTCCTCTCCTCCTCCTCCTCCTCCTCCCTCCTCCGCCTCTCCTCCTCCTCCTCCTCCTCCTCCTCCTCCTCCTCCTCCTCCTCCTCAGCAGCAGCAGCAGCAGCAGCATCAGCATCATCATCATCATCATCATCATCATCATCAGCAGCAGCAGCATCATCATCGTCATCAGCATCATCATCATCATCATCATCATCATCATCATCATCATCATCATCATCATCATCATCATCAGCATCAGCAGCATCATCATCATCATCATCATCATCATCATCATCATCATCAACAGCAGCAGCATAATCATCATCATCATCATCATCATCAGCAGCTCAGCATCGTCATCATCATCATCAGCAGCAGCATCAGCATCAGCATCAGCATCAGCATCAGCATCAGCATCATCATCAACATCAGCATCAGCATCAGCATCATCATCAGCAGCATCACCATCATCACCATCATCATCAGCATCATCATCACCACCACCACCACAATAATCATCATCAGCATCATCATCCTCCTCATCCTCCTCATCCTCCTCCTCATCATCATTATCATCAGCATCAGCATCAGCATCATCATCATCATCATCAGCAGCAGCAGCAGCAGCATCATCATCATGGCTCCACCACGGCTAGGGACACGAGGAGTCGCACGTGACGGCCTCCCGTACCCCCTCGAACAGCCGTCACCCAGAGTGGTGGGCCGGCACGGTGGCAGGATCCGCCGCAGGCAGCTGGATAAGAAACGCCCACAGCTCAGCACCGCAGACACAGCCGCTCTCCACATGGACATCGGGGGAGGCGCGGGGCCGCTCAACGCATGGGCGTGGGTTTGTTCCATTCGGTGGGGCGCTTCTGACGCCACTGGCGGTGCGTGGGCGCGCGCGCGGATCCAACGGAGGGGGGGAGGAAGCCATCGCCTCTTCAGCGCTCGTGCAGCCTCAAGGTCGCAGCGCGCTGGCTGCGCCTGGCGAGCCCGGCCGACCGACGTTCTCGAGCCACGGGGTCCCCAGACTTGTCGGCCCCTTCCCAAGGGCCCGCTCTTCGGCCCGAAGCGTTTCGCCGTCTGCTCTTCTTCGATGGGCGGCCCCGGGCCCCACAAAAACCAGCCCTCGGAGGCCCCCGACTGGCGGAGCGCCTGCCGTCCCGGCTCGTTCAGGCCACCAGATGTCCAGGAAGGAGGCCCAAGGCTGGGAGCTGTCTCCGCCTCGCAGGAGGAGAGGATGAGGCGGCCTGGAGAAGAGGCGGCCCAGCGTGGAGGGAGAGGAGGGCCTCCTGAGGGCGACGGGTCGCCACGGGTCCGCCGTCCCACACGCTATCCTCCTGCGCCGCCCCCTCCTTGGGAAGCCACCGGGGGCTTCCCAAAGCCCTGGATGCTCCGCAGGGGGGCCCCTCGATGGCCACGGACTCGCGGCTCCACGACGCACTCTTGCGCCAGCCCCCCCGCGCACGCCCCCGAGGGCGTCAGAAGCCTGCGCAGGGACGGGAGGCCTCCCGGCCCCGGAGGCTCCATGGGAGGATCCTCCTCCTCCTCCTCCTCCTCCTCCTCCTCCTCCTCCTCCTCCTCCTCCTCCTCCTCTCCTCCTCCCTCCTCCTCCTCCTCCTCCTCCTCCTCCTCCTCCTCCTCCTCCTCCTCCTCCTCCTCCTCCTCCTCCTCCTCCTCCTCCTCCTCCTCCCCGCACAGGAGGGCCTCACAGCGGCTCCCCAGAACTGAAAGGCCCCTCCTGGGAGGTGCCCTGAAAGTCTCGGCAAGCCCTGCAAGCTCAGAAGGAGAAAGAAGGGCATAAACATTAACTTTTGGCGCTCCGCGCTGACTTCTTGGATCTGCGCTGGACCCCCCTCCCTGGCGCGCGGAGCGCGCCAGGGGCGGCGCCAGAGGCGCCGCCGGATGGGGGGGGCCAGGGCGGATCCAAGAAATCCGCGCGGAGCGCCAAAAGTTTATGTTTATGCCGTTCCTCCTTCTTCGAAAGCTCTAGAGAACCATGGGGATCCTGCCCAGCGTGGGAGGAGAAGACCTGCAAGCGCACCGATGCTCCGTGGCCACGGGGGGGGCGGGGGGCTCTTCCGCGGGCCCGCCGGAGGGGCGGGCCTCGCCGGTCCAGAGACAGGAAGAGGAAGAAGGAAAGACGAGGAGGAGTAAGGAGATCCTCCTCCTCCTCCTCCTCCTCCTCCTCCTCCTCCTCCTCCTCCTCCTCCTCCTCCTCCTCCCCCTCCTCCTCCTCCTCCTCCTCCTCCTACTCCTCCGCCTCCTCCTCCTCCTCCTCCTCCTCCTCCTCCTCCTCTTCCCCCTCCTCCTCTTCCTACTCAGCAGCAGCATCATCATCCTGCCGCCCCCCCTCCGCCCTGGCCGTCGGGTGATTGCGGATGAGTGGCACGTGCATAATACAATGCGAGAAGGTTTCCAGAGGCGACGTTTCTCCTCAACCCGAGGAGGCTGGAAGCGCAGAGGGCACATTGGCTTGTTTTATTCATAATAGACATACATATATATGTGTGTATACATATGTATATATATATATATATGTCTGTGTGTGTGTTACTAAGCCCGGGCGGGGGGAAAATTGCGTTGCGAAGCGGCCGCGGCGCCTGCGGCTCAGGCAGCGGCGGCAGGGCCGCGCCGGCAGCAGCGGGGAGGGACAGCCCTACGGGCCACAAGAGCCCGCACCGACCTGTGGCATCGCTATGTGAGTGCCTCGGGCTCAGAAGCCCAGCCCCTGGCATACGCCCAAAGGGGGATGGGCGGGTGGGGAAATCGAGGGATGAAACCCCGACTCCCTGGTGGGCTGTAGGGGCCCCTTGGGCCCAACAGCTGCAAGCGAACGCGCGCACGTGGCAGCCACAGGATCGGAAGTCCCAGGCACGGGACCCCAACCAGATCCCTTCCAAAGGAATCGAGTTTCGAAAACCAGCAACCCCGACCTCCTTATCAGCCCGAGGGGACAACACCAAGTAAGGCCACAATAGAATCAATATGAACAGCGGCCCTTCCCAACGAATTTTCCGAGACACTAAACGAGTTTACGTCTGCAGAAAATTGCGCTGCGAAGCGGCCGCGGCGCCTGCGGCTCAGGCAGCGGCGGCAGGGCCGCGCCGGCAGCAGCGGGGAGGGACAGCCCTACGGGCCACAAGAGCCCGCACCGACCTGTGGCATCGCTATGTGAGTGCCTCGGGCTCAGAAGCCCAGCCCCTGGCATACGCCCAACGTGAGGGCTGGGCGCGCCTTCTGGCCCAACGTATGCGCCGCTACCGGCCCTCGGAACCGCTATCGCTGTGGTCGGCCACCAATTGCGCACACGCGCCCGTTTCTAATTCGTGTTCTTTCATGTACGCCATGAACGCGGCCGACTTCCATCCTCCGGCCTGGAGGATTTCCCACAGTTGGCAGCCCTGGGCGGCCATGTCCTGGGCGGCGCCCCTGCGGAACGCGTGCGTCCCCACGCCGGGGACGCCGACACCTTCGCCAAAGGAGCGCGTACGCTCTAGGAAGAAACGGTAGCTGAACGAAAACACACGCGAGCGTCTGCCGAGTCTCGCGCGCTCTACGGCGCACCGCAAACGATGAAAGGCGCACATGCGACGCCCCTGGTTCGCGCAGGCACACTCCCTGCGGAGGGTGACTGGAAACGCATAGTTTTTCCGGCGAGCCAACGTGACGTCGACGTGCCGGGCGCCAAATATGATACCTGAGGCCTTACCGGGCCTAAACTGCCCGACTTCCAAGCGCAACATTTCTGACTGGGCGCGGAAGAGAAATCCGCGCGCGATCACAAATGCGTCGGCCAATTCCTGTTGGCCCTGCGCCTCTGCAGCAGCGACCATCTTTCGCACCGCGTTTCCGCGGAGCACGGGGCGCCTAGATTGCACGACGGGCGCGTCCCTTTGGGAGGCGCCCTTCACCAGTTGCTGAACACCGCCGCTCCACCAGCCGAGCGACGCATCTAAGAACTTGTGGGCCCATCGAAGATGTTGTAAATATTTTGCTAGAGTTGGCCCGTGCGGGACAAAAAGCGCAAACTGCCTAGCGTGTGTGATGGTGGCCGGGAAGTGAGGCAGGTGGAAGCACTCACAAAATTCTGCCCACGCGTACAGAGCGCTCCGCGTAGACTTCCACGAGCCCCTGATGGTCTCCAGAGCTGCCCTCCGAGACCCTTCAAGCAACAAGCCGGCCTGCAGCTCGCTCGCAGGGCGCCCCTGCTGTGCCGAAAGCAATGCCCCGAGGCGTTTCCTCGGGCCGCCCTCGGACGGGAAATGCTCCGCAAAGCGCACTGTGAATGGTCTCCGGTTTAAGGCTGCACAAATCACCTGCTCATCAAAATATTCGCCCATTGCGTACGCAACGTCGAAAGCAGTGGATTGGTGCGAAAGGACCTGCAACCAGGTTTGGCCAACTCCGGGCCTAGGGCGGAGCGGGTTCAACAACGCACTCGGTTGTGGACCCTCGAACGGTGCGGCCGGCCCACTGCTGGGAACGCCAGGCGCCACGTGCGTGGAAACAGAACCAAGGCCGTGCGGCCCGCTGGCTGTGTGAGAGAGCCAAGCTGGCTCGCGAGGGCGCCTGGGACTCCTGCTACGCAGGACTGGCCCCCTGAAGGTGGAAGCGCGGCGCGGGGGCGCCGCCGCCGCCGCCGGGGCAGCAGCCGGGGGGCGGAGGCCAACTGGCTGCACGGGCCGCATGGGCCCGGCCGGGCCCCCCCGAAGCACGGCTACCCCGCTGGGCGCACCCTCGGGCCTGCGGCGACACTGGCGGGCAGCACGTGGTAGGCACGAGGACGCGCGCGCGCGGTGGGGACATCGCGAGGCGCATGGGGCGAGAACAAGTGGATGCATCCCGCCAGAACACGCACACTCCGACCGTTCTCTGGCGCCTCCTACGGGCAATGTGAACCACAACCCCCACCGCACGCGCCAAGGAAAATCGAATTTCGAGTCCAAGCCGACAAAAACGCCCCCCAACCTCCGAACCGGCCAGCAGCGCCGGCCCGCCACCTCGGCCGAAGAGGTGCGACGGCGGCGGGGGAGGGAGGGCGGCGGGCGGCGGCGGCGGCGGAGGCGAGGGCCAGGGGAAGGGCAGGAGCAAAAGGGGCGGGAGGGGAGAGGGAGGGAGGGAGGGAGGGAAGGAGAGAAGCGAGAAAAGGAAAGACAAGGACAAACGAGAGCGAAAGAATCGACGACGCTCTTTCTTCCACACCGGGCGACTCCGCCTGGCAACTACACGGAGCCGGGGCGGGGCCACTTTAGTGCCCTGCGGCTCCACGACGCCCACGGACCCAAAGTTTGCCGGCTGAGGCAATCTACAGGATTACTCTCGGACGGCACGTAGCGAAATTCCACCGCCGCTCGGGAGCGGCCCACGGCGTGCCAGCACGCGCCCGCAATAGAATTCAGGTCAGGTCTCTTCGACCACCCAGAAATGAGGATATCCAGCGCAGCGGTGTTGTCGACGAAGAATAATACACGCGCCGAACGAAGCTCGGGCCCCCAAGTCTGCCACGCGGCCGTGGCGGCCAGGAGTTCGAAAGCGTTGATCTGCGTTTTCCTGCACTGTAACTGGCGCAGCCACCTGCGCGGTGCGAAATCCATGGCATACTCTCGTGCACCTGATTCACGCCAGAAGACCCCGACCCCGACGCCTCCGTCGCCCGCCGCGTCGGCATATACCAACACATCGAACAAGGGCTGCGCCAGTTCCGCGGTCGTGCGGCTCATACTGGGATAAGCCTCAAGTAAAGCAGCCCACCAACGGAGGCACGATCGCAACCGTTTCGTGAGCTTCCAGGACCCATGGGAAGACTGGCGCCAATACAGCGGCCTGATGTAAGAACGACCAGCCCGACCGAACGCCCGCGAACACGCAAAGTTGAGACGGCCGGCGAATTTGCCTGCCAAGGCGGGGGAAAGGGAGCCTACGGCCAGGGACACTTCAATTTCGCGACGCCACTCTGCGGCCTTGCGCGGGTGGAGGCGCCACTCCACGCCCTGTTGGGAGACCGACACGGTGCAGCCGAGCAAGTTTATGCACGCGCACATGCCTTCAGACTTTCCCGGGTCTAGGTCCCAGCCTAACAGGGACATAAGTTCCTGGAACACCAGTTTGGCGCGCTGCGCGTGCGGCTGGAGGTCCACCATGAAATTGTCATCGACGCACACGAAAAGGATGAGCTTAAATGCCTTCACCGCCACTGCCTTGATGGCCTGGGCGCAACGCCACCACGCGAACACGCCACCGAGGGCCCCGAACGGTTGAGCCAACAGTTCAGACACCTTCCATTCGCGATGGTCGGTATCCCAAACCAAGCAAGCACCACATTAGCCAAGACTGCTCCGGGCTAGGGCAAACTGTCTTGAAGGCGCCAACGAAATCGTCTTTCCCGAGAAGAATCCCCGGGGGCCCTGCGGGCGGGTTGCGGCGCAAGCCGTGCAGCAGAGCCAAAGCGGCGTGAGACAAATGGTCGTGTGTATCGTTCCACACGCGCTCAGTCATGAACGCGCAGGCGTTGACGCCGTTCTTTTTGAAGTTGTCAATGATCCGGATTTTTTGCACGCCCTCTCGACGCTCCTCAATGCCAAACCTTTCAACAAGGAGGACTTGACTTAAATCCACTTCGTGGAGAGCCAACGGTGGCCCAACCTTCCCGGACGACACCTCCTGCAGATGCTTCCGCCAAACAACCTCAGCGTGGGCGCATGGCTTCGCTCTGGCTACGGTGCAGTCGTTAATCGACCGGCACCGCTGGAAAAGTTCCCCCAAGCATGGGGGGCCCCCCTCCTCGGCGCTGCGCGGCAACGCCGGGCCAGGCAACTTGCGCCCAACGCCGCCGGCCCCTACAGGGCCAGAAACCGGAAAACCCCGGGACAAATCCTCCATGAAATCGCGATCTGGATGGCCTACGGCCAGAAGCATTTCCTGCAGGAGGGGGCCGTTGATCTTCTCCAGAGTTGATTTGAATTTGGACGGGAGAGAATCGACCCACTTTTGGCGATTGCTCGCCAGAGCCGCGGAACGAGCCTTCCAATGCCTCAAGGCGGTTTCCCGGTGGCTTGCCACGCCTGCGGCGTCCTCGAGCAAGCCCTGGATATTCTCCGAGATATCAGGGCCGAGGGGAGGGAACGGGTCGCCTTGCGGGCGGGATTGCAAAGCCATACAAACGTGCTCTGTCGGACCCACTGGCGGGCCCCCTTCGGGCGCGCTGTGCCGCGGGCGCTTTGCACCCTCCGGGCGAGGCGGGGCGCGGCGGGGTCGCGCGGCAGCGCTGGCGAGAGTGTCCACGCGGACCTGGTCTGAGGCCCCGTCTTCTCCGCCGCCGGAGCTCTGGCGAGCGCCGTCCACAAACTTACCCTGCGGGCGATCCCCCGCGGGGACTGGCGCAGGGAGCTGGGGCGGGGAGGGGGAGGCAGGAGGGCGGAGGGAGGAAGAGGAAAGGGAAGGCGGAGGGCCTACTAGTTCACCTTGATAAGGCGCCTGCGGCGCGGAGCATTGCACGCTGCTATCCAATGGCCCGCGGCCTCCGTCACTCGCGCGTGCAACGCGAGACACTGCTTCAACGGGTACGTGGCAATCTGCATCGCCGTTCAAAAACCTGCCCTGCGGGCTGCCCCCTGCGGGGAGAGGAGGGAGGCGCGGAAGACGAGGAGAAGCAGGCAGAGGGAGAGGGAGGGGAAAGGAGGGGTGTGCTTGTTCACCTTGAAAAGGCGCCTGCGGCGCAGAGCATTGCACAGAGCTATCCGGCGGCCTGCGGCCCCCATCACTCGCGCGAGCAACGCGCGTTCCTGCTTCACCGGGTACATGGCGATCTGCGTCGCCGCGCCCTGCGGGCGCTCACCACTGCTTCCCCTTGCCGTCTCCCTTGGGGCCGGCCCGCAAGCGCGGGGGCCCGCGCGCCGGGGTCGGGGGCGGCGGCGGGGGCGGCGCCACCGCCGCGTGTCCGCGCGCTGGCTGGCTCGCGTGGCCCTGCGGGCCCCTGCTGGCGCCCGAACCGCCGCGGCCCGAGCTGTCGCCGGCCTGCTTCGCCCTGCTGCACTGGTCCTTGACGTCGGCGCGCAAGCCGTGGTCGATCTTCTCGAAGCTGGCGTCCGGGTCCACCGAGGGGTCCTTGTTCTCGATCTGCGTGCCGAGGCGGAGCCATTCCTGGCGGTCGTACTCGTACGCGACCGTGACCCCGAGCTCCTGCGCCATGTGGCACAGGTCGAGGAAGCGCCGCAGCAACCGCTCGAAGGTGACGGCCTCGCTGTTGAGGTCCGCCTGGAGCGCCAGCTGGGACAGCGCCCGGGCCCACCAGCAACTGGTGAAGTGGGCGAACGACTGGAACGCCTGACCCTTCTGCGGAGGGCGCAAAGTGGCGTCCGACGCCCTCTTCAGCGGTTCGAAGTCTTTCTGCAGCTCGCCGGCGACCCAAGGGAGCCGCCCGTGGCCAGCCTTGCGGCGGCTGAAACCCCGACTCCCTGGTGGGCTGTAGGGGCCCTTTGGGCCCAACAGCTGCAAGCGAACGCGCGCACGTGGAAGCCACAGGATCGGAAGTCCCGGGCACGGGACCCCAACCAGATCCCTTCCAAAGGAATCGAGTTTCGAAAACCAGCAACCCCGACCTCCTTATCAGCCCGAGGGGACAACACCAAGTAAGGCCACAATAGAATCAATATGAACAGCGGCCCTTCCCAACGAATTTTCCGAGACACTAAACGAGTTTACGTCTGCAGAAAAAAACCCACCCCACCCCCCCACCCCCACCCAAAAAAACGGACTCCCGGGATCTGGGTCTTTGGGAAACTCCGGACGGGCCTCGAAGCGGCCCCCCGGGCCTCGCAGGGCGTTTTGCCAAGCCTTCCCGGCACACCTAGGGCGATCAGGGGGGTCATCGGAGACGTCCCAGAGACACCCAGGACAGCACAATTGCGCTCCAAGAGTGACCGACGTGACCTCAAGATGGCCCAAGAGGCCTCCAGGACGGCCCCAAAGAGGCCTCCAAGAGCACTCCCAAGAAGGCCCCAAGAGGCAAAAATCATTGATTTACTTTTTGGTTTGGGGTGAATTTTGGGGTTCTCCTCTTTGGGGTTTCCCGACGCTCCAAGACGGCGGTCTTCTGGGCGTCCGAAGCCGCCTGAGAGGCTCCAAAATCGCCCCACAACCATCCGGAAGGGCTTCCAGGTAATCCAAGAGAGCCCCAAAACGGCACAACACGGGTCCAAGATGGCCCTCAGAGAGCCCCATGGCGGCCCAAGAGGGCCCCAAGACACCCTCCGAAGCATTACAAATCGTGACCCGGTCGTTCAGGGAGACCGCGGTTGGAGGCAGGGTGGCCCGAGGAAGCCCCCGTAAGCCCCCGCAATACGCCCAGGAGGCCTCCAGAAGGGCTTAAGAAAGCCTGAAACAACTTTTGTGAGGCCCCCAGAGGCTCTCCCAGGAGGAGCCTCCGCAAGAAAGAGATGAGGAGGATGGGGATAATGCGCAGGGTATGGCGGAAATGAAGAAAAAGAAGCATGGAGGATAATAAAGAGTAACATTATTATAGCGGCGATGCCGGAAAAGGCATCAAGGATTTATCGCTAAATTCTAGGCTTGACCTTCCTGCTATTCCGCCTGCATACCAAACTTCAAGGACCAAGGTGCATGGCGCGAAGCGCCACTGTAGTCCTGTATATATAAATATGTATAACATACATGCGTGATTGCTAATATGTAGATAATAGTATATTAAAAAGTCGCATATCCTCCACCTGCTTCCATCCTCCGCCTCCTCCGCCTCCTATATACTCATCATGATCGCCATCATCAGCATCATCAGCATCACAACCGTCAGAATCACCATAGTCTTCATCACACGTGCTTCTATATTCGGTCATCCAACCTCCTCCACCTGCCCCCTCCTCCCCCTCCTCTCCTCCCCTCTTCCATCCCTTCCCTCCTGCTCCTCCTCCTCATCCTCCTCCTCCTCCTCCTCCTCCTTGCTCCCTCCTCCTCCATCCTCCTGCTCATCCTTCCGCCTCCTCCCTCGTCTTCCCAACTCGTCCCCCCTCCTCCCTCCTCCTGCCGAATCATCCTCCTCCCTCTTCTCCTCCTCCTCCTCCTCCTTCTCCCTCCTCCTTCTGATCCAGCCTCCCCCCCTCCGCCCTCCTCCAGCGCCAGGCTCGGGGGGGCAACGACGATAACGACGACGACGACGACGACGACGACGACGACGACGACGACGACGACGACGACGACAGGAGTCACCCATGAAGGTTCGCGGATATATCGCTCTGGGAGCCTCTTGGAGGCATCTTGGCACAATATCGGGGCCCTCTTGGAACAAACTTGGCAGCTTCCGGAGTCCTCTTAGGGATCTCTTGGGACCGTCTTGGGTGCCTTGGGCTCGTCCCTGTTCTTGGGGGCCTCTTTGGCAATCTTTGGGCGTTCTGGGCCCGTCTGACGCCGTCGGAAGACGTCTGGGGAGCCTCTCTGGGCCGACTTGGGCCCTCTTGAGGAGCTTCAGAGCCGTCTTGGAGGCCATCTCAGCCGTCTTGGAGACCATATTCGACCATCTTGGAGACCTTTTGGAACCGTCTTGGGAGCCTCTTGGGCGGTCCTGAAACCATCTTGGAGGCCTCTTGGGCGCTCTTGGGGCCATCTTAGAGGCCTCCTGGGCCGTCTTGGGCGGTCGGAAGGCCGAAAAGGAGCAAGTACCAAAATCCTTCGAAAACCAACAGGAAATCTGTGATTTTGGTTTCTTCGGGCCTTCCTGGAGGTCCTCTTGGGTACTCTCATGCTGTCTTGGAGGCCGCTTGGGGGCTTGTTGGGCTGAGGCCATTTTGGCCCGGCTTAGGTGCATCTTGGGCCGTCTTGGAGACATCTTGGGGCCATCCTGGGCTCTCTTGGGGCCATCTTGGCCGTCTTGGGGGATTCCTGTCGACGATGTTGGGCCATCTTGGCCATCTTGGCGGCAATCTGGGACCGTTTCTGGGCCCTCCTGGGGCCGTCTTCGGGGGCCTCTTGGGCTGTCCCGGGGCAATATTGGAGGCCTCTTGGGCGCTCTTGGGAAGATCTTGATGGCCTCTTGAGCCGTCTTGGGCCTTCGGAAATACAACAAGGAAGAAACCCCCGAATCCTTCAAAAACCTACAGGAAATCAGTGGTTTGGGCCTCTTCGGGCGTTCCTGAAAGTCCACTTGGAAGCCTCTTGGGCCGTCTTGGAAGCCGCTTGGGGGCTGCTTAGGCCGTCTTGGGCCATCGAGAGGCAATCCCTCCCTCCACCTCCCTCCGCCTCATCCTCCACCTACTCCTCCCCTTCCACCAACCAGATCGCATCGGGAGCGCCCCCGGATCGGCGGCACTGGCCGGAGGCCACTACAATATGTATTTTTACAACACGTTTTTTGTACAAAGGTTTCCAGAGGCGACGTTTCTCATCGCCCCGAGGAGGCTGGAAGCGCAGAGGGCACACTGGCTTATTGTATACATAAACATTATATGTGTACATATATATGAAAAAATACATATAACATATATATATGTGTGTTTGCTAATTTCTAAATATGTATGTTTGCAAACAAGAACAAGAAGGTGTCTCATATCCTCCACCTGCTTCCATCCTCCGCCTCCTCCGCCTCCCACCCCCTTCAGCCTCCACTCGCCCCCCCCCAGGACCCGGCCTTCGTATCCCAAGCTGCTCTCTGACGGCCCGGCCCCTGGACCGAGCGGGGGCCCCCGGGGAGGCCGCAGAAGAGGCAGCAAAAACCCTCCGCCACAATTTTCGCTTGTCACAGTCGGCGGTGGATAGGGGAAAAAGAACTGTGCACATACACCGATTATGGCCAGGCCCATCCTGAGCCCAGGATCGGTGCATACGCCCTCCTACCTTGGCCAGGAAGGCATATGCACCGATCCTGGGTCAAGGATGGGCCTTGCCAGGATCGGTGCATGTGCATAGTTCTCTTCGCCCGAGTGGACAAACCTCCCTTTAGTAAACCACCCTTTAGTGAAAACGGCCCAGGACCGAAACCGACGGACCTGGACCCGCAAAGATGACGGCCGCGACGCCCTCTGGCGAACCGAAAACGGCCAATTCACTAATCGACGTGTCAGGGTAGGAGGTCTATCAACCTCCGACACAGGGCGAGGGTAGGTCGGTCTGAGTCCGCCTCCCGCCCCGCGCATCAACGCCTCGCCCCCCTCGCGGCCTCATCGCCCCCCTGAACTAGACGGCAGAAAATCCGCCCAGAGAATAGCCACCCCGACACGCGAAGCCGTTTAGTAAACGCGCCCAAAGAAGGAATCAAACAGGGCAGGGCTGTTTAGTAAACGCCCCGGGCCGTTTAGTAAACGCCAATTGTCCGGTCTGGGTGGTTTTTCCTCCCTTGATGGAAATCCCACCATCGCCCTCATCGCCCTCAGAGGCCCACTCATAGACAAGCACAACAGGATGTCCCATCTGTTCAAGATGTTCTGGGTGTTCGTTGCCCCCACCGCGTCCCATAGTTTCCACATGTTCCAGCAAATCGACGAGTATGTGTGTCTCTGCGTTTTTCCCCACCACCCTGTGGTTTGGGGTCCTCGCTTTGAAGAGACAGCGCCCCGCGTTCCTCTCCTCCTTTCCTCCTGCCGCTCCTCTCTCTCCTGCCATCCCTGCCTTTGCTCTTCGCATGTGTCTGTTTCGGCACACCCGCAGGTCCACTTCGGCACACCCCTCGCACGCTTCGTGGCCCCATAGGGAGCTCCACCGAAGGCCCCAGTGGCAGCGCCCGCACTCAGGACCACCTCCATCTCGGTGCACCCCTCCCACGTTTCGTGGCCCCGTAAGGGAGCTCCACCGAAGGCCCTAGGGGCAGCGCCCGCATGTGCTTCCAACCCCATTTCGGTGCACCCCTCACACGCTTCGTGGCCCTATAGGAGACCCACCAAAGGCTCCAGGGGCAGCGCCCGCATGCAGTTCCTCCCCCATGTGGGCGCACCCCTCACACGTTTCGTGGCCCCATAGGGAGCTCCACCGAAGGCCCCAGTGGCAGCGCCCGCGCACAGTTCCTCCCCCCTCTCGGTGCACCGCTCACACGTTCCGTGGCCTCATAGGGAGCCCCGCCGAAAGCCCCAGTGGCAGCGCCCGCGTGCAGTTCCACCCTCCATTTAAGCACACGTCCCACATACTTCGTCGCCCCATAGGGAGCTTCACCGAAGGCCCCAGTGGCAGCGCCCGCATGCAGGTCCACCCCCATTTCGGTGCACCCCTCGCACGCCTCGTGGCCCCATACAGGGAGCTCCACCGAAGGCCCCAGTGGCAGCGCCCGCATGCAGTTCCACCCCCATCTTGACGTACCCCTCCCACGTTTCGTGGCCCCATAGGGAGCTCCACCGAAGGTTCCTGGGGCAGCGCCCGCATGCAGTTCCACCCCCCATTTCGGCACAACCCTTCACGCGCTTCGTGGCCCCATAGGGAGCTCCACCGAAGGCCCCAGTGGCAGCGCCCGCGTGCAGTTCCTCCCCCCATTGCGGTGCACCGCTCACACGCTTCGTGGTCCTAAAGGAAGCTCCACCGAAGGCCCCAGCGGCAGCGCCCGCATGCAGTTCCACCCCCATTTCGGTGCACCACTCACACGTTTCGTGGCCCCATTAAGGAGGTCCACCAAAGGCCCCAGTGACAGCGCCCGCGTGCGACTCCACCCAACATATCAGTGCAACCCTCACACGTGCCGTGTCCTCATAGGGAGCTCCACCGAAGGTCCTTGGGGCAGCGCCCGCATGCAGTTCCACCCTCCATTTCGGCACAACCCTTCACGCACGTCGTGGCCCCATAGGGAGCTCCATCGAATGCCCCAGTGGCAGCGCCCGCGTGAGGTTCCACCTCCCATTGCGGTGCACCGCTCACACGCTTCGTGGCCCCATAGGGAGCTCCACAGAAGGCCCAGTGGCAGCGCCCGCATGCAGTTCACCCACAACTTCGGCACAACCTTCACATGCTTCGTGGCCCAACAGAGGAGCTCCACCGAACTCCCCAGAGGCAGCGCCTGCATGCAGTTCCACCCCCATTTCGGTGCACCCCTCGCACGCTTCGTGGCCCCATAGGGAGCACCACCGAAGGCCCCAGTGGCAGCGCCCGCGTGCGGCTCCATCCTGAATTTCGGTGGAACCCTCACACGCGTCGTGTCCCCATTGGGAGCTCCGCCGAAGGTCCTAGGGGCAGCGCCCGCATGCAGCTCCACCCCCCATTTCGGTACAACCCCTCACGCACTTCGTTGCCCCATAGGGAGCTCCACCGAAGGCCCCAGTGGCAGCGCCCGCAGGCAGTTCCACCCTCCATTGCGGTGCACGGCTCACACGTTTCGTGGCCCCATAGGGAGCTCCACCGAAGGCCCCAGTGGCAGCACCCGCATGCGGTTCCACCCTCCATTTCGGCAAACTCCTCACACGCATCGTGGCCCCATAGGGCCCTCCACCGAAGTCCCCAGTGGCAGCGCCCGTCTGCGATTCCAACCCCTATTTCGGCGAACCCCTCAAACGTTTCGTAGCCCCATAGGGTGCTCCACCGATGGTCCCAGAGGCCTCTGTTGCTGGCCCCCCTCCTTCAGTTCACTCCCCTCGCGATGCTCGAAGGCCCCAATGGCAGCGCCCGCATGGCCGCCCCGCGGTGCTGGGTCCTCGTTTTAAAGAGACAGCGCCCCGCGTTCACTCCCGCTGCCACCCCCCTCCTCATCGTCATCATCACCATCGTCGCCATCATCACCGCTGTTATCGTCACCATCATCGACACCAATTTCGGCACTCCCCTCACACGTTTACTCCCCTCACACGTTTCGTGGCCCCATAAGGGAGCTCCACCGAAGGCCCCAGCGGCAGCGCCCGCATGCGGTTCCACCCCCATTTCGGCAGACCCCTCACACGTTTCGTGGCCCCATAGGGAGCTCCACCGAAGGCCGCTGGCGCCCGCATGCGGTTCCACCCCCATTTCGGCACACCCCTCGCACGCTTCGAGGCCCCATAGGAAGCTCCACCGAAGGCCCCAACGGCAGCGCCCGCATGCGGTTCCACCCCAGTTTCGGCTCACCCCTCACACGCTTCGTGGCCCCGTAGGGAGCTCCACCGAAACCCGCAGCGCCCGCATGCGGTTCCACTCCCATTTCGGCACACCACTCACACGTTTCGTGACCCCACAGGGAGCTCCACCGATGGCCACAGTGGCTGCGTTCGCAGGCGGTTCCAACCCCATTTCGGCACACCCCTCACACGTTTCGTGGCCCCATAAGGAGCTCCACCGAAGGCCCCAACGGCCCACTTCGGCACACCCCTCACACGTTTCGTGACCCCACAGGGAGCTCCACCGAAGGCCACAGTGGCTGCGTTCGCATGCGGTTCCACCCCCATTTCGGCACACCCCTCACACGTCTCGTGGCCCCATACGTAGCTCCACCGAAGGCCCCAGCGGCAGCGCCCGCATGCGGTTCCACCCCCATTTCGGCACACCCCTAGCACGTTTCGTGACCCCACAGGGGTGCGCCAAGATGGGGGTGGAACTGTATGCGGGCGCTGCCACTGGGTACTTCGGTGGAGCTCGCTATGGGGCCACGAAACGTGTGTGAGGGGTGCGCCAAGATGGGGGCTGGAACCGCATGCGGGCGCTGCCACTGCGGCCTTCGGTGAAGCTCCCTATCGGGCCAAGAAACGTGTGAGGGGTACGCGAAGGTGCGGGTGGAACTGCACGCGGGCGCTGCCACTGGGGGCCTTCAGTGGAGCTCCCTATGGAGCCACGAAGCGTGCGAAGGGTGCGCCAAGGTGAGAATAGAACTGCATGCGGGCGCTGCCACTGCGGCATTCGGTGGAGCTCCCCACGAGGCCACGAAACGTGTGAGGGGTGCCCCAAGAGATGGGGGTGGAACTGCATAAGGGCGCTGCCACTGGGGCATTCGGTGGAGCTCCCTGTGGGGCCACGACCGTGTGTGGGGAGAGCAAAGGCAGGGAGGGGAGGCAGCGGGAGGTGAGTGACGCCGGGCGCTCTCCTCAAAACGAGGACCCAACACCACAGGATGATTGGGAACAAAAAAAGACGCCAGGATCTCAGGGCCTCCCATCCCCCCTCGCCCCATAATCAACCCCTCTCGGCGGCGAGCCTGGGGGGAAGTGAGAAGGGGCGGGCCTTCGCAGAAGGCTCGGAAGCCCCCGGGCTTTCCAGGAAGTTTCCCGACCGAGCGTCCCACGCAGACACAGAAAGCTTCTCAGAGGCGCGAGGGCTTCTGAGAATCCCCGCCGCCCTCTGAGAAGGCCTTCTCCTTCTCACTTCCCCCCCTCGCTCGCTCGCCGCCGACCCGCGCCCCGCACCAATCGGGTCGGACGAATGGGGGGATGGCGGATCAGCTCTC
>CAUYUJ010014866.1:278275-298275 GCA_963575745.1 Prorocentrum cordatum | reverse complement strand
GTGGCCACAAAATCGCGCAAACAACTGGGACTCTCGACCCCGTCTTGATACGGCATTTCTCGAGCCCGATAGGTCGGTGAGGGCCTGGGGTCCCGAAATGGAGCAGAAACGCCCGCCGTGCTTCTTCCGCCAAACCCGAAGAGCAATGTGTGTCATGTTCCACGTGTATCGAGAATTTCATTATCATGATTACCCACCATGTTATTACACCGGCGAACGTTTGCTACGATCTGACTGGGTCACGCACAGCGAGGGCCAGGCGGCAGGTCAATTGACCTCGAGTACTGATTGAAATCACAGAGTTTCAGACGACACAGGATGGGTGCGAAGCGGGAGGGTGCCTTTCAGCTCGAGCCCGCATATTGATGGGCGGCAAGCAGCGTGGGGGGGACGCAAAAAGAGCGACCCGAATCAAACACTACAAATTATTCCCGCGCACGCACTAACATGATTACCCGTGTTTTTACGGCGGAGGACGTGTGCTACGATCTGACTGGGTCACGCACAACGAGGGCTAGGCGGCAGGTCAATTGACCTCGAGTCCTGATTGAATTCTCCCAAATCCCCGAATTAGATGGTTCACAGAGCGGGGGAGAAGGGAGGGGAGAGCGAGATAAAGGCCAGGTGCTAGCAGGCACCAGGGCAACCAAAACTAACGCGGCTTCGATCCGGGGAATCCCACGAACGTTGAAAGTCGACGAGGCCAGTTTCTCACAGCACAAAAATTTTGCGAGGGCAGCCGCGAGACGAGGAGGGCAAGGCTGAGCAATACGGGCCCAAAGAATATTATTGTCACTACGCCCACTAAGCTCTTGATGACGGCGGTTGGTGCGAGAGCATATTCCACAGTGAGTATCACAACATTTCGCCCGATGAAAACGAATTCTCCTCATACATATTGCCCCACACAAGCCAAATCCTCTTCCTCCAGGGAGCCCCCCATTGACAAAAATCAGTTTTTCTCCACTGGGCCCTTGCTTGTCTACACAATTTGAGAATCTCAGGGATGTACCACAGTCAGGATGTGCATGGGTTCTCAAGTACCCATGGAATGTTGTATCGAGTTGAATGTTGGAGTGTTCGAATAATTACACGAATCAGCACATGACCAACCCGGAGAGCGTCTCGATCCCTATATGAGGCATGAGTCAAGTCGGTACCCCAAGGCCGCTCACGAGAACGAATATTGCAGAGATGACGATCTCACTCGATAGATCATCTTCGAGCCATAACAGCTTCGGCGGGGACACCCCGCCCCACTCAGTCCAGGCATGCACGGGCCTTGCTCAGGGGACCACTTAGGGCCCAAATCATGCACTAGGGCCTCTATGGGCCTAACGCTCACGCCAGGGCCTCCTTGGGCTCTGGCCTACTATCTGGCCGCCTCGGGAGGGGCCGTACACTCACTGACGCCTGCACGCCCCCACGGCGCCTCGTCGAGGCACGTCACCTCGCTCACCTTGCCATTGGCCGCAAGCTCGTTCTCACCCGTGCTCGCCTCGGGCAACACAATGAACCTCGGCGTCGTGTGCTTCCACTTGTACGTGCACGGCGATTGACTCGCCTTCTCCTCCGTCGTCGGCCTGTCCGTGAACTTCACCTTGTTGCTCAGCTCCTTTCTCCGATTCGGGGTATTCGTATGCTTTACCAGGTTTTGCTTCGTGGTGCTGTCCATCTTCGTCCACCACTTGCAAATCAAACACCCGAGCAGTGCTCCTGCCACGAACGTTGTCATCATCACGATCAGGATGATCATTGTCGTGTGGTCGTCGATCCAGTCCTGCAGCTTTGTAGCCTCCCAGAGGGTAACTGCACCCTGGTCGAGATCTCGCACTGCGCATTCGCTCGCCTTGGTCGCACCGCCCGTCACTCCTCGCGCGAGCAGTGTCGCCAACAAGCCTTGCTTAGCCCAGGCGCTCGTTGTCACCGAGCACGCCTCCAGCTCCTCATGCTTGTCCATCTCGCTGCAGTCCACGACGCCAGCAAGTTCTCGCAGGTGCTCGAACCGCTCCGTGGCATGCGCCTTGGTCCCTAGGTCGGCCACGTTCTTTGTTCCACTCCCCTTCTTGATGATCAGTCCGTGGACCTTGCGCTCCTGCTGGACCCACTGCGCCCGGACGTCCAGGTGCTTCACCTTTCCGACGCCCTCGCGGTTGATCATCGCCTTCGCGGCGCTGCTGTCGATCCCGAGCTCCCAGGTCACCTTGTAGCCCAACCACTCTAGCATGTTCTTCACCAGCTTGCCGTCCATCACCACCGAGGTCGCGCCGTAGAACTCCGCCTCACCTGAGGATGTGCTCTGAACTCCCTGCCTCCTTGCGAACGCTGCAAAATGCACTCCGTCCAGCTTTGTGATCCCACAGGTCATCGCACGCCTCGTCTCCTTGCACGTCGCGAAGTCCGCGTCTGTGAACAACTGCAGCTTCACTTCTCCAGGCTTGCTCCCAGTTGGCTTTTCCATCAGCACTCCATACGTCTTTGTCCCCTTCAGGTACCTCACCAGCTTCACCAGTCGCTTCCTGTCAAACTCCGTCGGCTGACTCAGGTTCCTGGTCAGCAGCTGCACGCCCCGCTGGATGTCCGCTCTGTCGGGCGAGATGTAGAACGCGATCCCGACTCCTGTGCGAAACTTCGCCCTCTCGATCTCGTCCAATTCAGGACTCCATGTCGGGTCCTCCTCAGTCAAGCTTGGTGCCCTCGTCGGCTTGGCCTTCTCCATGCCCATTACGTAGATCAGGTCGTCGATGTGCTTCACGTTCGGCCTCAGCATGACGTTGCCGTTCATGAGCCTCCGCCTGTCCCGCTTCAGGTGCGAGTAGAGTCCCTGTCTGATGACATCCGTCGCTTTCAGGTCGAACACCTCCCGCAGCCGCTTGATGGTCCCCTCCAGGCTGCTGATTGGACCCTCCCCGTGGAAGTCGTCCATGTGCACCTCGATCAGGATCTTCTTCTCTCTGCGGTAGTAGAACTGCGGCTGACACTCACTCCTGTCGAAACCCTCTCCCTTCAGGGTCTTCGCCGCCTTGTCCACCCAGCCAGCGCCTGCCACGCGCTGCCCAGGTAGCATCTCGTTGAGCGCCCAAACGATGTCGGTCGGTCTGCCCATCTCCGCCAAGATCGCAAGATACTCAGCAGGTGGCTCCACACAAACCTTCTGTCTGGTCCGCTTGGTAGTACGCCTTCACGCAATCCGCGATGAAGGTCCCGTGGCTCTCATCTTTGATGCTGACGAAGTCCACCAACCTGCTCGTCTGTGCCGATGAGCTCGCTGCGAACACGTCGTCACGCTGCTCCATCCACTTGAACTCCTGCGCCACATACCGCCACTTGCAGATACCTCCTCGCATCTGCGGCTCCCAGCGCGCCCTGATCCTCTTGAACTCACCGCTCTCGCTCCTCGGGACGTCCCTGTGCACCCCGTAGTGCGCCAGCACTTCTAGTGCCTCGCGCTTGCCCTTGAGCTCCACCGCGAGCTCCAGTCCGCTGACCGTCATGTAGCAGTCGGTGCCCATCCTGTCCAGGATGCTGTAGTCGATAGGGTCGTCGAGCGAGATGGCGTCCACGTGCTTCGCGCGCTTGACTGGTGCGCCGAAGTCTTCAGCGTCGGCAGGTCTGACAAGACCTCGAGGTGCCATCGGCACGTCCGCATCCGTCGTGCTCTTCTCCTCTGGTCTCGCTGCCGCTGCCGCTCCAGCTCCAGGCCCCGCGGGCGCCGCCGATGGCCCCGCGCTCGCTGCTGCAGCCGGCTGCGCCCCCTGCTCGGGCGCCCCCTGGGGTGGCGCCGCCTCGCGCGCTGCCTCCTGCGCCTCGGTCTTCGCCTTCTGCTCCGCCGCCGTCAAGACGATCGCGGGCATCGGCCTCTGAAGCCTGGGCAGTAGCTCGCACGGCTTGGCGATCCTCGCGTCCCAGGGCAGGGCCTTCACTGCTTTCATCAGCTTGTCATCTGCCCGCAATGCTGGCCCCAGCCGCCTGCATGTTCTTGCGCGGTGCCAGCCCGCTGGCGTCAAGAACAAGTGGTCGTCGCTCTCCTTGTGCTTCCCGATCCAGATGCCCTTCACGAAACTCGACTCGCCCTTGTGCTTCAGGGGCGTAGCCGTGATCTGCCTCGTGTGGGAGATCGGGGTCTTGAAGAGAGCCGTCTCGCCAAAGGGGGGAATCTCTCCGTTGTAGGTCACTCCGTAGGCTGCCTGATGGGACGTCCTCCCATCGGCTCGTGGTCGGTACGTAGACGTAGCCCAGCTAACGTACCGTGTAAGCCAACACCAGATCGGTGCGTCCGCTGTGATCTTCATGCCATAGCGCTTCTCCAGGTCGAATTTGTACGTCCTCACCTTCGCCTGAAACCATATGATCGGAGCCTCAATCGCGCCCATGCTCTGGCTGTCCTTCAGGTTCCCACGCTTCTCTTCTAGCTTGATGCTCTTGCTCAGCCTCTTCCGCGCCTCCTCCACCAGGTTCACGATCGTGGGCTCGCCGTCCGTCTTGATGTCCGCCGTCGTGAGATGCATGCCCTCAATGAAGCTGCTCACGCTGGCTATTGCGTAGTCCGCGACCGCCTTGGTGGGCATCGAGACTGCATTGAACATCAGCGTGTCCCTGTCCGCCATCACGAGCGTCGTCGCGAAGATGTCCCCCGCTGGCGGCTCCTCATCTCCGATCTCCGTCCAGTCGCCGTTGGTCTTCAGGTAGCAGAAGTCCAGGGTGATCTGCGCCTTCCCAGTGTCCTTCTGGTCGAACGTGAGGGTCTTGTGCGGCTTGGTCGTCTCGTTCCCCCGCACGCAGGCCTCGCACCACGGCGCTCTCGTGAGGTGCAGCAGTTCATGAGCTGCTCGTTCTGCATCCGTGGGCGCTGCTGGCCCTGCTACTTCTCGCGGTGCTATCGTGGGTCCTCCTTGAACGGACTCCTCGCGCCTGCGCTCCAACCCCTTCATCTCCAGGTGGTGTGCCGTGAGCCTCCGCTCCGCATCGCTGAGTCTGGCCCACAGCTCGTCCTTTCTGCCGTAGATTGGCTGGCCCATCTCCTTGAGCCTTGCCCGCATGTCCTCCACGCGGCTGGAAGGGTGCAGGACGATCTCCTGCCCTTCGCGTAGCACCACGGGATGTCGAGCCAGTCGCTCTCTTCCCGCGCTCTCAGCTGCTCCACCTCGCTCTGGAGCCGAGGCGGCAGCCGCAGGTGCAGCCGGTGCCGCTGTCGCTGCTCCGCTGCCCGCAGCCCCAGGCGTCGGCACGAACGCCTCCTCCTGCTGCTCATTCGCGTTCACGCTGGCCGCGAACTCCTTCGCCTGCGTAGCTGTCTTGAAGGTCTTCGCGTTGAATCCCAGCGCGTTGTTCTTCCTGGTGAGCGGGACGCCCTTGCTGAGGTCACCGCCAGGGTACATGCACATGCCCGTCTTCGCGCTCAGCCAGAACTCGGCACCCTTATCCATCACCTCCAGCAGCGAGAGGATTGGCTTCGATACCGTGTCACCTAGCCTGAAATCTGTGTTCAGCAACTTCAGCTGCTCGCACTCGTCAGTAACCGCCATCGGCACCGTCGCAATGGAGTCCATATTGATCTCGTTGCGCTGCGCGTCCAGCAGCCCCGGGCCGTGATCCTCTCCTCTCCTGCATCCTTCGCCGAAGAAGGTCGGCCCCACGTGGCAGTCACTCGCGGTGTCCAACGTGATGAAGGTCGTCTCCACGAGCTCCATGCCGCAGCACTCCGTCTCGGGATCCTCCACCTCCATCGCCATACAGTAGAGCTGGTCGTCGCAGATCCCACACTCGTACTCCGCGTACTCGATCTTGGCCACCGTCTTCGGGTCCGTGCTCTCCTGCTGAATGGCCGCGTTGCCAGTGGACCTCTCATCGGCGATTCGCTTCTTGCAGTCCGCCTTCTTGTGGCCCGTCTTATGGCAATACTCGCACTTCCCCGAGAAGGTGTAGCCGTCCTTGCCCTTGCCTTTGGCGTCCTTTCCGCCCTTGGTTCCCGCGGCTGCTCCTCGACCTTTTCCGTCGCCCTTCTGCTTCCCTTTGTCACGCCAGAAGCAGTCGCGGGCCGTGTGACTTGGCTTGTGGCAGATCTGGCACTTGTCCTTGCCGTCCTTGCCTTTGCCCTTGGAGATCGCGTCGACGTCCATGTCGTTGCTCCCCTTGTTCGCTGTCGGAGGTCGCGAGACCACTCCACTTTGGCCGATCACCGCCTCGAAGATGCAATTCCTCATCTGTGTGATGTCGCTGCGCACCACGCGCTGCGCCGAGCGTGGCATGACCTTCACTTCCTCTGGTGCGTGGGCCATGATCGTGCTCGTCTTCATATTCTGCGTGACCTGCTCTCCGGTCGCGCGCTCGTACATTGAGATCAACTCGTCCCAAGCGATCAGCACCTCCGTGAAGCGCTCCTTCCCCTCGCGATCCTTCCACCATGTCGGCGTGAGGATATGCTGGAGCATCTGGCCGTGCTCCTCATTCAGTCGCGGCCTGTACTCCCTGCACAGCCTTCTCATTGCCTCGAAGCCGTCGCCTCGCGGGCAGAGCTTCACGACGCTCTGCGCCGTGCCTTTCGTAGTGCTTGCCAGCAGGTGGTACAAGCTCCTCCCTACCAGCACTCCCTGCTCGCCGAGGTCGTCCGCGGTCAGCGGTTCCTCAGCGCCCCTTGATCGCTCCAGGCCCGCCGTCCAGCCCAGCAGGCCACAGCATGACTCGAACGGGAAGATCCAATCCTCGAAGTCTTCCCTCTTGCCTGAGAACGTCGGCACCTTGCCGATCCCTCGTGAGTCTAGCAGCTGCACCCCAGCTGCTCCACTGTCGGCCGCCATGGCGCGCTGGCGCCACTGGCCTGCAGGGTAGGTTCAGGCAACCTCACGAACTGTCACCATGCAGAGATGACGATCTCACTCGATAGATCATCTTCGAGCCATAACAGCTTCGGCGGGGACACCCCGCTCCACTCAGTCCAGGCCTGCACGGGCCTTGCTCAGGGGACCACTTAGGGCCCAAATCATGCACTAGGGCCTCTATGGGCCTAACGCTCACGCCAGGGCCTCCTTGGGCTCCGGCCTACTATCTGGCCGCCTCGGGAGGGGCCGTACACTCACTGACGCCTGCAAATCTGGAAGGTCCTGTCCCTAGCAATGGTGGGCGATGCACGTGGACTAGCAATCATTGCACTGAACATTTTGCGATATTTGATATCAGCCAGAACATATTTCAACAACCGTTCATTTGTTAAGTCGTGATATGGATAATCAACAGTATCCCATGCTCGAGCAGAAAAGCCCATCTGTACAACCCCGTGCAGCGCGCGCACCATCGCGCATGACCCCGCGTCGGCTGGCGGCGGCGGGACAAGCTCGGGCAACCACAGGTACTCGGCCAGGTTGCGCTTGCCCTGCTGCGTGTGTAGCTGGCTCGGCAATGGGAGACCGTCCCCGCAGATGCCGAGCACGGCCGACCCCTCGTAGCGCATGTCACTCGTCCAGCTTTCCCACTTGCCTCTCATCTGGCGCTCTGGCCGCGGGCGCGTCGGGGCGAATCGGTCGATCGACGAGCCCCAGTGGCACGTCTGGTACGCCGCCACGTGACGCAGCATCAGGACTCCCGCGCGCGTCTTGAACTCTGCCGAGAAGTCCCACCAACCCTCTGGGCGTAGGTGGTTTAGGGAGGTTCCTCTTCCAACCTCCTTTTTCCCCTTCGGGGACGGGTTTATCACTGTTCCCCATTAATATACACCCCCTCCCCCCGGCGACTGGCAGCCAACCCGAGTCCACGAGGGCACCCCCCCACCATCCCTGGTAAAAAAATACAAACACACACTCTGCCTCCAAATTCGGAGCATGCGCAGCGAACCCGACGCGGCCTCCCCCCCACCATCCCTGTCAAAAAACAATACAGAGTACACTTGGCGGCGGCGGCGGCTGCGGCGGCGGCGGTAGGGGCAGCGGCTGCGGGCGGCTGCGGCGGTGGCGGCGGCGGTGACGGCGGCGGCGGCGGGGGCGGCGGCGGCGGCGGCGCCGGCGCCGGCGGTGGCGGCGGCGACGGCGACGGCAGCGGCTGCGGCGGTAGCGGCTGCGGCGGCGGCGATTCGGCAGCGGGGGCGGCGGCGGCGGCGGCGGCGGCTGGCGGCGGCGGCCGCGGAGGAGGCGGCGGCGGCGGCGGCGGCGGATTGGCCCCCAGTAGCTGCCCATCCAAAGACGACTGCTGAATATGTTGCGGCTCGGGCCAGGCTCGGGTGGTACGCATGTGTTGGGAGGGCGGGCGGGAGTGAGCGAGACGGCTTGCAGGCGGGGAGGGCGTCTTGACCCTTCCCCCATACCCCATGTTGGCCTCCTGGGGGGCGGGGGGCGCTAATTAGCACCCCCCCCTCCTGTGATCGACCTCACCCAAGATGGCCCCAAGAAGCGCCCAGGTGGCCCCAAGAGGCCCCCAAGAGGCCCCCAGGAGGCCCCCAAGAGACCCCCAAGGGGCCCCCAGAGACCCCCCAGAGGCACCCTAGATGCTCCAAGAGGCCTCGGCGAGAATGCCAAAACGGCCTCGGCGAGGAAGCCCAAATCACTCGGTTTTGCCAAGGTTTTGGCCCCATGTTGGCCTCCTGGGGGGGAAGCTAATTAATGTCCCCCCTTGTTTGACCGATCTCCTCCAAGATGGCCCCAAGAAGGGCCCAGGAGGTCCCAAGAGCGCCCCAAAATGGCCCCAAGATGGCCCCAAGAGGGCCCTAAGAGGCACCAAGGAGGCCCCCAAGAGACCCCCAAGAGGCCCCAAGAGACCCCCCAGAGGCACCCAAGATGCTCCAAGAGGCCTGGGCGAGAATGCCAAATCATTGATTCTACGAAGGTTTTAGCCACATGTTGGCCTCTTGGGGGGGCACCGATTGAAATCATGAGCGCCTGGGAGAGCCCAAAATGACCTCCAAGATGGCTCAAGATCTCCCAAGATGTCTAAGAATGGCTTCCTCTGCGTGCTGCCCACTTCCCTGATCGAGGCAACTCCTCTGGGCATCGTTACTGGATGGGCTGGTGGGGATTCACGAAGCGTCAACAATTCCGATAATCGAAGCACCACAGCCGGCCCCTCTTGAGCACCGAGACCTGGAGGTGCTCCTGGATCGACGCCAGCATGCACAGTGTGTCGGTCACCAGTGAGTCTTCGGCTCCGCAAGTATTGCTCCTCTGGGCATTCTCCGAAAGAGGCAAGAGGAGGCTCCAACATCGCGACACTGGCGAAACTGGGGCAATGTAACCGGCGGAAGTGATTCATGAGCTCCGAGGGCCCCTGGTAATAACTGACCCCGATCATCGCCATCAAAGCCCTGAGCAGCCAGTCCCTGCGGGCCACTTCCACGGCGAGGGCGCTCCACTGAGGGAAACGCATTTTCTTTTCCTCGAGGACTGACGCTGAGACGGGAGCGCCCCTGCCAACTTGAAGGACTTGCGGGACTTCCGCTGGGCTCGAAGGGCGCGATGTCGACGGCCACCCTTGTCTCTCGGACCCTTGAGCTCGTCGCCCAAATTAGTCTCATCGCTGCCCCCGGCGGCGGCCATGGCGGCGGCAACGCCCGCGACAGCGGCCGTAACCCATGCCGTTTCGCGGCGCGCCAGGCTCTCGAGGGCGCGGGGCGGCGTCTTCGACGGCGCCATCCTCAGGCGGGCGGTGACAGCAGGCACCTCCAGGGTCCGATGCCTCCTCCTCGGTGCTGCACTCGCAGGCGGCGCGGCACTCGCTGCCGCGCTCGGAGCCATCGACGAGGCCATCGGCATGACTGGTGACGGCGCTGAGCTGCGTCCCGGAGAGAAGGCGCAAGCATGCCCCATGCAAACCGTTGGCGCCGGCAGGGTCGAAGGGCTCGACTCCGCCATCCAGATTCACCTCTGGAGCCGAGGTGCATTCGGGCACAGGTCGGTCCGCTGGCCGAGGTCGACCAACGAGGCGCGCGAGGTCCTTCTTAAGGTCGTAGTTGGGGTCGCAGATGCGGGGGCACTGCATCGCTGCTGTCAAGCTCCGAAGGATGCCACCTGAACCCGAAACGTACTCCACGGGCCATAGCGCAGGCCGCGATGAGTCTGATCTGCACATGGGGGCCGAAGCTGCGGGCCCTAAACCCCTCACGCGCCAGAATCACAGACATCTCATCTCCAAGAAGCAAAGCTCTGCACAAACGACCGGGAACACAATTGCAAATCCATGCGACTGCCCCAACCAAGACACGCGCCTCAAGCACCAAGATATCCTCCGAGAAAGCCCACTTACCGCGCAAAACGAGACGCCATCGATCACCGCGTGGGAAGGGGGCGGGGATCTCGGGGAAGTCGTCACGCATCTGCCGCAACCTGGACTGGCGAACATCCTCCTCGCTTCTAGCAATATCGTCGGCGACGCCCCTGGCGTCGGCGGCGGGGCAGCAAACAAAAACAGCGGCAGAGAGGCCACTAGCGCGAGCAGGTATGCCACAGAGACGACGGAAGCGAGATCGCTCAAGGACGCGACCGCATTTTCTGGCCCCGAGCGGGCCGAACTGTGAGCACGCAATACCCCAGCAGAACGGGCCGGCGTCTACCGAGAGCGCCCGCGGCAAACAGGCGCGGCCCCATCTCGGAGCGAAGGAGCGGCACGAGGCCCAGGAAGCACCGAAGCTCCTCCTGTACGGTGGCCCACACATCGCCCCTGCCCCAATGCCGCTCTCGGACGAACGCAAACATGGTGCGCCGCACCGAGAGGCCCTCGTGACACAGCAAGCCGACGAACGCGCAGTGGCCCAGCAGCACCTCAAGCTCGCGGCCCGCAAGCCGTCGAAGACAGAAGGCCCAGCGCAGGCCCAGCCGCAGCCGCCAGTAGCGTCGCTGGGCAGTCTGGCGGGCTGAACCGCCCAGGCTGACGCCAAAAGCCTCGGCCGCCCCAGACCCCGCAGACACCTCGCGCACGATGGGCCCAGCCTTGTCGGGCGTCCGAGAGGGCGCCCTGCACGCACGTGGCGTCGAGCGACAACAGTCCCAGGTTGTCCACGTAGACGCGGCGCCAGTTGCGTTTGGGCGAGAGCTCGACGGGCGCCCCGCGGTCGGCGGCGACCGAGCCGCCTGCCAGAGAGGGCGCGAGCTGCACCATCGCAAGTTGGCGCCCGGAGCGAAGTAGAGCGACCACGCCCAGCCCATCGGCAAAGCCAGCGCGCAAGGCCACGCGCAGTCATCAGCGCGAGCGGGTGCCCCACGGATCAGCTCGCGCACGACGCAAAACTCCTTGGCCAACCGCCCCGGGCAGCAGAAATACTCGCACAACGCGCCGCCGAAAACCACGCGGTGGAAGCATTCCTCGACGTCCGCCTTGCCTCAAAATGGGGGCCCGGCCGCGCTCCGTCGCGTCGAACTCGACGCGGCCCAGGCGCTGGTTGGAGCGACGACAGGTCCAGCACCATCCTCATGGACTGCCTCTCCTTCTTCCATACGAAGAACACGCCGACGAACTCCTTCGGGCGGCGCGCGAAGCCGACCAGTCCGCGCCGCCTCAAATCCTTCACGAACGTCGAGTAGCGGCGGCGGCTGCCGGCCAGCGAGGGGTCGGTGTAGACCTGGATCTCACCGTTGGTGCCACGGTCAAGCTGGACCTCCGCCTCGGCCCTGATCATCTGCCCCTCTGCCTGTTCCCAAAACTCACGCGCGCGCCCCCGCGCCAAGGAGGCGACCACAGGAGCAATCGACGCGCCCTCGGGAAAGGCCGCGCCTCGGCGGCAGGGCGCCAGCGCAGCGGGCCGTCTCGGTGTCATAGACGCCGCGGCCTCGAAGTAGCCCCGCGAAAGAGGCGGGTCGCCATAGAGCTGGACGCCCTCGGCCACGCGCCTCAGAACTGAGACCTGAAGTTGACGACGGTAGGGACGCACACCTCCTCGAGCACTGCGTCCGAGGTCACGGCGGCCAACGCCCCACTGCCAATTAAGTGACTCCACGCAACTACGCCAATCACGAAGAAAACAACGTTGTCGGCGGGGCGCAAGGTGCACCCAGAACTCCGAAATGGCAGTCGGGTCGACGGGCGGCGGGAACATCTCGGGGGATCCGCACGCAGGCCGCGCAAGGCGAACGGCGGTGGGCAGGCCAGACCCATCGCCGAGGGTCGTGTCATGCATGATACCAGCGCCCCTTCCTGGCCCATGCAGCCCCAGGGCGCCAGTCTGGGCGCCCCCCTCGGCGACGGGCCCCTCGGGGCGCTTGGAACTGCGCCTCCACTGCCTGATGGACCTCCTGCGGCAGAGGCGACGGCGGCCACCGGCAGCGCGTGCAACCGATACCTCCACGGCTCCGTTCCCCCCTCGTCCTCGGCCTTCTTAGCGACGCGGTGCTTCGTCTCAGGCGCCATCAATTCCACCGCCGACCCGACCACTGAGCACAGCTTGGCCATGGCCCACCGCGGCCGCGATGGATCGCGCGAATACGCGCCTACGACGCCGTGGGTGCGCCTGGCCGCGAACTCGAAGCTGACGAGCGACGCGAAGTCGAGCTGGTCACGGGTGCCTCTCACGCAGAGCACCTCCGTAAGAAAAGACATCTTGTGGTACACGCACCTGCGGGCACCAACGTTCTCAGAGCGCGCGCAGATGTCGAGCCTTAACCTGATGTCGCCTACGTGCCTCTCAGTCTGCCCAAGGATGCGCATCACGCTGGGCGGGCTCTCCACTGGGCAGGCTGCGTAACTGGACGGGAAGCACTCGAGCTCGAAACTCCTCCAGCTCGCATACCGCACATTCTGCGCGTCAGTGCCTACTGACAACGCACGTACATCCCCACGTCCTTCAATGGCGTCCCCAGCGCCGGCAGCGCCGTCGTGGAGCGAGGCGAGCGGGCAGTCTCCCAGGAGGCGCGGCATCGGCCTGGCGGGCACGAGCGCGCCCAACAGCATCTTCAGGCCGACGTCACTGACGATCCAGCGGCCACCAACCTCGCGAGGCACGGCAACCCAGCCCACCTCGAGCTCCAGAGGCGGCGCTTCCCGGGGAGGCGGGAGCGACGGAGTTCCCGGCATGGTGGCGGCCCCACCTACCGGCAGCGCACCTGCCGCCGACGCCGGCCTCTTACCAGCCACGCGGCGGCCCACCAGAGACGTCGCACGGCCGTCCTCGTCCAGGAAATGCGTGGGGTCAGGCGGCTCACCGCGGTCGGGCCCGCTCGCCCGAAGAGCTTGCGCCTCCGACCTAGCATCGCGCACTAGCCAGCGAAGCTCCTGTCCCGTCGGCACACGATCGAAAGCCACCGTCCTGACGTCGTCGATGGGATGTGAGCGGGGAGGTTGTCCAGCGGTCATCATGAATATCAGCTGCCGAACAGCCTCCTCCTCGACACACAAGTGACCCCCCAGCGTCCACACGATCCGCGGACTGGCGTGGCGGGGCCACTCCACTATCCTCTCGCGTCGGTACTCACAGTCACATGCGAGAGCCGCGAGCAGCTGGGTGACGGGCAGCCACTGATACCTCATGGGTCACCACGCGACGGCCCTGCGACTCCGCTGGGAGCCAGGACGCCCGACGGCGCCTCCAGCAGCAGCACAGCGCCACGAGCCCCTCCACCACGCGGAGCACGAGCACCAGCGGCAGCCCGCCCGCGGCGTAGGCCTCAAGGACCAGCCACGGGGCGAGGACCGCTGGGGGAACCTCCGCCGCGGCGACGCCCAGGCTCGCCGGCTGCGGCGAGGGGGGCGGCGGCGGCGGGGGTGCGAGGGCGTCGCACACGCACTGGCACACCACCTCCCACACTGGCTCCTGCCAGCAGCTGGCCTCGCCAGTGCCCAACGAGGCGGCGGCCCTGCCTGCAAGCCAGCCCGTCAGCGAGGGGGTCAGCGCGGAGATCCAGCCCACGATGGCGGCCTGGGTCGGCGTGACGACCATCGAGCGAAAAAAAACCCTGCCTTTCAGCTTGAGCCCGCACGTTGACGGCAAGCAGCGTCGGGGCGACGCAAAGGGAGCGACCCGAATCAAACACTACAAATCATTCCCGTGCACGCACTAACAGGCTGATGGGCATGCCAAACAGGCTGTTAACTCAGGCATGAATCGGCCCACGGATAGTTCCCCTCAACATTCCAGACAAAGGCACGGCCCGCCAGGAAAGTTGGCGATAGCGGTCGTCTTGTTTCCCAACGATGCTTCAAAACATTAGGCACTGGATAAGGTCGAAAAACGAAGGAGCAGGCACATCTACATGCTATCTCTCCCTCTCTCTCTCTCTCTCGCTCTCCCATGCCTGAAATCGGCAGGCCCGAAATGGGGGCGGAAGGAACAGAACATTGCCCAAAACCGACAGCGGGAGCTGCTGGGCAAGCGACGTTCGTCAAAAACGGACAACGTCCTTTGCGACACCGACAACGAACCCTGTTCAAGCGGACAGGAACTGCTGTTGGCCTTCGTCCCACTCGGGAGCGGCCAAGAGGGGGGTGTCCAAGAGGCGGGGGTGCAAATCATGACCGGCGGCATGTGCGCGGCCCAGCGAGGGGGCCAGGGACGTAATGAAGTAATAAGAGGCGCCATGACATCTGGGGAAATGTCATGGCCCACGCCATGATATCCACCCCCCCCTAGTCATCACACCCCCCTTTTCCGCCCCCGACCCACTCGTCCCGTCTCCACTTCGGCCCTCCCCGGTGAGACTCCCCAGTGAAGGGGCCCTGGGGCACACAAATAAATACACACAAATAAAAAGATGCCCCATATTTTCCCACACTTTCTGGGTTTCTGTCTTCCCCAACACTTCCCATATTTTCCCCTATTTTCTGGGGATCGGCGATGAATTCTGTCTGTGTGTGTTTTTCCCCTCCTGACCCGGGGCGCCCAGACGGCCACGAAGAGGCTCCCAAAGACCCAACTCGGCGGAGGGCCGGGGGAGGCCGGGGGAGGCTCCGCGCGGACCCCAAAAACCTGGGCCAGCCAGAGGGGAGGGGAGTGCACGACTCCCACTGGCGCGGACCCCGCCACCTCTTAACGGGCGAAGAACGGTACAAAATCAACTTTTTCGCTGTCGGGGGCGCCTGTCCCTGGGCGGCTTGAAAGCTTATACCCTTACGGTGGCACCGTAGGGGTACAAACTCTCCAGCCGCCCAGGGACAGGCGCCCCCGACAGCGAAAAAGTTGATTTTATGCCGTTCTTCGCTCGCTGAACCTCCCTGCGCTGGACTGTCGAACCACAAAATTGGAAGAAGAAAAAAAAAAAAAAAAAAAAAAAAAAAACGCCATGAACATGATCTCTTGGCGCTCCGCGCGGGGTTCTCGGCGCCGGAGGCGCCGCACCCCGAGAGGCCCAGGCGCGGATCCCAGAAATCCGCGCGGAGCGCCAAGAGGTTGTGCTCATGCCGTTTGATTGTTCCTCCAGGGATTGCCCGACCTAACTAGGAGGAAAACAAACCTACCTCGCTTTTGACCACCCTCGCTTCCAAGAGATACCAAACGATGCCAAATTGCAGCCTGTACTGGTCAGGCCGCTAGACGAGGAGGCGCGTGGTATGGCTTGGTTTCGCCTGGAAGCGAAAGCGGGGTAGGTAATTCACGCTCTGACTAACACTGGCGCGGACCCCCGCCACCTCCCTGCGCTGGACTGTCGAACCGTACAAGTCGGGACCCAGGCGGCCGCTCGGTCGGGACGAGCCAGGCGTCGCCAGGGGGTGCTCTCGCGGAGGCGCAGCCGATGCGAGCCAGCTCGGGCGGGCCCCGAAAGCCTCCGAGAGCACCGCAGCAGAAGCATCGAGATCGGCGAGACAGCACGGTGGGTCACCCCCGCCAGCGCTTTCACCCCCCGTTGCCGGAGGCGCCGCCGCCGGGGGGGGGCCCAGGCGCCGATCCGAGAAACCCGTGCGGAGAGCCAAAAAATATGTTTATGCCGTCTATTCTTCTTCGAGAGAAGGCCTTCTCAGAAGGCTCGGAAGTCCCCCGGCCTCCCGAAAAAATGTTCGGAGCCCTCCCCGAAGATACGGAAAACTTCCCTGAAGGTCGGAGGGCGTCTGAGAAGTCCCGCCGCCCCCTGAGAAGTCGAGCAGGGGATCGACTACAGAATCAGTGTACCCAAAAATTGATGTCTCTGCCGCTTTTTCGTCTTCGAGCTGCGCGCCCCCCGATCAAAAAATGTCCCCCAGGGTGCAGCCCCCGCCGCGGCCGCCGCCGCCGCCGCTGGCGAGCGCGCGCTGGGGGGCTCCGTGCACCGCAGCGAAGGTCGACGAGGCGAGCATGCCGGCCATGACCTCGGCGAGGGAGAGCCGCGAGAAGCAGCGGGCGGGGGCGAGGGCCGGCAGCCTGCAGCTGCTGCCACGAGGGGCCTCGTGGCGAGGAGCGAGGCCCCTCGTGGGTCCTCGGTTGCGCCTGGGCGCACCAGGAGCGGCAGGGGGATCCAGGGAGGAGGCGAGGGAGGAGGAGGAGGAGGAGGAGGACGAGGAGGAGGAGAAGGAGGAGCAGGAGGAGGAGGAGGAGGAGAAGGAGGGGGGAGGGACCCAGGGATCGGGTGTGACCACCTCAGCGATCCCGGAAGGGTTCCGTGGGCCTTCCACTAGCGTCTGCACGGCGGGGGTCAACCCGACGAGGCAGCCGAGACGAGATTCGAATGACCTGCGGACAAAATCTCACCAGCCCTCTGGGCGTAGGTGGTCTAAAGAGGCTTCTCTTCCAACCCCCCTCTTCCCCTTCGGGAAAGGGTTTGCCCCTCCCCCTATCCCCTCCCCTGGACCATGACGGGGCGCCCTCCCCTTCCTCGTACTCCGCTTCCTCCTCATCCTCCTCCACTTTATCCTCCTCCTCCTCCTCCTCCTCCTCCGCCTCCTCCTCCTCCTCATCCTCATCCTCATCCTCATCCTCATCCTCCTCCTCATCGTCCTCCTCCTCCTCTTCCAATTTGATCCAATGCATGCTCCTCCGCTTCCCTAATCAAGGCAACTCGCCTGGGCATCGTTTGTGGATGGGCCGGTGGGGATACTTTTTCCCAACCATCCTGTGGTGTTGGGTCCTCGTTTGAAAGAGACAGCGCCCCGCGTCCCACCTCCTCCTCCTCTACTCCTCCCCCTCCTCCCCTCCCATCACCATCACCATCACCATCACCATCATCATCACCGTCACCATCACCATCACCATCATCATCATCATCATCATCATCATCATCATCATCATCATCATCATCATCATCATCATCATCATCCCCTCCCCTCCCCACACCATCGTCCATGTGGGGCCTCTGAGGCACATGGCTGCCTGGCCTGCGCTGGATCGAATCGCTAAGTCGGATCGGATAGGAAACGGGTCGCATCGCCAGCGAATCGTCCCGAATCGAATCGAGATCGGATCGCTGCGCCTGGCTCTGGCTGGCCCTGGGTCGGTGAATCGAGCCGAATCGAATCGAATCGAATCGGAATCGCGGCCGTGGCTGGCGAATCGAGTCGCATCGAATCGGATGGTCGGCGGCCCTGGCTGCGGAGGTGGGGAAGCGTTACTGCAAACCCGTCTCTCCCGCCTGTGCTGAGCTGTGTACACAACTATCTTGCCAGAAACGGAATTCGGATCGATCTTCACATGATGTTCGAATGTACCAGTCGACGAGGAAGACTGGAGAACCAAAATCTAAAAAGATTGAAAAGAATTGTTCCATACTCTGGAGGCCCGCTTTGGACCAGCAGGGTCGCCCACAAGGGGCACGAGAGCTCCAGAGGCTTGCAAAACCCGAAGAGATCACGACGTCGGAGGCCTGGTGAAGCGATGCGAGGTGGTGCGGCGACGATGGGATGGGGAGGGGAGAGGAGAAGGGAAGCGACGAGAGGGAGCTCAGCATTTCGCGGGTGAAGTCCGCACCGAACATCATGCAGGTCATGCGGGGCGAACTTTGGGGTCGGCAGGTCGGGCCTGTGGTGGCAAACCCTTAGTGACGCTTCCACCAAACGGGTGGGCTCAGACCAGAAGTTTGTCCGGAGGCCTGGAAGGGCAGGCCCCAACTCGCGCCCTGTGCACGCAACTACGCGGAGCCTCTGTGCAAAAAAAAAAAAAAAAAACGGCAGTGCTGTCACGCCACGGTGCCCCTTTGCTGTTGGGAGGGGAGAGGAGAGGGGAAGCGACGAGGGAAGAGCAGTGGAAGGGCAAAATCAGTCAGCATCGAGTGGGGAAATCTTATCGACTCCGAATAGCAAAACGTGGTTTCGCGAGAACGAACCTGGAAAACGACGGCCGCGGCGCCCTTCTCGAGAGCCGAACACGGACAGTTCACTAATTCGACGTGCCGGGGTGGGGGTTCTGCCCATCCCCGATCTGCTGCTGGGGAGGGGTGAGGAGAAGGGAAGCGACGAGGGAGGAGAAATGGAAAACGATACCAGTCAGCACCGGGTCGGGAAATCTGACCGACTCACCGAGGGCGCGTCGGATCGGGCCAGCCGGCGTCGGCACGAGTGCTCGGGAACAGAACGAGACGGCCACGCCGGAGCTCACGACAGCGCCGTGTGCAGGCATCGGGCCGCATCGGACCGCTGCGGCATCGAAGTCCAAGCAGATCGAGCTGGGCAAAGTCGGGATCGAAGCGGAGCGGTCGAGTCGAGAGGTGGGCCCCGCTGACGAGGGAGGAGGAGTGGAGGAAGCCCAACAAGAACCTGAGCATCAGCCTCCCAAAAGCCCGCGCTGACCTCCGCAAGGTGTGTGTGTGTGTGTGTGTTCGCGCGGCCGTGTCTCGCTGTCGAGGGAGGGGGCGCGAGGGAGAGGACGGCAGGCAGGCGGGCCGGGCCTCTTCGGTGATCGGGGGCCGAGGGAGGGAGGCTCGGGGGGCCAGGCTGGCTGCGCGTGCTCCCCCCAGGAGTACCTTTGATGGGCCTGTTTTCCACCACCACCACCACCACAAGTTGGAAGGGGGAGGAAGAGGTGGAGGAGGAGGAGGAGGAGGGGGAGGAGGAGGAGGAGGAAGAGGAGGAGGAGAACCCCCTCCCCCCTCCAATCTATGGTGGTGGTGGTGGAAAAGAGGCCCAACAGCCCCCACGCGGAGCTGCGCCGCTTCCCAGGTCACCCCGCCTCGCGCACCGCGCCCGCGCGGCGCGCGGCCACCCTCTGCGACCCCGCGGGTGGCCTGGGCTCCCGCACTCTGGGCCTCTGCCTCGAGCAGGGCAGAGGAGGGCGGTGCATGCCTGGTGGCGCCAGCGAAACCACGTGCCGGCGGACGGACGCCGAAACCCGGAGGGGGAGGAGGAGGGAGAGGAGGAGGGAGAGGAGGAGGAGGAGGAGCAGGAGGAGGAGAGGACGCGAGGAGAAGGAGGCGAAGAAGGTGATGGGGAGGAGCTGGACTGGGTGCTCGCGCAGAGCAAAGTGGTGAACGAGCAGAGCCAAACAGATGTAGGAACAAAGTCGAGCCAGACAATCATAGAAAACGGTTAAAGAAGTTTACGAGGCGTGGAGTCTGGTCTTTCTCAGTATCAGCATCCCCCTCCGGTGGGAATGAAGTGGCAGGGAGCCAAGAAGAAGGGAGGCCCCCCGCGGTCCTGGCCTTGGCCCGTGCCCTGGCTGGTTAGAAGCTCCCTGTATCTCTCTCCCTCTCTCTCTCTCTCTATCGCCTGGCGTCGCGTGCATCAGGCATGGGCGCACCTGCACGCTGATGTAAATGAAAACGACGCGAAGCGTCAGGTCGGCCCTCCTGCCGCTGGCGAAGACGGCGACAGTGACGGCCGGGTTGAAAAAGGCGCCCGATATGTCCTCCGCTGCGAGAGCGTCCTCCTTCTGCTGCGCATCATCCACGTCTCCCTCGCCCACTCCTCCTCCTCCTCCACACAGACGTGCATACATACATGCACGCTGCATGCATGCATGCATGCATACATAAAAACCTGCATGCCTAGCATACAGAGACACATGCAAACGCACATGCCTACACAATATGCATACAAACGTACATGAATACATACACTAATACATACACACATGCATGCATGCATGCATGCATGCATACATGCATATATATATGTATATATATACATACATATATATACGTCCATACGTACATACCATACATACATACATACATACATACATACATACATACATATGT
>CAUYUJ010014866.1:260775-273275 GCA_963575745.1 Prorocentrum cordatum | reverse complement strand
GTGCTGGGCCCCCCAGCAGGCCTCGAAAATGGCGACAGTTTCACAGATCGCAGCCCCCCAGGGATGGCGAGGTCTAATTTGAATCCGCGCGTGCCCTCACTGTGCTGGGCCCCCCAGCAGGCCTCGAAAATGGCGACAGTTTCGCAGATCGCAGCCCCCCAGGGATGGCGAGGTCTAATTTGAATCCGCGCGTGGCCCTCACTGTGCTGGGCCCCCCAGCAGGCCTCGAAAATGGCGACAGTTTCACAGATCGCAGCCCCCCAGGGATGGCGAGGTCTAATTTGAATCCGCGCGTGGCCCTCACTGTGCTGGGCCCCCCAGCAGGCCTCGAAAATGGCGACAGTTTCAGATCGCACCCCCCCAGGGATGGCGAGGTCTAATTTGAATCTGCCCGTGGCCCTCACTGTGCTGGGCCCCCCAGCTCGAAAATGGCGACAGTTTCACAGATCGCAGCCCCCCAGGGATGGCGAGGTCTAATTTGAATATGCTGTGGCCCTCACTGCGCTGGGCCCCCCAGCAGGCCTCGAAAATGGCGACAGTTTCACAGATCGCAGCCCCCCAGGGATGGCGAGGTCTAATTTGAATCCGCCGCGATTACCCTCTATGCAGGACCCCCCAGCAGGCCTCGAAAGTGGCGACAGTTTCACAGATCGCAGCCCCCCAGGGATGGCGAGGTCTAATTTGAATCCGCCGCGATTACCCTCTATGCAGGACCCCCCAGCAGGCCTCGAAAGTGGCGACAGTTTCACAGATCGCAGCCCCCCAGGGATGGCGAGGTCTAATTTGAATCCGCCGCGATTACCCTCTATGCAGGACCCCCCAGCAGGCCTCGAAAGTGGCGACAGTTTCACAGATCGCAGCCCCCCAGGGATGGCGAGGTCTAATTTGAATCCGCCGCGATTACCCTCTATGCAGGACCCCCCAGCAGGCCTCGAAAGTGGCGACAGTTTCACAGATCGCAGCCCCCCAGGGATGGCGAGGTCTAATTTGAATCCGCCGCGATTACCTTCTATGCAGGACCCCCCAGCAGGCCTCGAAAGTGGCGACAGTTTCACAGATCGCAGCCCCCCGCAGGCAAGACAGAAAGAGGCAGGAAAGAGGCGGGAGGCGGGAGGAGGAAGGACGCGACCACACTGCTCTATTCAAAACGAATACCCAACCAAGGAGGGTTGGGAATAATTTCACCCCTGTGTGGAACCTTAAACGAAGGATTAAATGATCAAACCCCCCGCCACATGCACCTGCATGCCAAGGGGGGGTCTCATACAGTGCCATCGACAGTTACAAGGTCATAACAGCTGTTGCGAAGCAATTTGGTTCTACGTGCCAGGGCAAAGGAATTACAACATCTACTACATACGTTGCCAGTGCTGACAACTAAACGCTAGGAGGAAAGCAGGGCGCAAGCCGCAGGGGTAGGCGGTCGGGCGGTAGCCTTAGGCTTCGGCCTCCTACGACGCCGGCCCTCTGGGCGCGCAATTCTGTCGGCCTCGAGAGCTTCGAGATGGGCCCGAAGGATCCCCATTCTGACTGCAAACGCTCTGTTCGACAAGGGCATACAACTGGCGAAAATGCGGGGATCCGACACAATTCGGCCGCTCCCCCTGCGAGCTCGTCGGCAACAGCATTCCCGCAGGCGAGCGAGCTGCTGATTTTACCTGCCAATATGTCGGCCACCGTCATGCGCAATCTGATACAAATCACTGCTGCGTCTGCCTGGCACCCTCGCACGGCCCCCCGAACACGAAACCACAGGTCAGCGTCGGCACCCTCGGGCGCCTCGGTGCCCATTCTAGAAGTTAAGGCACACTCCTTCGCTGTTAGCGAAGTACATAAGGTCGCCCTCGGTGGTCGCGAGACCCATGAGCAATGCCATCAATTCACCGCGGATGACTGTCTGGCGCACGCCTGGGAGGGGGCCCCATGCAGCACATCGCAAAGCCATACCGTTCTTATCAAGATCCGCGAAGATCGCAATACCCACGCCGACCCGTCGGAGGGAGATGCTAGCTGCATCCGCCCCGCCGCTGCCGTCGCCAAAGACATAGATGGGCCCCCCGAGCCCCTGACCGAAGCACACTGGACCACAACTGTCGGCCCCATCACTTTGCCAGCACTCGTGAGAGACTGGCGGCGGCAGTGCCGTCCAGCTTCGAAGGATGAGCCCCCGCGCCCAGTAACACTCATACATGTGCTGCTGGGCTGCAGCCTCGGCGATGAATTGGTCGGTCGCCCCGTAGATCGGGCACTCTCGTCGGCATCTGCATTGCTGGATGCGGTGAAAGTCAATCTCTTCATCTTCCCCGCAACGCACACGGCAGCCGTCGGCGTCGGCGTCCTTGACCTCGGCCTTGACACGGGCCTTGGGCCACATGGCGCGGGCTGCGATGGCCAGCATGGGCGCCGCGAGTCGCGCGCCGTGACGCATGGATTCTACCTAGGTAGCGCAGCAGCCGTCGGTACGAGTGGTGATCAACTCCGCCCTCCATGCCGCCGCCGCCGTAGTGCTTGCTGGCCTATACCCAGTACTTGCACTGGATGCTGTCGTCTTGGTCGGTGAACAGAGCCTCCGGGACGTCGACGGCTGGGGTCCCCGAGCGACCCTCGGCCTTGAACTCCCAAGTGTCCGCACCGCCGGCGAGCGCCGCTGGCAATCTCCACTCGCTGGGCTGAACTGGGCCCCAGCCGTTCGAGTAGATACAAGACGATTGCAGATTGAGGTCCTCGGAAGTGCCGAACACGGCGCCGGACAGGCATGGCTCGGAAGTTGTCGACCACCTTGCGCCATGTGTACTGGATCGTCTTCTGTACCGGCCCAGCCTGCACCCAGTGCCCCAAGCCTGGACTTCCTCTCGGGGAAAATGGCGAGGGCCGACTGCATCGCCGAGCCTCCGTCAGAAAAGCGTCAGCGAGGTGCCGTAAACGCCGTGGACCTGGTGCCCATAGGCGCCAGCCGCCTGTCCGCCCTGTTGGGCCAGCCTTCCAGTGACACGATGCCTTCTCGCAGCCCGAGCCAAGCGCGCGATTTTCCGACGCACGAGGCCATGCCAAACTTTACGCCGAATGCGGTTGGCTCGAGCGCACCGCGTCCCAGCGCCCAAGTCAGCGCCCAAGTAGCCGGCACGGCCCTTGAACTGGATGGGGAAGCCCTTGCGCTCCATGGCTCGCGCGATGTGTTTGGCGTCGCCCATGTCCGAGCAGATGACGACGCCCTTCTTCGCGACGCTGAGCCCTCGCGCGCGAAGCCCCTGACACGCGCACGCGAGGCATCGCACCATGTCTCGGCGAAGTGCCTGTCGAGAGCCCTGCATGCGCCGCGAAAGGTCGTCGATAAACTACGATGCGAGCGTCGCCAGTGAACCTCGGCGACCTTCTCAAGGGCGCTGAAGGTCATCACCCCGGCGAATCGCGCCCCTGAACGTAGTCCTTGGACAACGGAGCGGCTGGGGGAGATGGCCCGCCACTCTGGGCGAGAACGCGGGGCGCAGCGCACTGCAAGATCTCGAGGCCGAGGACTTCCGCAGGAAAGTCCGCCTCGAGCGTTTCCTCTCCCAAGCAAACCCGGTCGACGCTGTCATATAATTGCGCTGTCGAGTAAGCCGTGGCCTTGGGGAACCTGGACGCATGCAGCGAGCTCCCCCTGCAAGGCCCGCTGGCACGCCTCGCGCAGCGCCGACTTCCCCTTGGCAGTCGCGCCCCAGTGCGCGAGGCAATCCCCATTCCACCCCTGGTCTGCATCCTCGCGACACAGGGGCCACAGCCTCGCTATCTCAGGCGGAAGTGCTTCGACGCGATCGCCATCATCCTCCTTAGCCCTCATGACTCCCAGCGCGAGCAGGAGATGACGCGGCCATGTCTGAATCTGCGCAGCGAGGTCGGGGATGGCGGCGAATTCTCCCAGCGCGGCGTCGGGCAGTCTGGGGGGGGGTCAGTTGGCCGCAGCCCATCAGCGCCCACGGCAGTGAATGCGCGCTGACGCCGAAGCCCACGTCGAACATCCTGCCCCGTGAGAGGAGGCAGTCCGCGCTCCTGGACCCGCTGGCAGATCGGGTCAAAAAGCTGACCAGGCCAGCACCGTCGGGGGTCCGAAGCGACCACAGCGTAGACCAACTGCCGACCTTGCGATCAATCAAGTCACGTAGGTGGACGATGGTGCCCGTCTCAGACTGGACCGACTCTGCTGGCTGAGGCTGTGGCCGTAGGGATCTATGGAGTGCGCCGATGGCGGGCTCGGTGACGGCCCACATCGCGAAAGTCGTGAAGCGACTTCCGCACTGCCCGCTGCTGTGCACGACGCGCGATGGCAGCTGCCTTGCTGGCGTAGGTCACGACCTCGGCGTCGGCGGCAGTCTGGATGTGCCCAAGAAAGTCGGTCCACTGCTCCCAACGCACATCGCCACGCGCTCGAAGATGGCCTGACACCTGGGTGGGTATGTCGGCCGTGAGCTCGAGGATGCAAGCATAGAGCTGGTCGATATGCCGCTGGCCGTTGCCCCTCGCCTTGCGCCGATAAATGTCATGAAGAATCGCGCGCAGCCTGGTCCACAACGAACTGCTGAGGTCTCGCAGTGCTGCACTCCGCTTGCCCTGCTGCCCCCGAACTGAAACCATTCTGGGCTCGGGCCCTGCTGCGCGAGAGCTGCCGAGAAAGGCCTGACTATGGTGCGCGCGAGCAGTCGCCTCGACGGCGGCGGCCCAGGAGCCGTAGAGCTGCCCGGTCTGAAGTGAGATATCAGGCTAGCGGCTCGATCGAAAAAAACTACGGAGGAAACAGCAGCAGCAGCAGCAGCCGGCCGAGTGGAGTGGGGGGGGCAAAAAACCCATTTGCTCACCGTGCTCTATCCACAATGCTTTCGAGCTATCGAAACTGGGCTGAGATGCGACACCGGTGCTGGCCGACTCCTGCCCATGGGATTCAGCAGGTTTGCGGGGGTCCCCACACTGGGCTGAGTGAGACGATGCGATGCCGATGCTGACAGGCTCGGGCTGAGAGGAGGAGGCGGAGGCCGAAGTGAGGTATTTCTCGGCGCTCGGCACCTGGACAGGCAACCTGGGCAGGCTCGTCCACGGGAATGGGCTGGATCCTGTGGATCGGCGCGGCAGGCAAACGACATGGCTGAAAAAAACGCTCATCGGCCCAGGGGTCGTCCTCGGACTCGAAACCTGCCTGCGATTCTTTATCGGACATATCATCTGCACATGTGGACTGGCCGTCCGGGGCTTCGCCTGCGGCAGCCGCCCACACATCTCCAACTAAAACTGACTGCATGTTTTCTTCACGCGCAGCTGCCTTTGCAGCTTGCTCGGCTCGCTTGGCTCTGGCTACACTGGACTCAGAGCCTGGAGTGGGAGCCTGGGCAGGTCGGGCGACGCTGGGTAGCCGCCTCGGAAGATCGACGATTCTGGTGAGCAACTGCTCTCCCTCGGCGACAAAATGAATTCCCAACGCTAAGCGTGGCCCCCACGGTACGTCGTGCACCGCAGTGACCTGAGTGACATGCGCTCGGGCAGCTGCGCAGCGCGCGACGAGGTCCAAATGCGACGGCTTACGACAGCCCCCAGGATCGCTAGTGCACTCTACATCGGCACACTTTGCAACACCTCCTACTCGCAGCAGAAAACCCGAGGCCGCTAGGGCCTGGGGCGAGACATTCCAGCCCCGGACCCCGGCCCAAGGGATTTGGAGGGATCCCAGGAGGCCACCGAGGCGTCGAAAGCGGGTGAGGTCGGGGCCGGCAAATCCGACGCTACAGAACCCGTAGAAAAAAAAATAATTACTATACAGGATCCGCCCAAACGTAGCACTACTGGGAGAAAGCCGTCAACGCTGGATGACGGCCGAGCCTGCAGCGCCGCGGACTGGATGCCCTCGTGGAGCACGTGTGTCTGGAGGTGGCCCTTCGACATGAACCACTCGCCGCCCGCGTTGGAATGTCCTGTGGACGATTCTGCTGAATCACCTGTCCACACATCAGGATGCCCACGCCGAGAAGGTCGCGCACGGTTACGGACGAGGCGCCTGCACTGTGTCCTCGCTCGCGACTGCCATTTGCCCACATCAGCTGGCCCGATACGTGTCTCGACGAGGCCGATGCAGTCGTCTGCGCAGCTGCTCAAGTATTCCCGACACTTGTCGCCCACGCAGGTGACGCCACTGCAGAACAATGCACTGGCACGGGCACTGCGGCTGGCTACAGCCGCCTCGGTTCCCTCGCGAACGTCTTGACTGGACGCAGATTCTAATCAATGCGACGCGGCGCGAGCCCGACTGCCGCCACCCTGGCTGTCGCTGCCCCTGCCCTGCGCCTGCTGGGCTGCGAACCGCGCAGCCGAGAGCTTCGCCGCCTCGGCCTTCAGCGCCTCCTCCTCGGCTGCATCGGCCTGGGCGGAGGCCTCGGCGCCGCCGCCGTCGGCGCCCGCCCCCGCTCCTGCGCCAGCACCCTCAGCGCCTGCGCCTCCGGGGGGAACGGTGGTGGCCTGACCGTTGTCGCCCTTGCGCTTCTTCTCGCGCCGCTCCTCCTGCGCCCGCGAACGGCGCGCGCCCGCTCGATGAGCGACTGGACCTGCGGCTCCTTCGTGTCGAACTGCTGCGTCAAGTCCTCGAGCCCCTTCTTCACGCGCTCGGGTTCCGCCTTCTCGCCCTCCTCGAAGTCGAGGTCCACGATCTCGGCGAAGAGGTTCTCGTCCCAAGACACCGCGAACACAGCCTTGTGCCCCTGCTGGGCGGGCGCGCTGGCCGCGGGCCCACTGACGCCCTCAGCCTCGGCGAGCGCCTCGGCCGCTTCCTTCTTCACCGACTCCGTTTGGCGACCTGCAATGCGGCGTCTGGCCCCTTGGCCTCGGCCGCCGCCAGGCTGGCACGGAGCTTGATAACGTTATTCACAATCTGCGTGTGGCGGTTGACCGCGGCGCGCCAGGCACCGAGCTGTCACGCACTCTCCACCACGGAACCCTTGAGTTCCGACGCCTCGTCGGCGGTCGCGACTATGCGCGTCAGCTGCGCCTGCATCACACTCTTCATATGCGGGTCGTCGGCGACAGCGAGAGCCTGTCGAAGATTTTCTGACAGGTGGTCATTGCCATTACCGTCGTTGCCACGGTCGCCACGGTTGCGCGAGTGGCCACGGCCACCGCGTTGCTTGTTACTCCCGTCGATGTTGATGACCTCGGCCTGCTCATCGATGCGCACAACACTGGGTGAGCGAGAGTGGCCACGATGCAAGCGAATAGGCCGACAGCAGCGAGGACATTGCGGGCTCTCCTGATCCAGCCGGTCATTGTACTCGCACGCGTGGCACGCCTTGCATCGGCTCCACAATCTGGTCGAGCGACGGGTTGAGACTGTCATGAGCCCCAGCTCTGGTTGACCCAAAAAACGAGAGACTGGTCCAGGAGGACGCAGAGGACCTGCTGCAGCAGGAGCAGGAAGAGCTGGAGCAGCAGGACCCTGGGAAGGCGGGGTCGGGGAAAGCAAGGCGGCGACAATGACGAGGAAGAACTCGGATCTGGAAATGTGGCCCGCGCTGGGACGAGAGAGCCACTCTGAACGACGGGAGCAAAGCACCGATCCTAAAATGAGGCAGGCGCTGCTGCGGGGGGGGGGGGCACCAGATCAGAAAGACCGAAAACGTTCGAACTGGAAAAAACACGTGACAGAAGCGAACTCGGACCCATCCTGTCTTTATTTTCATTCACACACATATATATATATGCATATATAACTATATGTCCACACACGCATCAGTACAATACACATATAATAGTAATTGTTTAATATATATATATATATATATATATATATGAAAACCTAAATAAAAAAAAAAAAAAAAAAAAAAAAAAAAAAAAAAAAAAAAAAAAAAAAAAAAAAAAAAAAAAAAAAAAAAAAAAAAAAAAAAAAAAAAAAACGACCAACCAAAACAAAACAATTCGGGGGCGCGCCGCTCTCGGGCCGTCTTCGGAGAAAGAGAATCGAGCAGTACTCATACTGTGCAGTTGTGGAAGGGAAGGGAGAGAAGGGGGGCTGACTCTGCTGGCGCTGCGGCCAAATGAACCTGCCTGACAAAGAGGAGGAGGAGGAGGAGGAGGAGGAGGAGGCCTCCGGAGGTCTCCAGAAACCTCCAGAGGGGTCTCCAAGTCGAGGCCTCTGGAGACCTCTGGAGACATCTCGAGAAAGAGGAGGAATCAACACACTGCAGATTAGACTGCTCGCTACTGACGATCTTTCTGAGAAGGTGCAGCATGCGAACCCCTCCCCCCTCCTCCCTCTTCCCTTCCCTCTCCCTCCCAAAACATCCTCTTCCTCCCTCCCTCCCCCCCTCTCCCTTCTCGCCCCCCTCCGTCTTCCTCGCGCTTTCTCCCGCCTTGTCCTCCTCCCTCCGCCCCCTCTTCTCTGTTTAAACCCTGCCCCCCTCCCTCCCATCCCCCTCCCTCTCCTACTCACCACTCCCTCCACGCCTAATCCTCCCTCTCCCTCTCTCGCGCTGTCCTTGAAGGAATACGCAAGCGCCATGACCACCGCTGCCACGGACCATGCCTCGTAACTCGCGCTCTCGGAGTCGTCGAGCCGATTCAACGCCTGGCCCCCCTCCCACTCCGTCTCCTCGACCCGCAAGGTTCGAAGATCGAGCAGATGGGTCGTGAAACCTTCTCACAATTTTTGAACCTCTGGACCTCTCCAGAGCCCTTCCGAGACCTCCAGGACCTCTGGAGACCTCCTCCCCATCCTCGTCAGTGCCCCTCCCCCTCTTCATCATTCCGTCACCCCTTGCTTGCCAGTGAACGAAGCCAATCATTGAGGTTCCCCTGGGGATGCAAACCAAGGAGTTACCCTGGCGAAGGACCCAACCATATGCAGCTGCGAGTACCGCAAGACAGGTGGAAACGAAGGAAGGGGGCTAGCAAAAGCAGTACGGCGTGCATGAGAAGGACGGAGCGACGTTGCTGATAAGGTCGCAAGGATCGGCCGCAACGGGTTACATCTGGATGTAACCCTGTATCGATACGGCTGATCTGAGCGTCTGTCGGCCCGGCCCTGGGGAGCAGCAGGGCGCGGTCTGGAGAGATACAGGCGGCGGGACCTTTCGTGGAGCTCCGAGAGGGCCAGGTGTGCCAAAATGGGCGCGGTCACGCATGCAATTCCTGCCGGTGGGGCATTCGGTGGAGCACCCTAAGGGGCCACGACACGTGCGCGAAGAGTGCTGAGATAGGCGCCGTCACCCATGCGCTTCCCGCCACTGGGGCATCCGGCAGAGCTCCCCATGGGGCGACGAAACGAGCGACGAGTGCCGAAAATTGCATGGTCACGCATGCGATTCCTGCCAATGTGGCCGTAGGTGGAGCTCCCTATGGGGCCACGTGGGGTGTGCTAACATGGGCACGGTCACGCATGCGATTCCTGCCACTGAGGCTTTCGGCGTAGCTCCCTGTGGGGTCACGAAACGTGTGAGGGGTGTGCCGACATGTTGGAGAAGACGTGCGAACGCAGCCACTGAGCCCTTAGGCGGAGCTCCCGATGGGGCCACGAAACGTGTGACGAGCGTGCCAGAGTGTGGTTGCGGCGGCGACAGCATCCGGGCGCAACGGTTCCTTCGGTGGAGCTCCCTATGGGGCCTCGAAACTTGGAGGGGTGCGCCGAAGTGGCGTGGCGGCGGCATGCGGGCGCAACCACTGGGTCTTTAGGCGGAGCTCCCCATATGGGGCCACGAAACGTGTGAGGGCTGGCGGCGGCGTGCGAACACAACCGCTGCGGCCTTAGAGAGAACCCCCCTGGGGCCACGACACGTGTGAGTGGTGCGCCAAAGCAGGGTGGCGGAGACATGCGAACGCAGCCACTGAGCCCTTAGGCGGAGCTCCCCATGGGGCCACGAAAGGTGTGCGCCAAAGTGGGGTGGAAGCGGCATGCGAACGCAGCCACTGGGCCTTAGGCGGAGCTCCCAATATGGGGGCACGAAACTTGTGAGGGCCAAAGTGGGGTGGCGGCGGCATGCGAACGCAGCCACTGGGGCCTTAGGCGGAGCTCCCCATATGGGGGCACGAAATGTGCGAAGTGTGCGCCAAAGTGGGGCGACGGCGGCATGCGAACGCAGCCAGTGGGGCTTTGGGCACAGCTCCCTATGGGGCCACGAATCGCGTGAGGCGTGCCAAAGTGGGGTGGCGGCGGCATGCGGGCGCGGCCACTGGTGCCTTAGGCGGAACTCCCCCTGGGGCCACGAAACGTGCGAGGAGTGCGCCGTAGCAGGTGGGACGCCCACAGGCGAACGCTCCCTCTGAGGCCTTCGGTGGATCTCCCTGTGGGGCCACGACACGCAGGGTGTGCCGAAACGGGCGTGACGCCCACATGCGAACGCTCCCTCTGGGGCATCTATCCCGCAATAGACATGTTTGTTGAATCCGCCCAAATTAAACATCATATGTGCACTCAGATCCGCGAGCGTCATGCGCATGCTTCGTGCCCTCGACGGGGAAATCAAGCTCGGGGCAGATCGATCCTGCAGTCGATCCCCTTCGTCGATCCCCTACTCGATTGTCTTTGTTTGGAAAGGACGCGCGAGGGGATGGCGTCGCGGCTTCGCCCCAAGACGCACTCGCGGGGGGGCGGCGTGGGCCGGCGGGCCATCCAGGAGGCGGGCGTCGGCGCGGCGCACGAGCCAGCCAGGCCCCCGGGGACCTCCCCAGCCAGCGCACCCACGAGCCTCGAGCTTATATTTATACCCCTGGGATCGACAGGCCAAGAGGCGTTGGCAAGCTCAGGGATGCGCCCTCGGCAGCTGGAGGAGAATGCCGAAGAGCGGCATCGAGATCGAGATCGGGAGAGGCCAATCATGGGGACAGGTACGCGCTTCCGACTGGTGGGGTCTGCTGGATCGACTGCCGAAGCCAAGGTATGCAGGTAGTTCGGGTCGCACGAAAAGGGGGGATAGCCATAGTGCGGTTAGCGAATCAGCCCGCGTAGCTGGTTTTCCTGCAGCCTTCCGGCGCCAGAGGCGCCAAGGTACGGAGGCGCCCATGTATCGAGGGAAATGCCTGGCGGCGGGGCCGAAACCAGCTGCATTCAGCAGATTTCGTGACCCTCCCTTTCAGAATCCAGACCCTCCTTTCTCGTCCGATCCGAGTGGTGGCCCCACTCCTCTGGACACAGCCTGCGTCCGCCCATGGCAGAGATCTGGCACTGCAGCAGCTGTGCAATCGGAAGGGGCTGCCTTCCCCCCTTCGCTCGCCTTTCAGCGCCGTCCTTGCACTGGCCTTCAGTGTCTTGCTCCAGACCTCGTGCTTACACGAATCGTGATTAAGAGGGACCTCTGAGCACGGTCCTGCTGGAATGTGCCCACGCGGAGCTGGCCGCAGCAAGTTCGGCCCGGCTGTTGCAGCACCAGCAGTGCGAGTGGCGACACAACAGGACCATCCTCAGATTCTCCCCTCCCCCCTCATGCCTCCACTCTGTCCCTCCCGCCTCCTCGCTCCCGCCCCCCCCCCCGTGCCCACCCCTCCCTCCCCCCATGCCGTGCGCCCTCCTCCCTCCTTCGTGACGACAACGTAGTACGTCCCGATGAGCTCGGCCGCCACCTGGCTGGCCAGGGTGCTGCTGATGGCGCTCACGTCCCTCTCGCCCAGGTTGAAAGACCTCTCGGGGGGACGGGGGGGGCCCCTCGGGACGAGGCGGGAGGAACCCCGCCCAACGCGGGAGCTGGCGGGCAGCCAGGCCGCGGAGCTGGCCCACGCGCCCTATCCCGCGCCTGCAACTCGGCACCAAGATAACCATCCGCCATGACCACGGGTCATGCCCGACGACGATAAAACCACGCTAGGCCACAGGTGGAAAAGACGCCCCTGCAGTCGCAGCATCTACGGAGGGCCGCATCCAATGCTCTCGCTGCCAGGGGCACCCTGCACTGAGACAGCCAGGTTGTGCCGGTCCCCCCGCCGAGAAAGGCTGGGGGGTGCACCGGCCTGGAAGACTCTGCGGGCCGGAGGATCCGGTAGAAGCTGGCTCCGATCACGGCGCCCAGCAGGTCGTACAAGAAGTATGCGAATCCGTCCCACGAGAAGACGCCGTAGTCCTCCCGCTTTACCCAGGAGGCTCCGACCCCCCTGCTTCCCAGACCTCCAGACGTCGCGAGCGAACACGGCGCGCACCTTGCGCGATTCCGGGCTCCCCGGGCCGTCACGGGGCCCCTGGTAGCCCCTAGGGCCGTCAGAAAAAAATTGGCCAGCGACGAGAAGCCGAGATGGGGATGGGGTCGAGAGCTACGGGGCACACGTCGTAAAAAATCGATTCGCCAAAGGTCTGGACTCCTTCGCTCAACTTCTTATTGCCTTTTCCTTCCCCCCCCCAGCTCCATCCCCTTCTCCCATCCCCGCTCCACCCTAACCCTCCTTCCCCTGTGGGGGGGGGGGGGCAAACTGGCGGGCCGATATCTCTGCTTCCCTCGTGCTCGAATGGTACTAAGACTCGTCGTTGACAGGAATGCATGCGAGACAGGCCGCGAACTCTTCGAGGGCCC
>CAUYUJ010014866.1:253275-255775 GCA_963575745.1 Prorocentrum cordatum | reverse complement strand
GCACAGGACGGCGGAGCCGACTTCGTATCCCGGTTCTCGGGCACCACAATCAGAGCGCACGTGCGAAGCCCCCTCTTTGGTAAAGCGACCACTGCTACTACTCTGGCTGACGGGAAAAATGCTGCACCGCCGAAGACGAGCTCTTGAAGAGACTTTCGGCTGATAACCAATTACTTGCCTGTCATATCACAACAAGTGCAACAGCACGTCAACTCTGAATGGAAGGATTCTTAAAGCAAAGACATGTCAAACACAAGTGAAATATAACCGGCCACGGCCACGGCCACGGCCACGGCCACGGCCACGGCCACAGCCACGGCCACGGCCACGGCCACGGCCACGGCCACGACCACGGCCACGGCCACGGCATTATCTTGGTCTTGGGATGCTCCTTTGGTCGCAAGTGAACGGAATATGGAGAATGTGACAGCGAATACAACTTGTCGAAACACGGTAACAAGGGCACAAGCATCTTTGAATGATGTGCCCACCCCCACGGGCCGAGTGCACCCATTATGGTGGGGTGTCTCTTGCCCGGGGACGCGCCTGCCTTAAGGCTGCAGGCGCCCGTTGTCCGTTCCGTCTCCAGCGTGACGCGGGGCAGGCCGACGTTGACACGAACGACACCTTTGTTTCCGACGTAGGGAAAACACCACGTGTAAAGCGCTCTGTGAGCTTCCTCTTGACACTGTGTCTGGCTTCAAGCACGGTCGCTGTATTTGCCAGAAGATGTCGAGCCAGGCTACTAAACCCTGACTATCTGGCCTTCACAGAAGGGAGGAAACGACTACATCATCAGCATCACCATCATCATCATCATCATCATCATCATCATCATCATCATCATCATCATCATCATCATCATCATCAGCATCAGCATCAGCATCAGCATCAGCAGCATCATCATCAGCAGCATCCACAGCACCAACATCAGCATCAGCATCAACAACGTCATCATCATCCATCATCATTGTCATCATCATCAGCATCGTCAGCATCATCGGAACACTCATCATCATCATCATCATCATCATCATCAGCAGCAGCAGCAGCAGCAGCAGCGTCATCATCCTCATCATCCTCATCATCCTCATCATCATCATCATAATCATCATCAGCATCATCATCATCATCATCATCATCATCAACATCATCATCATCATCATTTGCATCAGCATCAGCAGCATCAGCAGTAGCATCATCAGCATCATCAGCAGCAGCATCATCGTATTATTCAGCATCAGCAGCATCAGCAGCATCATCAGCATCGTCATTATCATCAACAGCATCAACATCATCATCGGCATTAGCATCATCGTCATTATCAGCATCATCATCATCAGACGCAACCGTGTCGTTATCATCATCATCATCATCACATCATCATCATCATCATCATCATCATCATCATCATCATCAGCATCAGCATCAGCATCAGCATCATCGTCATCATCGTGATCATCATCATAATTATCAGCATCAGCAGCACCTAACCATCATCAGCGTCAGCATCACCATTATCCACAACATCAGTATCATAATTAGCAGTAGTATCATCATAAGCATCAGCAGCATCACCATCATCAGCATCATCATCATAATGAGCACCACCAGTATCGTTATCATCAACCTCATCATCATCATCATCATCATCATCATCATCATCAGCGACAGCATCATCATCAATAGCAGCATCATCAGCATCAGCCGCATCACCATCATCACCAGCATCGTCATCATCATCACCATCAGCACCATCAGCATCGTCATCAGCATCATCATCGTCATCATAATCAGCCTCATCATCGTCATCAACATCAGCATTACAATCATCATCGTCATCATCAGCGGCAGCATCGTCATCGACATTATCAACATTATCATCATAAGCATCATCAACATCATCATCATAATCATCATCATCATCAGCCGCAGCAGCATCAGCATCATTATCAGCATCAGCATCCTCCTCCTCCTCCTCCTCCTCCCCCTCTGCTCCTGCTCCTGCTCCTGCTCCTGCTCCTGATCCTGCTCCTCCTCCTCCTCCTCCTCCTCCTCCTCCTCTTCCTCCTCCTCACTCTCCTCCTCATCCTTCTCCTCCTCATCATCATCATCATCCTCCTTCTCCCCCATCCTCCTCCGCCTCCTCATCCTCCTCCCCGAGGACGCCTCCCCCTCCCCCTCCCCTTCCCCCTCCTCCTCCCCTCCTCCGCCTCCTCCTCCACCTCCACCCCCACATCCTCCTCCTCCTCCTCCTCCTCCTCCTCCTCCTCCTCCTCCTCCTCCTCCTCCTCCTCCTCCTCCGCCTCCGCCTCCGCCTCCGCCTCCTCCTCCTCCTCCTCCTCCTCCTCCTCGTCTCGTCCTCGTCCTCGTCCTCGCCTCCTCCCTCCTCCTCCTCCTCCTCCTCGTCCCCTCCTCCTCCTCCTCCTCTCCTCCTCCTCCCTGCTCCCTCCTCATCCTCCTCCTCCTCCTCCTCCTCCTCCTCCTCCTCCTCCTGCTC
>CAUYUJ010014866.1:225808-243175 GCA_963575745.1 Prorocentrum cordatum | reverse complement strand
GACGACGACGACGACGACTACTACTACTACTACTACTACTACTACTACGAATAATAATTATCCTGCGACGTACCCAACCCTTTCTACACAAGTGGCAATTGCATTCAGGACCACTCAATACCGACGGGCATTTCGGCGCCATGGTATAGTGGTGATCTGCGTAGGACGTACTTCCGCCGAGCCCCCAGACGCCCATGCGCGCCAGGCGAGCCAAGCGCGCCAGGCGCGCCAGGTGCGCCAGGTGCGCCAGGTGCGCCAGGTGCGCCACGTGCGCCACTTGCGCCAGGTGCGCCAGGCGCGCCAGGCGCGCCAGGTGCGCCAGATGCGCCAGGCGCGCCAGGTGCGCCAAGTGTGCGCCAGGCGTGCGCCAGGTGTGCGCCCGGTGTGCCAGGTGCGCCAGGTGCGCCCAGCGCGCCAGGTGTGCCAGGTGCGCAGCTGCGCCAGGTACGCCAGGCGCGCCAATGGCGCCAGGCGCGCCAGGGGAGCCAGGGGAGCCAGGTGCGCCAGGCGCGCCAGGCGCGCCAGGTGCGCCAGGTGCGCCCAGCGCGCCAAGTGAGCCAGGTGCGCCAGGTGTGCGCCAGGTGTGCGCCAGGTGCGCGTAGCGCGCAAGGTGCGCCAGGTGCGCCAGGTGCGCCAGGTGTGCCAGGTGCGCCAGGTGCGCCAGATGCACAAGGTGCGCCAGGTGCGCGCCAAGCGCGTCAGGTGCGCCAGGTGTGCCCCATTTGCGCCAGGCGCGCCAGTTGCGCCATGCGCGCCAGGCGCGCCAGGTGCGCCAGGTGCGCCAGGTGTGCCAGGTGCGTCAGGTGCGCCCAGCGCGCCAGGTGCACCAGGTGCGCGCCAGGTGCTGCCAGCGCGCCAGGTGCGCCAGGTGCGCCCAGCGCGTCAGGTGCGCGCCAGGTGCGCGCCAGGTGCGCGCCAGGCGCGCGCCAGGTGCGCCAGTTGCTCCAGGTGCGAGCCACGTGTGCGCCAGGTGCGCCAGGCGCGCCAGGCGCGCCAGGTGCGCCAGACGCGCCAGGCGCGCCAGGTGCGCCAAGTGTGCGCCAGGCGTGCGCCAGGTGTGCGCCAGGTGCGCCAGGTGCGCCAGGTGCGCCCAGCTCGCCAGGTGTGCCAGGTGCGCCAGCTGCGCCAGGCGCGCCAGTTGCGCCAGGCGCGCCAAGTGAGCCAGGTGCGCCGCGCCAGGTGCGGCAGACGCGCCAGGTGCGCCAGGTGCGCCAGGTGCGACAGGTGCGCCAGGTCTGCGCTAGGTGTGGCAGGTGCGCCAGGTGCGCCCAGCGCGCCAGGTGCGCCAGGTGCGCCAGATGCACCAGGTGTGCCAGGTGTGCGCCAGGTGCGCGCACCTTTACCAGGCGCGCCAGGCGCGCCAGGTGCGCCAGGTGCGCCAGGTGCGGCAGGTGCGTCAGGTGCGCCCAGCGCGCCAGGTGCGCCAGGTGCGCGCCAGGTGCGCCGAGGGCGTCAGGTGCGTCAGGTGCGCCCAGCTTGCCAGGTGCGCGCAAGGTGCGCGCCAGGTGCGCGCCAGGTGCGCGCCAGGTGCGCCAGGTGCGCCAGGTGCGCCTGGTGCGACAGGTGCGCCAGGTGCGACAGGTGCGCCAGGTGCGTCAGGTGCGCCAGGTGCGCGCCAGGTGCGCCCAGCGCGCCAGGTGCGCCAGGTGCGCCCAGCGCGCCAGGTGCGCGCCATGTGCGCCAAGGGGACAGAGAGATCAAAGTGGTCTCCGTAAGGACGTACCTCCGCTGAGGCCTCTCCGTAAGACGTACCTCCCCTGGGCCTCCCCGGAACCCACGAAAGTGGCGACACTCGCGCAGATCGCAGCCCCGCAGGGGACAGGGAGGCCTCAAAGTGGTCTGCGTAAGACGTACCTCCGCTGGGCCTCCCAGGAACCAACGAAAGTGGCGACAGTTGCGCAGATCGCAGCCCCCCCAGGGGTCAGGGAGGCCTCAAAGTGGTCTGCGTAAGACGTACCTCCCCTGGGCCTCCCCGGAACCCACGAAAGTGGCGACACTCGCGCAGATCGCAGCCCCGCAGGGGACAGGGAGGCCTCAAAGTGGTCTGCGTAAGACGTACCTCCGCTGGGCCTCCCAGGAGCCCGCGAAGTGGCGACAGTTGCGCAGATCGCAGCCCCGCAGGGCACCGCGAACACAGAAGAGAAGAAGGAGGAGAGGGCGGGAGGTGGATACCACAGTGCTCTGTTCAAAACGAGTACCCAACACAAGGAGGGTTGGGAATTAGACGACTACTACTACTACTACTACTACTACTACTACTACTACTACTACTACTACTACTACTACTACTACTACTACGAATAATAATAATAATAATAACAATACTAATAACAATAATAATAATAAATGAATAAAATAAATAAATAAATAAATAATACGAATAATAATTCGCCGGCCCAACGGGCCAGAGGCGTGCTAAGATCTCCGGTAACTGGTTAACAATATTCTAGTTCGCGCGCGCGGGGCGGCCCCTGGGGGTGCCCCGGCCAAAAGTACCCCGCCCGCCGCCCGGCCACCCTTTGTCAGAGATGGTTTTCCTTCTGGGTGGGGTCTCTGAGGCCGCCCAGAGCGCGCCAAGAGGGCCCCAAGAGGCCCCCAAGACTGCCCAAGAGGCCCCCGAGACGCCAAAAGAGCCTTCCAAGACGCCGAAGATGACCCCAAGACGGCCCAAGAGGCCTCCAAGTGGCCTCCCAGAGGCCTCACTAGAGGGCCCCGAGAGACCAAAATCATAAATTTCACGATGGTTTTGAACGGATTTTGGCCTAGTCGCCTTTTCGTCTTTTCGATGTTCCAAGACGGCCCAAGAGGCCCCCAAGAGCGCCCCACGACGGGCCAAGAGGCTTGTAAGAGTGCCCCAAGAGGGCCCAAGAGGGCCCCGAGGCGGCCCAAGAGGCGCTCAAGACGGCCCAAGAAAGCCCCAAAACGGCCCCTAGAGGGGCCCAAGAGGGGGACAACGAACCGAAAACTCTAGCCTTCCGCCCCAGGAGGGCCCCAGGACGCCCCGAGAGGCCCCAAGATGCCGCCAAGAGGCCCCCAGGAGGCCCCAGGAGACCCCCAGGAGGCGCAAAAGAAGCCCCAAGAGGCCCCAGAAGGCTTCAAAAATGCCTCCCAGGCGCCCCCGAACGGTTTCTCAAAAGACCCCAAGAGACCTTCCAAAGAAGCATCTTGACAACGACCCTGTTTGGCCCCAAGAGCAACACGAGATGCCAACGAGAGGCATCCACCTCCGCCCCCTCCTCCTCTTCCTCCTCCTCCTCCTCCTACTTATCTTCATCCTCCTCCTCCTCTCCTTTTCATCCTCTCCTCCCCCTCCCCTCCCCTTCCCAAACCTCATCTTCTTCCTCCTCGGCGGCGCCACAATGGCCCCGAGCCCACGGCGAAGCAGTAGCACGCAACATGGGCCGGCGGAATGAGCGAAGCGATTGAATCCGCCCGCCCACCGGGCTGAGGGGCGTGTGAGATTTAATTACAGAGCTTTAGCCCCCCCCCTTTTTCCCCCCCCAGAGGCCTCCGCCATTCCGCCGCCCGGCTGCGGCAATGCCCTTTTCGGTTTCCAAAACGGCTCCACGACGGCGTCCAAGACGAGCTCGATCTTGGTATCGTTCTGAAGACGCTGCCAGACGCCTGTGGGCTCCATTTCCGCCCCGTCGGGGCCCCTTCTTGGCCTCCAAGATCCGCTCCCGGAGCCCTCGAGAGCGCCTCTTTGGCTCATTCTCGCCGACACGTGGGGACGTCAAAAAAATAACAAATACTATGGTTTTGGCCTGATTTCGGCTTCCCCGGGCCTGTCCAGGACGCTGCTTACAGTTGACTTCCGGGCTCGCGTGCGTCATTTTTCATCACTCCCTTTGTTCGCCGTTTTTGGGCGCGCTCCGGGTCCATTTTGGACGCTGCGGGGCCCATGTTGGGCCGCAAAACGGACCCCAAACCAGGTCAAACCCCGCCCGGTTTTTACTGCAAGACGGACGCGGTTGCGACCCAACGCGGAAGTGCTGTCTTTTGAACCGCCCTGGGCTTCTCCAAGACCGCCTCGGGGCCTTCTTAGCCTCTTGTTGGGCCCTTTTCGGGTTCCTCTTCGGCCCTTCTTGGCGCCTTGCCGGCCGGATCACCGCCAGGGCAACCGTCGGGGCAACCAACCGCTCGGGCAACCGCCGAGACTAGCAACGGGAAAAGAATCCGGACAACCGTCGGGACAAGCACCCAGACATCTACCACGGCACGCCACGGGCCAGTCATCTGGTCAGCAATTGGAGAACCCACTCCAAGAGCCACCTTCCCTGCCATCGGATCAATCGACTGCGCAAGCGCGACAGAACCACGAGACTGCCACGCCACCGTATGACACAAGCCCACCACGGGAGCATGCCGCCTTCCCTACCATCGGATCAGTCGACTGCACAAGCGCACCACAAGCAGCAGCAGCACTAACACCGGCACAATCAGCACCATCGCCAGCAACAGCAGCAGCGGCACCCGCACTTCACCGTACCACCAGCAGGAGCGACAACAGCAACACCAGCAGCAACACCAGCAGCACCACCACCACTAACAGTAGCAAGTACGACAAACCTACTGTCGAACAGCCACGGGGCATGGCTGAGCATAGTAGGCGATAGCATAGGAAGAGAGAACGCGGGACTAAAACAACGAAGCACACGACTTGTATGAATTCCTGCCTATGTTTATCCCGTCATGGAGCCGTCTTCGCCCCGTCCGGCGAGAACTGGAATGGGCGGGCGGTGAACGCGAAGCGTCTTGAATAATAATATGAATACCTACAACAGTGATCATACTAATACGAATACGAACAATCATGGTCACCATCAGCAGCAGCAGCAGCAGCATCAGCATCATCACCATCATCACCATCATCATCATCATCATCATCATCATCAACCATCTCATCATCATCATCATCATCATCATCATCATCATCATCATCATCATCATCATCATCATCACCATAATCTTCATCGTCATCATAATCATCATAATCGTCAGAAGCATCATCATCATCATCATCACCATAAACATCAGCATGATCATCATCAGCATAATCATACTTATCATCATCAGCACCATCAGCAGCATCACCATCATCAGCGACAGCATCATCAGCATCATCATCAGCATCATCCTCATCAGCATCATCATAATCAGCAGCAGCTGCATCACCAACATCAGCATCATCACCATCAATAACAGCAAGATCCGCACCATCATCATAATCAGCATCATCATCGTCATCAGCATCATCATCAGCATCAGCATCATCATAATCAGCAGCAGCATGTTCCTAATACTGCAGCAGCATGCATCATCGTCATCAGCATCACCATCAGCAGCAGCAGCAGCCTGCTCACCATCATCCTGATATACTGATCATAAAAGAGACTTCATCATCCTGTCTTCCTTCCTCCTTCCTCTTCTCATTCTCCTATTCATCCTGCTCCTGCTCCGCCTCCTCCTCCTCCTCCTCCTCATCAGCACCATCATCATCATCATCATCATCATCATCATCATCATCATCGTCATCATTATAACAATTGTCACCATTATCAGCAGCATTATTATGATCGTCGTCGTTATCATCATCAGCATCATCAGCATCAGCATAATAATCAGCAGGATCACCATCATTATCATCATCAGCGTCAGCGTCAGCGTCATCATAGTCATCAGAGTCAGCATCGGCTTCAGCATCATCAGCGGCAGCATCAGCATCATCATAATCAGCAACAGCATCATCATCATCATCAGCAGCAGCAGCATCAGCAGCAACAACAGCATCATCAGCATCATCATCTGCATCAGTCTAAGCATCATTTGCATCAACATCATCATCATCAGCAGCAGCATCAGCATCATCATCAGCATCATCACCATCAGCATCAGCATCACCGTCAGCATCAGCCTGAGCATCAGCATCAGCCTCAGCATCATCATCCTCAGCAGCAGCAGCATCATCAGCAGCATTAGCAGCATCACCAACTCCATCATCATAATCAGCACCATCATTATAATCAGCATCATCATCGTCATCAGCATCATCATCAGCATCAGCACCATCATCATCGTCGTCATCATCATCATCACCATCACCATCACCATCACCGTTATCACCAGCATCAGCATACTCAGCATCATCATCGTCATCAGCATCATCATCATCATCAGCACCATCATCATCATCGTCGTCATCATCATCACCATCACCATCACCGTTATCACCAGCATCAGCATACTCAGCATCATCATCGTCAGCATCGTCATCGTCATCATCAGCATCATCATCGTCAGCGTCATCATAATCATCGTCACCATCATCATCAGCATCATCAGCATCATCATCATCATAATCATCGTCACCATTACAAGCAGCATCATCAGAATCAGCATTATCATCATAATCAGTATCGGCATCCTCATCATCATCATCATCAGCGTCATCACGTTCATCATCATCATCATCAGCATCAGCAGCATCACCATCATCATCATCACCATCCTAAGTATCATCATCGTCAGAATCATCAGCATCATCGTTGTCACCATCCTCAACATCATCAGAATCATCAGCAGCATCATCGTCAGCATCATCCGCATCAGCAGATTCATCAGCAGCATCAGCATCAGCATCATCAGCAGCAGCATCATCGTAATCATAATCATCATCACCCTCACCATCATTAGCAACATCAGCAGCAGCAACGACATCATCATAAGCATCAGCATCATCAGCATCATCAACATCAGCATCAGCATCATCTGCATCAGCATCATCATCAGCAGCATCATCAGCAGCGTCAGCGTCATCACAATCACTATCAACTTGAGCATAACCATAAGCAGCACCAACCCCGTAGTCAGCATCATCATCGTCATCAGCATCATCATCAGCATCAGCATCATCATCATCACCATCATCATAAGCAGCAGCATGTTCCTACTTGCTATCAGTATCACCATCAGCAGCAGCAGCCTGCTCACCATCATCATGCAGCACTGATCATAAAAGAGAGTTTTTCATCCTGTCTGTCTGCCTCCTTCCTCTTCTCATCCTCCTACTCATCCTGCTCCTGGTCCTCTTCCTCATCATCGACATCATGAGCAGCAGCCTCATAATCATCAGAATCATCATCATCAGCAGCATCATCGTCGTGGTCATCATCACCATCATCAGCATCATCAGCATCATCATCATCGTCATCATCGGCATCAGCAGCATCATCCTCATCATCAGCATCATCAGCATCTTCGTCATCAGCAGCATCAGGGTCATCATCAGCATCATTATCATCAGCAGCATCAGCATCAGCATCAGCAGCAGCAGCATCAGCAGCATCAGCATCATCAGCAGCAGCAGCATCATCGGCAGCATCGGCAGCAGCAGCAACAGCATCATCCGCATCATCATATGCATCATCAGAAGCATCAGCATCATCATCAGCAACATCAGCATCATAATCAGCATCATCATCAGCATTATCATCAGCATCATCAGCATCATCAGCATCATCATCACCAGCATCATCATCACCGCCATCCTCAGCAGCATCACTACAAACAGCATCATCATCAGAATCAGCGTCATCATCGTCATCGACAACACCATCATCATCATCATCATCATCAGCATCATCATCATCATGCTCATCATGATAATCATCATCAGCAGCAGCAGCATCAACATCAGCATCATCACCATCACTAACATCATGATCCGCACCATCATCATAATCAGCATCACCATCGTCATCAGCATCATCATCACCACCATCACCATCATCAGCAGCATCACTAGAAACAGCATCAACATCATAATCAGCATCAGCACCGTCATCAGCATCACCATCATCATCAGCATCATCAGCATCATCATGATCATCAGCATCAGCATCATCAGCAGCAGCAAAACCACCACCATCATCATATTCATCATCATCGCTAAGGATGGGGCTCGGGGCGGAGGACATCTGACCGTTCCTCGTCATCAACCGCATCCGCATCATCGGTCTTTCCCCAGATCGTTAGTCTCATTCCTCCTCCAGCATCGTTCTCCACCCTCCTCTTCCGCATCTTTCTCATCCTCCCCATCATCATCATTACCTTCCTGATTCGTTTCCTATCCCTGCCACTCTCCCCATCTGCATCACCTTTCCCTCAAAATGTGTTGTGTATTCCTGCTCCTCTTCCTCCTCATCCCGTTCGTCAGATTCGTCCTGCCGTGCCTCCTCGTCCCCCTCCTCATACTGATCCTAAAAGAGAGTTCCTCCTCCTCCTGTCTTCATTCCTCCTCCCTCTTCTCATCCTCCTACTCCTCCTGGCTCTGCTCCTGCTCCTCCTCCTCCTCATCATCAGCAGCAGCATCATCATCACCCTCATCAGCATCGTCATCATCATCATCAACATCATTATCATCATCATCATCATCATCATCATCATCAGCAGCAGCAGCAGCAGCAGCATCAGTATCATCATCATCAGTATCATCAGCATCATCATCACCACCATCATCATTCCGATCCCCCCCATCTCCATCATTCGCTCCTGAACAATATTCTGACGACTGAAGCTGAGTCAGAGCAGTACTAGATCCATGTTGAAGCTTGCGCCGATCTCTAGCTGTTAGACAGGGTGCCAGCTGCCGAAAATCACCGAAAGCCTCAGAGGAGCGTCGGCGTCATCCCCGCCTTCCTCCCCACTACGTACATCCTTATCCTCCTCCAGCGGCCTGGTGGGTTGCATTTCATCGAGGCGGCGCAGTTCAGGTACACTAGGCCTTAGCCAACACCGCCAGGCAAGCGCGCGCTCGAGAAGCGGAAAGAAGGGAAAGGAGAGTGGGAGAGGGAGGAGAGGATCAATCAGCGACGGATCGGGAACTCGGATCGAATCGCAATGTTCGTCGGATCGGACTGCATCGGCACGGAGTCGGAATCGAATCGGATCGGGCGCGCCAGGAATTTACAGCGACGCCATGCGAATATCGGACCGCGTCGGATCGCCGGGAAAACGGAACCGAATCGGATCGAGCCAGGCGAAATCGATATCGAATCAGCTCGATCGGCTCGAGATGGACTCTGGAGGGCGAGGGGGAGGCAGCGCGACGTGTTCAGAGGGCGACCACAGGTGGTCTCGCTCACCCTCGTGGCAAGACGGACCGCAAAATGACATTGCAATGAGCAAGTTTTTGCCGCCTCCGGCGGGACCGTCGGAGGGCCGGGCGGGTCCATCCCGAAGCCAGACCCGCAGACACCGCCTTCCGCATCCTGGTGGAGAGGTGCTGGGCGAGGCTGGAGCTGAAGCTCGGGGTCGCCTGCCCGCCTGCGGAACCGCAGCTGGAGGAGGTCCTCGTTGTCGTCCGCCTCGGGCTGGAGCTGAAGCTCGGGGTCGCCTGCCCGCCTGCGGAACCGCAGCTGGCGGAGGCCCTCGTTGTCGTCCGCCTCGGCGATGGCCGCCTCTGGGTGGGCGAGCTCCGCCAACGCCGCGGCAGAGTCGACAGCGGCTGTCGCGCTAGCCAGCTGCGCGGTGAGCCATGCCGAGGCGTGAGTACATGGCTTCCAATTCGATGGCTGTGCACCTGTCTCGGCGATGCGCCAGGGTCGAGAGAGGTGCCGCAGATCAGAGATGGTGACCGCCATCTGGTGGAGGACCATCGCCCGACGGTGGCGGCGATTGACCGCCTCGACAACGTCGGCGAGCAGATGACTCCAGAGGACAGCTTGGGTCGCCAGCCCGTCCACCTGCCTGTTGAAGTCCTCTGCCACGACGTTGACGCCCAGCGTCGACACCGTCCTGGCCGAAGCGGCTGGTCACCCTGTCGACGCGGAATAGAGGCCTCCTAAATGGGGTCCAAAGTAGATGGGGTCGGAGGAATGCTGTGCGGGCTCTACCGCTGGGCCTCTCGGTGGAGCTCCCTGTAGGGCCACGAAGCGTGTCGGGGGTGTGCCGAATCGGGCGCGGGTACGCCACGCGGACCCTGCCGCTGGGGCCTTCGGTGGAGCTCCCTAAGGGACCACGAAACGTGTAAGGGGTTGTGCCAAATAGGGTGCGGGGACGCTATGCGGACCATGCCGCTGGGGCCTTCGACGGAGCCCCGTATGGGGCCACAAAACGTGTGAGTTGTGTGCCGAATCGAGTGCGGGTACGCCATGCGGATCCTGCCGCTGGACCTTTCGGTGGAGCTCTTTGTGGGCCCACAGAACGTGGCAAGGATGTGCCGAATCGGATGCCGGTACGCCATGCGGACGCTCCCGCTGGGGCCTTCGGTAGAGCTCCCTGTGGGGCCACGAAACGATTGAGGGGTGTGCCGAATCGAGTGCGAGTACGCAAGTGTGTGAAGAGTGTGCCGAATCGGGCGCGGATACGCCATGCATAGATGAAGCTCCCTGAGGGAGCACGAAACGTGTGAAGGGCGTGCGATGATGGTGATGAGGACATGCGGAGCGCGGAGGCAGGGATGGGAGGAGAAGTGGGAGGAGGAGAGAGGAGAAAACGCGGGGCGGTGTCGCTTCAAAACGAAAACCCAACACATCAGGATGATTGAAAAAACAAACAAAGGCACAAAGCGTGACCCAGAAGGAGCAGGTGTTCCTTTCCCCCTGCCCCCCCTCGCCTCCCTCATCTCTGCCCTCCGCAACCCCATTCCTCCAGAGGTGGAGCCGCTGGGGGCCGCACATATGAGCCCGCTGTACATGGACTCCACGAGAAGCACGTGACCCCACGTGTACCCCTCCTTCGGGCCTCGGGCAAGGTCGGGAGTGCGGAGACAGGAAGAAGGACGAAGCGGACGAGGACGAGCACCCGGAAGCTGGAAGATGCGAAGAAGGAGCGGAAGAGGGACGAAAGGGGAGCGAGGAACAGAGGGTGGCGGAACAGGAAGAACAAAGAAAGAAGACTCGGAGAAGGGGGAGGACCTGCTCCTTCTCTGTAGGGGAAGACAGCGAGGACTACGACCAAGACTGAACGCGGAAACGTCATGTGTCGATCTTGGTGACCGTCGATGATCGTCAGCGTAAAATCGTGGATCTTCCTAGCGAATCGCATGCGGCCGACATGGACCATGGCCAAGATCGGCGCCGGCAAGATCCCACGACATCTTGATCATGGTCCCCGTGCCTCTTCCCTCGGTCCTCCTCCTCCCCCCCCTAGCTCCATCCGCGTGCCGAGCTCGCCGCCTATGTCGATGCCGTGGATGGACTGCACCGCGACAACCGCGGCGCACACCGCACCCAGGATCTGAGCCAGGCAGAACTTCAGCGCCACTGGGGCGCGGTAGCGGCCCGAGAGCCACAGCGCCTCGGGCCACGCCGCGGGCGCGGGCGGCACCAGAAGGCCAAGGCCGAGCACCGGTGCCTGGGCACCTCCTCATCATCCTCGTTTCCCTCCCCCTGCTCTCTCCTGCTGTATCCTCCTTCCTGTTCCTCCCACCAGCACAGAGACGAAGAGGGAGAGGAGGGAGAGGAAGAGGAGAAGAACGAGAAGGAGGAGGACGAGAGGATGCGCTGGGCTCTGCCCACAAACTCGGCATCCTTCACCCTCCTCTTATCCATCCTGTTCCTCCTCTTTCCCTCCTCCTCCTCCTCCTCCTCCTCCTCCTCCTCCTCATCATCATCATCATCATCATCATCATCATCATCATCATCATCATCATCATCATCATGACATCATCATCATCATCATCATCATCATCATCATCATCATCATCATCATCATCATCATCATCATCATCATCATCATCATCATCATCATCATCATCATCATCATCATCATCATCATCATCATCATCATCATCATCATCATCATCATCATCATCCATCATCATCATCATCATCATCATCATCATCATCATCATCATCATCATCATCATCATCATCATCATCATCATCATCATCGCATCCATCATCATCAGCATCATCATCAGCATCATCATCAGCATCATCAGCATCAGCACCAGCATCAGCATCATCATCATCATCATCATCATCATCATCATCAGCACCATCATCATCAGCATCATCATCAGCATCATCAGCATCAGCACCAGCATCAGCATCAGCATCATCATCATCATCATCGTCATCATCATCGTCATCATCATCACCATTTATCATCATCATCACCATCATCATCATCAAAATCACCATCATCATCAGCATCATCATCACCATCATCATCTTGTTATTACTATTATTCATTTTAACCGTCGTCGTCGGCGTCGGCGTCATCATGTTCATCATCATCATCGTCACCATCATCAGCAGCATCAGCAGCATCAGCAGCACCATCAGCATCATCATTGTTATCGTCATCTTGATCTTCATCATCATCTTCATCAGCATCAGCATCATCGACCTCATCATCAGAATCGTCATCATTGTCGTCATCATCATCACCATCATAATCAGCATCAGCATCCTCAACATCATCGTCAGCATTATCATCGTCAGCGTCAGCAGCAGCATCATCTTTATCGTCATCGTCGTAAGCATCATCAGTATCATCATCGGCAGCATCGTCAGAATCATCATTATCATCATCGTCATCGTCGTTCTCGCCATCGTCAGTATCAGCAGCATCATCATCATCACCATCATCATCATCTTCACTCATTCATTCATTCGCTCATTTACCACCACCACCCTCATCATCGTCGACATCATCATCATCATCATCATCAGCAGCAGCATTATCATTAATCATCGTCTCACCACCACCACCACCACCAGCACCATCATCATCATCAGCAGCATCATCATCAGCATCATCCTCATCATCATCAGCATCGTCATCAGCATCATCATGATCAACAACATCCTCATCATCACCACCACCATCATCATCAACAACAAGAAGAACAACAACAAGAAGAAGAACAACAACAACAACAACCACAACAACAACAACAACAACAACAACAGTTACCACATCATCACCCTCCTCGCGATCCTCCTCCTGCATCCTCCTCTGATCCCCCTTCTCCTTCTTTCCCTCCTACACCTCGCCAAGCAGAATCCCCCTCCCCCGCAGCTCCCTCAGCAAACCTGTAGGACCACCCTTCGGGTGATAAGGAGGTGGGGAGGAGATGCGCAGCTTTGGCCATTGGCGTCAGATCGGATGCGCGAACTGTGAATCTATCGATCTTGATCTCTCCGTCGACCCGTCCAAACTATCTACCATTCGAGCCCACTAGCACAATATCGATCGACCTATGTATTCCGGATCTTATAACTATTGGGTGGGGTCTAAATTTGGGGGGTCTAACGGGCTTCGTCAAACAAGATTGCGGGGGGGTCCCGATTTTGGACCCTTTGTTGTCTCTCTGGGGGGGGGGTCTACTTCAGGCTGTCGTTCAACACGTTCGGGGGGCTCTAAAATTTAGATTTTTCGACGTTTGATGAGGGTTCGGGGGGCTCCAGCTCCCTGCCAATCGCCAGCTCACTGGCGACGACGACAAAGACGCCGACAACCGCGATGCCCGCAACGACGACGATCCCCGCGACGACGACGCCGACGCCGACGCCAACGCCGACGACAACGACGCCGACGATGACGAAGAGGACGACGACCAAGACGACGACTTCGACTCCCACGACGATGACGACGACGACGATGACGACACCGACGACGACGAAGAGAACGACCACGACAGCACTGACAACAACGACAGACGACGACGAAAACCACGACGAACCCGACGACGACAAAAACTAAGACAAAAACAGTTTTTTTCCGTCGTCGTCGGTTCGTCGTAGTCGTCGTCGTCCTTCTCGTCGTCGTCGTCGTCGCAGTCGTCGCCGTCCTCGCCGTCGTTGTCAGTGGCGTCGTCGTCAGTGTCGTCGTCGTCGTCGTCAGTGTCATCGTTGTCGTCGTCGTCAGTGTCGTCGGTGTCGTCGTCGTCGTCATTGTCGTCGTCATGGTAATCGTCGTCGTCTCGTCGTCGTCGTCGTCCTCGTTTCAATGGTAGCCGCAGTCGCTGTCGATGGCGTCACTGGCGTCGCCGTTGTCGTCGTCGTCTTTTCGGGGGTGCTCCAACAATCTATGCCCAAACGCTTCTTTTGGGGGTCTAGACCAAAACGTCAAACGACGCTTCTGGAGGGGTCTGGATTTTGGTGCGGTTGCACCGCTCTTAGGAGGGGTCCCAGACGGCCCGTCAAATACATGGTTGACCCCCACACTCCTGTGAGATTTGGAGTATCTCTCCATCAAACTATCTCTTGAAACTATCGATCTCGCTATCTACATGTCCGTCTCATCATCTGTAGGCGGGACAACCACGGGACAATGACAGGACAACCCTGGACCCCCACGCGACAACCACGAGACAACCACGGGACAACGACGAATGAACGACGGGACAACCAATCACGAGACAACCCCAGGACCGTCGCGGGATAGCACGGGACAGTCACGGGACGACCACGGGACGACGACGAATGAACGACGGAACAATCAACCAGGAGACAACCGGGACCTCCGCGCTCACTATCCGTCGATATCGCTATCAACATACCAATCGGTCTCACTGTCTATTCTATATGTCAGCCTCACGACATATCTATTTTCGAGCTATCTGTCAGCCTCACGACATATCTATTTTCGAGCAGGGCGGCCATGCGACAACCTCTGGACAACAACGGGACAACCACGGCACAATCACGGAACAAACACGAGACAACCCCGGAACAACCATGGAACAACCGCAGGACACCACAAGGAAACCACAACACTGCGACGGCACACCCACGGGACGCCCCCAGGACAGCCAGGGGGAACAGCCACTCGAAAAAGCACGTCCTGCGTCGGCGGCGAGGCAGGGGGCGTCTGCGCTGGCGGAAGAAGCCAACTCAACGGGGGCACGATTGTGGCGAGTTGGCCCGCATGCAAGAGCGAAGGCGCTGGAAGACAGGACAGGACAGGCGGCCGCCGAGGGGGGGAGGGGCGAGGGGGCCACTGCGGGGCGGACGGGTCACCACTGAAAAAACACGGGACCACCGCGGGACGACCACAGGAACCACCGCGGGACCACCCTGCGCCCTCCACGGCGGAGCAGAGACCCCGACTCGGTTTTTGCGGCGCGTGACGTGGGCGCAGCTCTAGGGCAGGACCTCATGCCGCGTCGCCTCGCCTCGCCGGAGCGCACGCCACGCACGCCACGAAGTGAAACCGAACCTCCTCCCTCTCCTCCCTCCTCCTCCTCTCCTCCTCCCTCCTCCTCCCTCCTCCTCCTCCCCCTCCTCCTCCTCCTCCTCCTCCTCCTCCTCCTCCTCCTCCTCCTCCTCCTCCTCCTCCTCCCCCTCCTCCCCCCTCCTCCTCCTCGTCGTCCTCCTCCTCCGTGGCTGCCGCGGAAGAGCTCGGCGAGCCTCGGCCAAGGGCGATGCCTCGGCCACGAGCGGGCTCTCCCCCAAACCAGGGCTCGGGGGGGCGGCCCGAGGAGCGGAGCCCCTCCGTCTCACCTCGGCCCCAGCCTCCGGAACGGAACGGAATGGAAGCCGGCTAGTGGCTCCGCGAGGGAGCTGCCGGGGGGGGGGCCTAAGCCCACTCACTTGCTGATGTACCCCTTGTTGATGTGCTCCTCTTTTAAGGTATCCCACACCGGTGATTTTGTCACCTGCACCCAACTTCCATGGCCAGTTGTCTGCACATGTTGTTTGATATCGTCTGCCCAGCGAGTCTTTGGTCGTCCCGGCCCCGGCCTCCAGCCGCTCTAAAGACCAGGCGATGTACATTGGGAGACACAATGACATAGTACAACCCCGTGCGAAAGGCAGCTGGTGTTTGGTGAGCCCCCTGGCACCCCCCCATTACATTGTTGATCGTGCGACAGGCGAAGTTCAGAAAACACAACTCGGCACCGCGTTGAACGTTGAAATTGGGGGGGGGAGGTGTGTGCGTGTACAAACAAACCAGTTGGTTTTCGCACGGGGTTATAGTAAGATAGGTCATCCTTGGAGGCGCGCGCGTCCAACCCGAGCACATAGTATACCCGTCTTGTAGTGTCTCGTTTCCCGAGCGCTGTGGCCAAAAAGCGCCCGCCACGACGCGTATGCTGGAAGATTTCTCGGCGCGCGCGTCGCTCTTTTGGGGGCGACGCACACATAGTATAAGCATGGTGGGGCGACGCCGATACATGGAAGGATGCAGGCTGGCCCTGGACAGGGGGCCATGAGCGCAAGCATGGCACCGCCCTCCTTCTTTCCCCGCCTCGCCTCCCCGTACCTGTCATTGTTCCCGCTCGTTCCCCGGCCTACGTATTGGCATCTGAGGGCTGGGCAATGCACACCGACGGATTGAAGTTCGCCCCGGACACGTGGCCAAAGGCGTAGACAAAGCACATCATCATGAACGCGTTCGCGGAGACGCCCCAGAGCGAGTCGGTGTGATCTCCTGAATAATTGTAGACGAACGTGAGCGTCAGGACGAAAACACCAATGAATTCAGCAATGTACGGTGCCACACTCTCCCAGCAAGTTGGGAAAATCGCACCCTCCGTCGAGAGCTGAGACCTCAGACGGCACACGGATCTCATGGATCATACTCCTCCCGGTCTGCTCTGCACAGCAGGAGGATCTCAACCTTTCGAGAGAGAGATAGAGAGAAAGCGAGACATCTGTGTATATATATACATATACATATGTGTGCATGTATGACTGTGTGTATGCGCTACCTTTTCTGTATCCTGTCTCTTGCTTCTGCTCACAAGCCTGAGGTTGAGAATACGGCACAAGAATAGGACTGCACTTTAGAATCGGGAGCCGCCGACCCCCGCTTGCCCAGGTAGAATCGGGGGCACGCAAGCATGGATTTGCGATCCATGGATTTGTCGCGCGGTCGCCAAATCCGTGGATCCAGGGAGGTGCCCTCCCCAAAATGCGACCGGTGCCGCCTCGCTCGGCGGCGGAAATCCGCGATCTCCCATGGAAACGGGCCTCGTCGCTAATCCACGCCCCCTTGATCCATGTTTGCGATCGCCTGATAGAAAGGAGAGTCAGACATTTGCATGTCCGCCTCCCCCTTGATCCCCTCCTCCCCCTGGGTCCACAATCAGAGGGCGGGGCCCCCTCGGGACGCACGAGCTCCTCAACGCATGTTCACAGGCCCTCAGAACCTCCCAAGCTGCCCTTCGGCACTGCCAAAAAATGTTCCAAGATGCCCTCAACGGACGCGCACGGAGAGCTCAAGCAAGCTCGGGACGCCTCACAGAAGAAATCAGGAGGTCCTGAGAGACCTCAAGAAAGCCCAAAGAGGTCCCAGAAGGGAGCTCTGACATCCAAGAACCTCAAACAACTAAACATGTGCGTGGCAGTGATGATTGCTACCGCGCCTTCTCGTTTCTGGGCGCCTCCGAAGTGATCCAGGAGGCCTCCA
>CAUYUJ010014866.1:218308-220808 GCA_963575745.1 Prorocentrum cordatum | reverse complement strand
ACTTTGCAGAGAAAGTCTCCCCAAGCCGCCCGGTGCCAGACCGCGCGCGCACGACGCCCTCGAGTCGTCGCTTCCAGTACGAAGCAAGGGCCACGCTGCCTGCCCACCACAATTGGTCGCGAAACCGACGGGCTCTGTGTAGTGGATTATGTCTTGACGTCAGCACGTCACATTGCTCGTCCCAGGCCGCGTTGTTGATACTATGTAATATGCGGCATGCGCAAACAGTACTGCCAGAATACCCCAGCCATTGCCAGATGACCCTGGCGGATCTTGCATTGCACTGCATGGCACCCTCTCCAGGCCGTCGTCGAAGGCGGAGCATTTGGCGTAGCCAGGCGTGTTCCCAGCGCTGAGCACCCCGCGACAATTCTGCTGTGACACGCCAAGAATCACAGCTAAACAAAGGCGAGGTAGCCGGAGATGGCTACCACGCCCTCAAGCGGGGGGGCACCAGCCCACGGGCAATCAACAACGCTTTATTCTTGAAGAAAACTCGGTCCGCCATAGTCTGCTGATAATGCACGCTGGCCATGGGAGCCCCCCTGCTTATCCAAAAGTTCGCCAAGTCAAACTATATTGCCTGAAATATTGCACGCGTGAGTCTGCCCTTTCTGCGCCACGTTGAACTCACACTGGAAATCATTCGCCAAGGACCCTGCGGGAAGAATGTCCAAAGACGACGGTTCCCAATAAAGACCGTGACCATGGAAACGCCTGGCGATGTCTTGTATAATCACGTTCAACGCAATCTGGTCGCTGGCGCAAAGCAATGTCATTGCGCCATATGGCGCGATGCACGTGGAAATTTCCGCCCCCGGCCTCCAGCTTGAAACCGAAACCTCTGATGCCCCATGATTGCACAACCAGCTCGAGGAGGTAGTCGACTAGCGCATTCCACTCGTCCAGGGCCCACCATGCCCCCCCCCTTGCTGTACTCGAACGACAGTGCGCTGCCGACTCCTGGGGTACGCATTGTAGCCCGGATGCCAGTGAGTTCCCGGGCGCGGGCTGCATGATCCCCCCAGACAGGGCGCACCTGCCACGAGGCGAGCAATGCGACCAGGTGGTTGGAAGACTGCTGTCGTCGTCTCGGCTTCTTCAAGCCGTCCAGCGCGGCGGATGGAGACCCGCGACGGGGGGGGAACTCGTTCTTGCAAGGGGCCTTGGAGGGGCTGGCGCACAAAGACGCCCGCCGCCTCCTCCGCCGGTCACAGGCGGGCGGCCACGAGCGCCCCCGTCCGTTGGAGATGGGGGGGGGAAGGGGGGAGATGGAGGGAGGCGAGAAGGAACGATCGAGTAGCGCCGGGGCAGCCGTCTCGGGCTCTGGCTGCTCACCTCCGGCTGCTCCATCGCGAGGTCGAGGCGCGACGAGCGGCACGTCGTGCCGGGCCGGTGCGCCCGCTGCCCTCGGAGGACGAGGATGCGGCTGACAGGCTCTCTGCCTTCCATCGCCAGCACCCCCAGGTCACCTACCCGGCCTTAATTGGCCTGGATGCGGCATGCGCCGTCTGCCCCGGCATACTGAGCTCTGCCAGAGGCGGTGTCCCGCAGCCCTGGGGCCGCAGGCTAGCCAGAAGTGCTCGCTGGTTCAGGGACTGGCGCGTGCCCCTGAGCGACTTCAGAGCCGCCGACGCGTCGGCGCTGGCTCGGTTGCTGGCTGCGCGCCGTCTGCCTCCGCCTGACAGAAGTCCAGCGGACGTTCAGGCTGCCGCACACGAGGTAGCCCCGGAGCGGGCGGGCGGTACTTTGCTGGCCGCCACGCCCGGTGGGCCGGCCCTGGAAAGGCCTGCGCTCGCGCAGAACACTGCCGGAGGCCGCGCAGCGGCAACTCTGGGCCCTCAACGCGCGGCGGCGCCCCCGCCGCATGGGCCAGCGCCAGGGAGGGCGCACGGGGTGCACGGGCCCCCTATGTGGCTGGGAGGCGCGTTGGATCCCCTGCCACGACCTCCGTGCACCCGTGCGCACGGGGAGAGCGGGGGCCGACATGGCCTGGGCCCGCGCTCGGCCGCCCCGGCGGGAGCCGAGCTGCTGGCCGAACGGGAGGACGCTCGGCATCTTCCCCCAGGCAGCAGACGCGGTCGCAGCCGCCGGACGGGCCCTGCGGGACCTCGGACTCGCGCCCGAGGAAGCAGCCATCAAGGCTGCCAGGCTGGCCATGCCCAGGGCTGCCAACGTCGACCTGGCCTGGGCCGGGCTCACGCCGGTCGCTGCGCGCGGCGGCGTCGAGGAGCATTGTGCTGTTGCGACCACTACTACGCGACTATTACTACGACTACTACTACTACTCCTACTCCTACTCCTATTCCGACTACTACTACTACTACTACTACTACTACTACTACTACTACTACTACTACTACTACTACTACGACTGCTACTGCTACTGCTGCTACTACTACTACTACTACTACTACTACTACTACTACTACTACGACTACTACGACTACTACGACTACTACGACTACTACGACTACTACTACCACTAGTACTACTACTA
>CAUYUJ010014866.1:207500-218208 GCA_963575745.1 Prorocentrum cordatum | reverse complement strand
CTACTACTACTACTACTACTACTACCACTACTACTACGACTATTACTACTACTACTACTACTACTACTACTACTACTACTACTACTACTACTACTACTCCTAATACTACTACTACTACTACTACTACTACTACTACTACTACTACTACTACTACTACTAATAATAATAATACTACTACTACTACAAATTCTAATACTAGTACTACTACTACCGAACGCTGGGGGCATCCGGGCACGGTGCATTCTCCCATGCAAGAGTCCTCAGGAAATCGATAGGGTTGCTTAGGAACTCCATCGGACTCCTTCGGAAATCCATGGGATTCCTTCGGGCATCCATCAGATTCCTTAGGAAATCCATCGGGTTTCCCAGGAAAACAATAGGAAATACATCGGATCCCTTGGGAAATCCTCCTTAGGAAATCCATCGGATTCCTTAGGAGATCCATCGGATTTTTGGGAAAATCCATCGGGTTCCTTCGGAAATACATCGAAACCTTCTGGAAATTCATCAGTTGTAATAGGATCCCGTAGGGGATCCTTTGGACTCCTGAAGAAAATTCATAGGATTCGTCCGGGCACCGAACGCCAGGGGCGTCCCGGCACCGTGCGCTCTCTGATACAGGAATCCATAAAAAAAATCCATCAGATCCCTTCGGAAATCGATTGGATCCATGGGCATGTGGCAGGAACCCCCAGGATGTCGGGTTACTACAACATGAGGGAGAGGATGACTGACATAACCTAGCACTCAACAGTACCCTGCACGAATATATGATCTATACAACCACATACTCTATTGTACAAATCATCAGAACAGTCTAAAAATGCACCTGGAGCACCGAAGGGCTCACATCCTCGCAATAATCCATGGTAACCGACAAAGCAAAACCTACATACATATAATCTCGTAGCCTTTACTATACTAGTCTCCCTCCCCATTTGTCCCCCCACGGGTAGTCGCACGGGGAAATGGGGGCATGCGGCAATAGCGCCACATGATTACGATGTCATGAGCGAGGCTCATTTGGGCCGCTCCAGCTCAACATAATGCATTGTCATATTTGATCACCTTCGAAGATGTGTTCCAATAGTCCTCGCCCTTTAAGACAACATCACCATTACAATCCACATCCTCGTCACAACCTCCCCCATCAACATCATCAACATCGCCATCGCAAAGCATCACCCAATCAGCATCATCAGAATAATCATCATCAGCAGCATCAGCATCATCAGCATAAGCATCAGCACCATCATCATCATCATCATGTCTGTCGTCCTTTCGTCATCCCGCTATCGCCGTTACCTCTGTCATCATCACCAAAGACGACGTGCCCAAACGCCCCCGGCGTTCGCTTCCATCGCTTCAGATCCCATCACCGGGGGCCAACTCACAGCCAAAAACCTACAAGGTATAATTACGTTTTCAAATGCAACACGATCCGTTTTTTCTCTTCCGTAAAATTAGAAAACAAAAGAAAAGGAAAATAAACAAGAAACTGCCAAGAAAATACGGCTTGACAATACTACGCGCCCCGTTCCCCCTGGCGTCACATAATACTACTCACCTACTACTACTACTACTACTACTACTACTACTACTACTACTACGACTACTACTACTACTACTACCACTACTACTACCACTACTACTACTACTACGACGACGACGACGACGACGACTACTACTACCACCACTACTACCACTACTACTACTACTACTACTACTACTACTATACTACTACTACTACTACTACGACTACTACTACTACTACTACTACTAACTACTACTACTACTACTACTACTACTACGACTACTACTACTACTACCACTACTACTACTACTACTACTACTACTACTACTACTACTACTACTACTACTACTACTACTACTACTACTACTACTACTACTACTACTACTACTACCACAACTACTACAACTACTACTACTACTACTACTACTACTACTACTACTACCACTACTACTCCTACTACTACTACTTCTACTACTACTACTACTACTACTACTACTACTACTACTACGACTACGACAACGAATAACGCATATGATAGTTATATTATGAGAATAATTGTATGAATGATAACAATAATGCTAATATCAATAATAAAAATACGAATTACAATAATACGAATAACAATAATACGAATAACAATAATACGAATAACAATAACTACGAAATAATTACAATACTACGAAAATACAATAATATTACAATAATATCAATGATACTAATAACTAATAATAAAAATACGAATTACAATAATACTAATATCAATAATAATGATAATAAGAATAGTATTAATAATAATGATAATAATATTAATAATAATAATAATAATAATAATCGAATCGCTTGCGCTCTCGTCTTCCTGATCCTGCCTCGACTCTGCCTTTTCCTCGTTACCGTCCTCTTCTTCCTCCTCCCCCACGACCCAATCAGCAGCATAAACGTCATGCAGCAGCATCGCCATCATCGTTGTCGTCGTCCGTTGCCGTCGTCATCACCACCACGATCTTTTTTCTTAGAGGAAAATCGAATATGTGTTAGCTGTGTTTTTTTAAGTTGGGGGGGCAACCAAAAATCATCACCATCATCATCACCATCACCAACGACATTATCATCACCACTACCATCAATATGGTCATCCTCATCATCATCATCAGCAGCAGCAGCAGCATCATCTTCATCACCATCATCATCAACAACATCCTCATCCTCATCATCACACAGCAGCATCACAGCCATCTCCATAGTAATCTTGATATTCCGAATCCCTTTCCTCATCCTCTTCATCCTCCTGTTCATCCTCACCCCCCCTCCTCCGTCAACGCTGTGTTCGCTACTCAGTGATGTTCGGCTCGGCGTCCCCATAGGTGGGCCACCATCTCATCGCCAGCAGCCAGGCCCTGTCCAGCTGAGGGCACGGACAACGCGGAAAGGAAGACGTGTGGAAGAGGGGAAGGCTAGAGAATCTGCATCACCCCCATATGGTTACGAAAAAAACCGAGGATAGACGATCGAGGCTCGAGAATCGTGGCTCGGGGCAAAGAGGGGGAAAGAAAGAAAGACAGATAAGAGAGGTAGAGAAAGAGAGAGAGGGGATCGAGAGAGAGAGAGAGAGAAAGAGGGAGGGAGGAGGCAGGAGAGGGGAGGGAGAAGGGAGGAGGGAGAGGAGGGAGAGGGGATAGGGCAGAGAGACATAAGGACGAGGGAAGAGAGGAGGGAGAGAGAAGGGAGGAGAGGCGGGAGGAGGGAGGAAGAGGGAGGAGCAGGAAGGTAAGAGCGTGAACGTTCGAAGAAGTCCTAGGCGAAAGCGCCGTTCCTGAAGGAAGCCTCGGGCGGGAGCCCACGACGGGCGGGCGATCCCCTGACGGGCGGGTCGGGCGGGTGTGACATTCAAGCGGGATGCCGAATTATGGCGAGAGCGCGAAGTATGTAACGGCGTCCTTGGCGCAGCGCGCTTCCTGAGCGTCGAAAGCGCGATTCTTGAATAAATTGCATGAAAGTCACAGGCGGGAGCGCAATTCCTGAATAACATGTGAGGGGTTCTCTCGCGGGAACGGGGGTCTTGATTACATTGCGAGGAAGTCTTGACTCAATTGCGAAGACGTCTCAAGCGGGAGCGCCATCCTCCTCCTCCTCCGCCTCCTCCTCCCTTTCCTCGTCCTCCTCTTCCTCCTCATCCTGCTCCTCCTCCCCCCCTCTTCCTGCTCCTCCTCCTCCTCCTCCTCCTCCTCCTCCTCCTCCTCATCATCATCATCATCATCATCATCATCATCATCATCATCATCATCATCATCATCATCATCATCATCATCATCATCTCATCATCATCATCACATCATCATCATCATCATCATCATCATCTTCATCATCATCACATCATCATCCATCATCATCATCATCATCATCATCATCATCATCATCATCATCCTCCTCCTCCCCCCTCCTCCTCCTCCTCCTCCTCCTCCGCCTCCTCCTCCTCCTCCTCCTCCTCCTCCTCCTCCTCCTCCCCCTCCCCCTCACCCTTCCCCTGTTTCCCATTACCCTCTTTAGTTGAAAAACACGATGGTTACATGAGCGGGGGATCAACAGTGATTATTCGTCAGAAATGGGAATTTAGCATCAACAAGAGCAGCAGCAACAACAACAGCAACAGCATCAACAGCAACAACAACAACAACAACAACAACAACAGCAACAGCAATAGCAACAGCAGCAGCAACAGCACCAACAAGGAACAACCGCGCGTGCATGCCCCATGGTCCCGAAGCTCGTTCCCCGCGTGCTTCCCTAAGGCGGAACCGCGCGTCTGTGCCCCATTGGCCGGTTCGGATCCCCCCCCCCAGCAACCAGCAACCAGCAACCTGGGGTTCCGTTCCCTGCTCCGCTGGCGAATATGCTCGCTTAGGGGTGTGGACTCATCCTCCATGCCATCTGGCCGTGTCTGCACCTGCGAAGCTCCGGAACCGACGGATCCACCACTACTACAATCCTACTAGTGGTGGATCCAGCTCTACTACAATCCTATTACGTGGTGGATCCACCTCTACTACAATCCTATTAGGTGTGCATCCACCTCTACTACAATCCTAGCGGTGGTGGGTCCACCTGTACTACGAACCTATTAGTGGTGGATCCAGCTCTGATGGAATCCTATTAATGGTGGATCCAGCTCTGATGGAATCCTATTAGGCTATGCGGGAATCCAATTAGCGGTGGACCCAACTGTACTGGGGTCCTATCAGTGGTGAGTCCAGCTCTGATAGAATCTTATTAGGAGCGGATCCAGGTCGGATAGAATCCTATTAGGAGTGAACCCAGCTGTGATAGACTCCGATTGCGACTGGATCCAGCTGTGATAGAATCCGAAAAAAATGGATCCAGCTCTGATAAAAAAAAACCTGTTGGGAGTGGATCCAGCTCTGATAGAATTCTACTAGGACTGGATCCAGTTCTAATAGAGTCCTATTGAGAATGGATCCACCGATGATGGAATCCTATTAGGATTGGATCCAGCTCTAATAGTCCTATTAGGAATGGATCCACCTCTACTAGAATACGATTATGAAGGATCCAGCTCTACTAGAGTCCTATTAGGACTGGATCCACCTCTAATAGAATCCGATTAGGAGTGGATCCAGCTCTAATAGAGTCCTCTCGGGATTGCATCCAGCTCTTATAGAATCCGATTAAGGGTGGCTCCGATTGGGAAGGGGTCCAGCTCTTCCTCCCTCCTATTACGGGTGGGCCCAACTCTAATAGTATCATATTAGCGATGGACCCAGCTCTAACAGAACAGTATTAGGAACGGATCCAGCTCTAACAGAATCATGTTCGGAGTGGATCCAGCTCTAGAAACCTGTTCGTGGTGGGTCCAGCTCTCATGAAATCCTGTTAGGAGTGGACCCAGCTCTACTAAAATCCTAACAGATATGGATCCAGCTCCAGGGTTTTGCCGAAATGAAGCTTCGGTGGAGCTCCCTGTGGGGCCAGAGCCACGATCCTCGGAAGGTGTGTGCCGAAATTAAGCTTCGGCGGGGTTCCCTGTGGGGCCAGGGCCACGATCCTCGAGAGGTGTCCGCCGAAATGAAGCTTCGGCTAAGCTCCCCGTGGGGCCAGGGCCACGATCCTCGAGAGGGGCGCGCCGAAATGAAGCGTCGGTCCAGCTCCCTGCGGGGCCAGGGCCACGATCCTCGAGAGGCGTGTGCCGAAATGAAACTTCGGATGAACTCCCTGTGGTGCCAGGGCCACGATCCTCAAGAGGGGTGTGCCGAAATGTTGTTTCGCTGGAGCTCCCTGTGGGGCCAGGGCCAAGATCCTCGAGAGGTTTGTTCCGAAATGAAGTTTCGGTGGAGCTCCATGTGGGGCCAGGGCCACGATCCTCGAAAGGGGTGTGCCGAAACAAGTGGCACGTGCGCCATGGCTCTTGCACAAAAAGGAAGGGGGAGGAGGAGGATGTGGAGGAGGAGGGGGGGGGAGAGGATGCCAGACATCGCAGAAGGAGTGAACAAAACAGGGCCGCAAGAGGGGCTCCAGAGGGCGAGCGCGAGGAGACTCCAAGGGCCGCCCCCCGCAAGATGGCTTCAAAGACCTTTGACGGGTTCCCAGGAAGCCTCCAACTGACGCCCGAGAAGCCTACAGAGGGTTCCAAGGGGAGGCCTCCAGGGTCCAAGGAGGGCTGGAAGAAATTACTGAGCGGACTCAGCTGCTGGGGGCTCGCGGTGCAAAGTGCGCGGCGGCCTTGTGTTGCGAACGCTTGTCCAAGGCAGTCGCTTTGCACGCAGAGTCTGTCGGGTGTATTCTCGGGGGCCGGCTATGCGCCACTTGAATGGGGGCCTCCCCCACAGACCAGACTTTCGGCCCGGGGCGGCGGCGGCGACGACGACGGCGACGACGGCGGCGGCGTCGGTGGCGACGGCGGCGACGGCATCGGCGGCGTCGCGGGAAGAGAGAGGGGACGGGTAGGGAGGGCGAAAGGGGCAGGGCTGAGCGGGGGTGGTGAGAGGGCCGGCGACGGCGGCGACGGCGTCGGCGGCGGCGCGGGAGGTAAGAGGGCACGGGCAGGGAGGGCGAAAGGGGGAGGGCTGAGCGGGAGGGGTGAGAGGGACAATAAAGTGGTCGGGGCGGAGGAGGCACTGGGCGGGCGCTGGAGCCGCGGGGGGGCGCTGAGACGGCGCGGGGGGAGGGAGCGGAGCGGGGGCGCGGTGCGGTGCCGAAATAAAGTGGTCGGGGCGGAGGGGGCACTGGGCGGGCGCTGGAGCCGCGCGGGGGCGCTGAGACGGCGCGGGGGAGGGGGCGGAGCGGGGAGGGGGTGCGGTGCCGAAATAAAGTGGTCGAGGCGGAGGGGGCACTGGGCGGGCGCTGGAGCCGCGGGGGGGCGCTGAGACGGCGCGGGGGAGGGGGCGGAGCGGGGGGGGTGCGGTGCCGAAATAAAGTGGTCGGGGCGGAGGGGGCACTGGGCGGGCGCTGGAGCCGCGCGGGGGCGCTGAGACGGCGCGGGGGAGGGGGCGGAGCGGGGAGGGGGGATGCGGTGCCGAAATAAAGTGGTCGGGGCGGAGGAGGCACTGGGCGGGCGCTGGAGCCGCGGGGGGGCGCTGAGACGGCGCGGGGGAGGGGGCGGAGCGGGGGGGGGGGTGCGGTGCCGAAATAAAGTGGTCGAGGCGGAGGGGGCACTGGGCGGGCGCTGGAGCCGCGGGGGGGCGCTGAGACGGCGCGGGGGAGGGCGCGGAGCGGGGGGGGGTGCGGCGCCGAAATAAAGTGGTCGGGGCGGAGGGGGCACTGGGCGGGCGCTGGAGCCGCGGGAAGGCGCTGAGACGGAAGGGGCGCATGATGATGATGATGATGTGGATGATGATATGATGATGGTGATTATGATGGTGACGATGGTGAGGATGATGGTGGTGATGATGATGGTGATGATGATGATGATGATGATGATGATGATGATGATGATGATGAAGGGGGGGTGCGGTGCCGAAATAAAGTGGTCGGAGCTCTAGACACCCTGTGCAAGAGAATAAAGCTTCGGCGGAGCTCCCTGCGGAGCCATGGCCGCGATCCTCAGGAGGGGCGTGCCGAAATGAAGCTTCGGTGGAGCTCCCTGTGGGGCCAGGGCCGAGATCCGCGAGAGGGGTGTGCCGAAATTAAGCTTCGGTGGGGCTCCCTGTGGCGCCAGGGCCACGATCCTCGAGAGGGGTGTGCCGAAATGAAGCTTCGTTGGGGCTCCCTGTGGGGCCAAGGCCACGATCCTCAAGAGGGGTGTGCCGAGATCGGGTTTCGGTGGGGCTCCCTGTGGGTCCAGGGCCACGATCCTCGATAGATGCGTGCTAGAATGAAGCTTCGGTGGGGCTCCCTGCGGCGCCAGGGCCACGATCCTCGAGAGGGGTGTGCCGAAATGAAGCTTCGGTGGAGCTACATGTCGGACCAGGGCCGCGATCCTCGAGAGAGGTGTTCCGAAATGTAGCTTCGGCTAAGCTCCCTGTGGGGCCAGGGCCACGATCCTCGAGAGGGTTGTACAGGAATGAAGCTTCGGTGGAGCTCCCTGTGGGGCCAGGGCCGAGATCCTCAGGAGGGGTGTGCCGAAATGAAGCTTGGGACGAGCTCCCTGTGGGGCCAGGGCCAAGATCCTCGAGAGGGGTGTGCCGAAATGAAGCGTCGGTGCAGCTCCCTGTGGGGCCTGGGCCACGATCCTCGAGAGGGATGTGCCGAAATGAAGTTTCGGCGGGGTTCCCTGCGAAGCCAGGGCGGCGATCCTCGAGATGGGTGTGCCGAAATGAAGCTCCGGTGGAGCGCCCTGTGGGGCCAAAGCAACAATCCCGTGGGGAGGTTCACCGAAATGATGCTTCGGTGGGCCCCCCTAAGGGATCGTTGCTGGTTGCTGGTTGCTGGGGGGGGCGGGGCCCCGACCCCCGTTTGTTCCAACAACAGCAACAGCAACAACAACAGCAACAACAACAACAACAACAACAACAACAATCATTTAAGACTGGGGACACTCCGTTCTCACCAGTGCCAGGGTTTTCATAGGAGGCGGGCAATACCCCCACTTTGTGGGGGGGCCGGTTCAAGCTCTACCAAATTTCCAAACGACTCTTCGCCACCACCCACACCCAGCTTCCCGCCCTATGACGTTCGGACACTTCACTTCGTGGCATGCGGACGACCGTGGCTACTATTCAGGGCCCCGCGGCCGACGACGACGGCGTGCGCGCGCGAAGAAAAAACGAATGTGTCCCGCATGGTATTATTTGACAGGGATGATGGCCCTGGCAGGTGCGCAACCGTTGTCGCAGAAGTTCGAAAAAGTTGCTCGCAAAAGCCCGTTTGACAGAAATGTTTAAAAAGTGTTGGGTTTCCTACGAATCCGCAAGAGCGCGCGGGATGAGATTTTGACAGTTTTTTGTTGAAAAACCATTGGTTTTTTGATGTTTTTATGTTAAAATCGCTGCGAACACTAAGGTTTTGGAAGGATTTCGTCTTGCGCGCGCGAATGTCCACTTTACCTTATTTTTTGCAAGGGATTCTTGAAATTTGATTATATTAGAACAAGAAATGTCATTTTCTATTGTTTTTTGCAAGGGAAAGCGGATTACAACAAAACAACCGGATCCTGTACACACCCTCTTTTCTGAGGCTTCCTCACGAAAATTATGAAAATGTAGCTGCGGCCTAGGCGGCGCAGGGGGGGCGCGCACCAGGGGGCCCAACAATAATTATTCTTTAGAATAAATAATGTTCAACAACAACAACGACATTGACAACGACAACGACAACGACAACGACAACGACAACGACAACAACAACGACAACGACAACAACGACAACAACGACAACGACGACGACGACGACGACAATGACAACAACAACGACAACAGCAGCAGCAGCAGCAGGAACGAAAACCGTGACCCCAACAACATTGACAACAACAACAACCGCAGCAGCAACAACATCAAAAACCACAACATCCACAACAACCACAGCAGCAGCAACCACAACAACAACAGCAACAGCACCATCTTCGTCACCAGCATCATCAGAATCGGCATCATCAGCAGCAGCGGGATCGTCATCGGGATCGTCAGCATCACCATTATCACCATCAGCCTGAAAAATCAGCATCATCATCAGCATCGCAGGCATCATCATCAGCATCAACATCAGCAGCATCATCATCATCATCAGCATCAAGATCATCAGCATCATCAGCATCATCATGATTACCAGCATCCTCATCACCATCATCATCATCATCACCACCAGCATCATTAAACTGCCTCGTCATAATCATCAGGTCATCATCACCATCAGCAGCAGAATAATCAACAGGATCAGCAGCATAATCATCGTAATCATGAAACAGCAGCATCATGATCAGAACAGCATTACCACCGTCATCGTCCTCACCGTCATCGCATTTATCATCAGCAGTACCAGCATCATCATCATCTCCAGCATCATCATCCGCATCCTCATCATGAACATCATCATGAACATCAGCATCAGCATCGTCGTCGTCGGCGGCGTCATCAGAAACACCGTCATTGTCTCCTTAATCATCGTCATCAGCATCGTCATCATAATCATATCAGCAGCAGCATCATCTTAATCGTCGTCGTCGCCATCATCCGCATCATCTTCAGCAGCAACATCAGCACTTATCAGTATAATCATCATCATCATCATCATCATCAGTGTAGAGATCAATAGTCACCGGTATCATCACCATCACCATCAAAATCAGAATCCGCATCATCACCATCATCATCATCATCAACATCATCATGATCATCGTCATCATCATCGTCATAATCATCATCAGCATCATCCTCATTATCAGCATTACCATCATCATCATCATCATCATCACCATCATCATCGTCACCACCAGCATCATTATCATCATCACCATTCTCAACAGCCTCGCCATGATCATCAGGTCATCATCACCATCAGCAGCAGTATTAAAAGGATCAGTCAGCATCAGCATCATGATCATCAACATCATTACCACCGTCATCATCCTCACCATCATCACCAACATCATCAGCACCAGCACCATCATCGCCAGCATAATAAGCATCATCGTGAACATCATCATGAACATCAGCATCAGCTTCGTCGTCGTCGGCGGCGTCATCAGAACCACCGTCATTGTCTTCGAAATATTCGTCATCAGCATCGTCA
>CAUYUJ010014866.1:32500-205000 GCA_963575745.1 Prorocentrum cordatum | reverse complement strand
CCGTCAGTGGCTCGGGCGCGCCTTCAGTGGCCCGGCCGGCGGCGCAAGGGCGTCCGCGGCGGCCAGGCGAGCGGGCGCGCAGCGGGCCTCCGCTTCCGGGGGGCGGGAAGGTCCCGAGGTCGCGCAGGCACCAGCAGACCATGACAGCAAGGGCCCGGCGTGCCAGCTCGCTACACGTCGGTCGGAAGCAGTGGGTAAAAACATGAAGTAGGAAGGCGGGTAAAGTGGATTGGGTCCAGGCCCTCCCAGAGAATAACAAAACACAGCAAAAGCATGTCGGTTCTTGAAGTGGGAAGGCGCCTGAAGTAGATTGGGATCTGGGCATCCAGAAATACCTACTTTCAACGACCGGCGTGTACTGGTGCATTTCTTGCGGTGCCAGCGCTGCTCCCCAAATGAGCCTGCACGCACCCGTTTGCGCGCGATGCGCGGTGTCCTGCGCTGTCGCGCGCTGGGCGGGCGCAAGCAAGTTCGACCCGCGCAGCGTCGCGGCTGCCAAGGCGGCGATAGCGCAGCTGGCAGCGCGTAGGTCTCACAATCCGAAGGTCGTGAGTTCGATCCTCACTCGCCGCATTTGCCAGCGCTCGCCTCACAGCAGGTGAGGTCCCCCCTGGGAAGGTTATCGGCTATACGCAAGAGTGACCCTGGGTAAGAGTGACCTTTGGTGCGCGGCTTCGGGGGGGCCGCGGGGAGGCCAAATCCAGGCGCGCTAGCCGCTGCTGCTGCTTCGTTTCCAGCCATCCGAGGGCCCATCTGTGCCCGCACCAAAGGTCACTCCGGCGAAAGGTCAATCTTACGTCTAGTCGAGGTTACCGGGGCGGTCCCCCGCGGCGGTCCCCCGGGGCGGTCCTCCTTCTCCTCTTCCTACTCCTCCGCATTTGCCAGCGCTCGCCTCACAGCAGGGGAGGTCCCCCCTGGGGAGGTCCCCGGGGCGGTCCCCCGCGGGCGGTCCCCCGGGGCGGCTGGGGTCCGCGAATCGCGCCGTATCGGCGATGCGGCCCGGCCCTACGGCCCCATCAGCTCTGGCTTCGCCCCCCTGGACGCTGTCGTGAGCCGCCTGATCCGCGGCCCCGCGCGCGTTAGGTAATTTAGTCGCGTCCGCGGCCCGTTCGCGACCTTCCGCCGCTGGCGCTTCCGCCTGCGGCTGTAACAAAACAAAAAAAAAAAAAAAGCCTGGCGAAGGACCCAACCATATGCAGTTGAGAGTACCGCAATTGTGAATATCTTCTTCGGTGGCGCTCCCTATGGGGCCACGAGCCGTATGAGGGGTGTGCCGAAATGCGTGGCAGTGTACACAACACGAACGAAGACGATAGGTCCGAATATGAAAGCTTGAGCGCGTGCGAGTCGGATCGCGAGCGAGTCTGATTATGAATGAATCTGCGCGCGATTGATTCTATTCGCATGAATGCGTGCATGGATACGCCCAGTGTAAATGTATGTATACGACTGTGAACAGTTTGGGTCTGCGTGACTCTCGGTACTCGTGACTCTGAGCGTCGCCTCTGCAGGGGGCTTCCCTGGGAACCCCGACGGCAGCGCCCGCGCGCCGCGACGCCCATGTCGGCACGCCACACACCTGGTGTGCGGGACGCATGCGGACGGCAGCACTGGGGCCTTCGGTGGAGCTCCCTGTGGGGCCACGAAACGTGTGAGGGGTGTGCCGAAATGGGCGTGCGGGACGCATGCGGACGGCAGCCATGGGGCCTTCGGTGGAGCTCCCTATGGGGCCACGAAACGTGTGAGGGGTGTGCCGAAATGGGTGTGCGGGACGCATGCGGACGGCAGCACTGGGGCCTTCGGTGGAGCTCCCTGTGGGGCCACGAAACGTGTGAGGGGTGTGCCGAAATGGGTGTGCGGGACGCATGCGGACGGCAGCCATGGGGCCTTCGGTGGAGCTCCCTATGGGGCCACGAAACGTGTGAGGGGTGTGCCGAAATGGGTGTGCGGGACGCATGCGGACGGCAGCACTGGGGCCTTCGGTGGAGCTCCCTGTGGGGCCACGAAACGTGTGAGGGGTGTGCCGAAATGGGTGTGCGGGACGCATGCGGACGGCAGCCATGGGGCCTTCGGTGGAGCTCCCTATGGGGCCACGAAACGTGTGAGGGGTGTGCCGAAATGGGTGTGCGGGACGCATGCGGACGGCAGCACTGGGGCCTTCGGTGGAGCTCCCTGTGGGGCCACGAAACGTGTGAGGGGTGTGCCGAAATGGGTGTGCGGGACGCATGCGGACGGCAGCCATGGGGCCTTCGGTGGAGCTCCCTATGGGGCCACGAAACGTGTGAGGGGTGTGCCGAAATGGGTGTGCGGGACGCATGCGGACGGCAGCACTGGGGCCTTCGGTGGAGCTCCCTGTGGGGCCACGAAACGTGTGAGGGGTGTGCCGAAATGGGTGTGCGGGACGCATGCGGACGGCAGCCATGGGGCCTTTCGGTGGAGCTCCCTATGGGGCCACGAAACGTGTGAGGGGTGTGCCGAAATGGGTGTGCGGGACGCATGCGGACGGCAGCACTGGGGCCTTCGGTGGAGCTCCCTGTGGGGCCACGAAACGTGTGAGGGGTGTGCCGAGAGCAAAGGCAAGGAGGGGGAGGAGGGAGGAGGGGGGAGGCGGAGGAGGAGAGGAGGAGGAGGAGACGCGGGCCACCGTCTCTTCAAAACGAGGACCCAACACCACAGGATGGTTGGGAAAAAACGTTTCCCCAAGCAGCGTCTGCACCTATAGGGGAGCGAAAGATGAGACAAGCATTAAAAAACTCGGAGGTCCGCGCGGGTTTCTCGGATCGGCGCTGGACCCCCCTCCCTGGCGCGCGGAGCGCGCCGGGGGCGGCGCCAGAAGCGCCGCCAGGGGGCCCCAGCGCCGATCCGAGAAATCCGCGCGGACCTCCGAGGTTTGATGTTTATGTCGTTCTTCGCTTCCCTAACTTGGGGGATCCCAGTTCTTTTCTAAGGAATCGGCGGTGGACGAACCTCCCTTTAGTAAACCTCCCTTTAGTGAAAACGGCCTGGGACCGAAACCGACGGACCTGGACCCGCAAAAATGACGGCCGCGACGCTCTCTCGCGAACCGAAAACGGCCAATTCGCTAATCGACGTGTCAGGGTAGGAGGTCTATCCATCCCCGAAGGAACTGGGCCTGGGTTTCGGCCTGGCGGCTCCGTGCTCGCCGTCGCCGCCCCGTCGCCCCCCTCGCGGCCGGGGCGGTCCCCCGGGACGCCCCGCGGACTTCTTGCCCTCCTCTCGGGGTCGCCGCGGCGAACGACGCGAGAGCCAAGGCGGAGAGGGGTCCGCGGTCTGCCGGCGGGGAACCCCAGCCCGCGGGGCTGGGCGGGCCTTGAGGGGGCCAGGCGTCCCCCACCACACATGCGTCACCCTCATCGTCGTAATCGTCTATCCTCCCCCCTTTTCGTCACTCCTCGTCCTGCTAGTCGTCCCTCCTCCTCCTCCTCCTCCTCCTCGTCCTCCTCCTCCTCCTCCTCCTCCTCCTCCTCCTCCTCCTCCTCCTCCACCTCCTTACTGCACCTCCAACTGCTGCTCCGCATCCAACTCCTCATCCTTCCCCAACTCCTCCTCTTTTTCCTTCTCCTCCTCCTCCTCCTCCTCCTCCTCCTCCTCCTCCTCCTCCTCCTCCTCCTCCTCCTCTCTCCTCATCATCATCATCATCATCATCATCATCATCATCATCATCATCATCATCATCATCATCATCATCATCATCATCCCTCACCCCTCATCCCAAATCCCTCATCCCTCATCCCTCAACATCATCAGCAGCAGCAGCATCATCATCATCATCATCATCATCATCATCATCATCATCACCAACAACAACAACAACAACAACAACAACAACATCATCATCATCATCATCATCATCATCATCATCATCATCATCGTCATCATCATCATCATCATCATCATCATCATCATCATCATCATAATCAGCATCATCATCATCATCATCATCATCAGCATCATCATCATCATCAGCAGCAGCATCAGCATCAGTATCATCATCAGCATCATCATCATCAGCATCATCATCATCATCATCATCATCATCATCGTCATCATCAGCATCATCATTAGCAGCAGCATCATCATCATTATCGTCATCGTCATCATCATCATCATCATCATCATCATCATCATCGTCATCATCAGAATCATCATCATCATCATCATCATCATCATCATCATCATCATCATCACCCGTCGTCATTATCATCATCATCATCATCAGCAGCAGCATCATCATAATCATCATCATGATCATCATCAGCATCATCGTCGTCATCATCAACATCATCATCACTCGTCATCATCATCAGCATCATCAGCATCATCAGCATCAGCATCAGCATCATCATCGTCAACATCATCATCATCAGCATCATCATCACAATCATCATCATAATCATCATCATAATCATCAGCATCGGCCTCGACCTCATCATCATCGGCAGCATCATCATTAGCAGCATCACCATCATCACCCATCTTCATCATCATCATCATCATCAGCATCACCATCATCATCAGCATCATCCTCATCATCATCATCATCACCATCACCATCAGCATCATCAGCAGCAGCATCAGCATCATCATCAGCATGATCATCATCAGCAGCAGCATCATCATCCTCATCATCATCAGCATCAACATCAGCATCAGCGTCAGCATCATCAGCAGCAGCATCATCATCATCATTATCATCCTCATCACCATCAGCATCATCAACATCACCATCCTCATCATCCACATCATCCTCACCATCATCAGAATCACAATCATCATCACTATCATCATCAGCAGCATCAACATCACCATCACCACCACCGCCATCATCAGCAGCAGCAGCATCATCAACAACAGCAGGAACAACAACAGAAGCATCATCACCATCATCAGGATCAGCACCACCACCACCATCACCATCATCATCAGCACAAGCATCTTCATGGTCATCAGCAGCACCAGCATCATAAGCATCATGTTCATCATCATCAGCATCATCATCGTCATCATCATCAGCATCATCACCACCACCACCATCAGCATCATCATCAGCATCATCATCGTCCTCATCATCATCATCAGCAGCATCATCATCAGCAGCATAGCGTCACCATCATCATCATCATCATCATCAGCATCGTCATCATCAACATCATCGGCATTATCATCATTATCATCATCAGCATCATCATCATCCTCATCATCAGCATATGTCCAAGAGCGATCCAAGACGCCAAAGATGGGCTCAAGACAGCCCGAAGCGCCTTCAAGACGCCCCAAGAGGCCTGGAGGAGCCCTCCCAAGAAGGCCCACAGAGGCAGAAATTTGTGATTTTCGCAATTTCGGCTTACCGGCGCTTCAAGACGGCCCAAGAGGTTTCCAGGATCGCCCCAACACGGCCTAAGAGGCCTTCAAGAGCGCCCCAAAGGGCCACAGAGGGCCCAAGACAGCTCCAGAGGCCTCCAAGATGGCCGAAGAGGCTCCCAAGACGGCTCCAAGAGCGGGCCTAGATGAAGGGGGACCCGAACGGACATTTCGAGCTCTCGGCCCCAAGAGGCGCCCAAGAAGCCCCCAGAGGCCCCCAAGAGCCCCCCAAGAGGCCAAAAGAGGCCCCCAAGAGGCCCCAAAAGAGGCCCCCACGACTCCCAACAAGCCCCCAGGAAGTCCCAAGAGGCCCCCAAGAAGCCCCCAAGAGGCCCCCTGGAGGCCTCACAATTGCTCCCCACAGGCTCCCTCCGAAAAGACCCCAAGAAGCATCCATGAGGACTTTGACCCACAACCCATGTACGTCTCGGAATTCTGGTGGAGCTCTCTTGAGCCATCTTGGCGCTCTCTAAAACATTAGATTGTCTCTCTTCGACAGGGTGCGAGCCACATCTCCGAAGATCTCCTCGAAGACCGTCCTGCCTGCCCTACCGTTCCCCCTGGGCACGAGCACACCACCACGCAGCCACAGTGTTGCGAAATGGGCCGGCGGAATGAGCGAAGCGATCAATAAATCCGCCGACCCTGTCGGCGTGTGTGAGGGGCTTGTCCGTTCAAGTCGTCATCTCCGTCATTCGTTGGTCGTCGTCTCTGTCGTCCCCTTTCCCTGCCTCCCCCTTTCCCCAGGCTCGTCGAAGCTCCCCCCTTTCCCAGGGACCTCCTCAGCGCGCCAGCCAAAGCGAAGTTGAGCAACGTCGTAATTGAGTCGAAGGGACGCCCCTTCCCTTCGATCCCTCCCCCGCTGGGGGGGTGGGCGACCCCGGGGGGGTCCCGGGAAGGGTCCCGGGAGGGGGGTCAGGTACGACGCCCCCTCAGGAAGTCCCAGAGCCCAAAAAAGCCTCAAGACGGGCCAAGAGTGCCCCAAGAGGCCCCAAGACAGTCCAAGAACCCCGAATCGCCGAACGATCTGTCCAAGACGCCTTGACGGCCTCCAGACGGCCCAAGAGGCCTGCAAAGCGCCCCAAGAGGCCTCCAGGAGCTTTCCCACGAGAGCCCCAAGAGGCAAAATTCATGGAGTTCCCATACGTTTTTGAAGATTTTGGCGTTCTTGCCTCTTCCGCTTCCCGACGCGCCAAGACGGCCCAAGAGGCCCCAAGATCGCCCCGAGACGGCCCAAGAGGCCCCCAAGAGGGTCCCCTAACGGCCGAAGAGGGCCAAGACGGCCCAAGACGCCTCCAAGACGGCCCAAGAGGCCCCCAAGACGGCTCAGGAGAGTGCCCAGACGGGGGACCCGAACGGACATTTCGAGCTCTCAGCCCCAAGAGGCCCCCACCCCCAAGAGGCCCCGAAGAAGCCCCAAGAGGCCCCAAGAGGCTCCCAAGGGACCCCCAAACTGCCCCAAGACAGCCCAGGAGAGCCCCAAATTGCCCAGGAGGCCTCCAAGAGTGCCTCGAGACGGCGCAAGAGGAGCCCTGGACGGCCCAAGACGGCCTCAAGAGAGCCCCAGGCTGTCCCAAGAAAGCCTCTGGCCTCCTCCTCTTCCTCCTCCTCCTCCTCCTCCTCCTCCTCCTCCTCCTCTTCCTTCCTCCTCCTCCCCCCTCTGCTCCCCCTCCTCCTGCTCTCCTCTGCCTCCTTCTCCTCCTCTTGCTTCTCCACCACATCCGTCTCCCCCCTCCTCCTCCCTCATCCACCTCCACCCTTCCTCCACCTCCCACTCATCCTCCTCCCCCTGCCCCCCCCTCGTTTTCATCTTCGTAGATCTCAGGGTCGGCGGCACCGGCCGTAAGGCCTTCGCCATAGACACACCAGCGTCGTCCCCCCCCTGTCCAGAAATTGTCCCACACTTTCCTGGGAGTCGACGATTCAGTGTGTCTGTGTTTTTCCCCTCCTGAGTATACTGTAACCATCAACTCCTGTCGGCGTCGAAGAGCATTAGCCTGGCTGCCGAGCGGGAGGGCATCACGAGGCCCGTCCTCGGCGCACCAGTGGGATACAGCATTCGGCGTTCACGCATCCTGTAGGATACACATCTGTACGCAGGAATTGTCGGATATCATCGTCTCGGGTAGTATGGAAGTCGTACTGCAGCACGTGTATCTACCCAGTTGAAACTTGAGCAACGCGATGCAGTCAAGCGTGCACCAGCAGGCAGCGCGGCACTGGTTCTACGGAAAGGGAACTGTGCGACAGGCAGGGCAGCCGACTCGCTGAATTATCATGTGGCCGATGAGTGGGAGGAGGAAAAGCAGGGGGAGACCAGGACAGGGGAGGCGACGGACGGGGAGGAGACAGATAGGGCGGACGAGGAGAACGACGAGAAGGCACAGGAGGAGAAGCATTCGCACCTCGCAACCTTGGAGTGATGATGCAGCAAGCACAGGAGGGACGGCAGCGAAGGCTGGGGCTGCCAGGAAAGGGAAGCTGAGATGAGCTGCCGCGCGACATCGAGGAGGGGGAGGGCTCACAGCGGCAACAGGAGGAGAGGCGCAACGGCGACGGCGGCGAGCGGGGGCCGGCAGCAGCAAGACGGGCCCGGAAGTCCTGCGCAACGGCCGCGCAAGAGAACGGCAGGATACCGATGAAGCGGGTATGATGGCAGGGGAAAGGCGGAACAGTAGCAGAGGGAGGAAGCAGCCCTGCCAGCAGCGCGCCTGAAGGCGTAGCAGTAAGCGTAGACAACCAGGCTGGGCTCTTTCGCTATCTGAAGCCGCTAGCCCCCCCTGGGGTCCGACACGGCAGTGAGCTCTCCCCTAGTGCCAGTCCTCCCTCCGCACCCTCCCCTCCCCTCACTCCGCCCGCCTTTCCCCCCCGTCCCCGCCGCTTATAACCCTGCCTTTCTTCCCTCCTCTCCTGCCGTCCTTCGGTTCATTCCCGTGCCTCCTTCCCCTACTCCTGTCGGGGTCGGCAGGGCACTGCTCGACCTTGCAGCAGCCACAACCCAGCGAAAGAGAGGAGGAAGAGGTTCCCGCAGGCCTTCAGGGGCCCCCAAGAGGCCTGCCGAAGCCCAAGACGCACAAAAGACGTCCAACACCTAAATGCACGGATGATCTTGCTCCTCTTCAACTTCCTCCTCCTCCTCCTCCTCCTCCTCCTCCTCCTCCTCCTCCTCCTCCTCCTACTCCTCCCCCAGTCCTTACAGGTGAGAGCTGCCCACGCCGCACCACCAGGACGTGTCCTCAGGCCGGGCCACAAGCGGTCCGCTGGAGACCTAAAAGCGGCCAGTGAGGGCGAGGCGTCGTCAAAATGCGGTGATCGCCATGGCGCAGCGCTCAGTCGCTCCAAATGGTCGGCTTGTTTTCCACCACCACCACCACCACCACCACCACCACCATAAGTAGGAGGGGAAGGGGGTCCTCCTCCTCCTCTTCTTGTTTATCCCCCTCATCCTCCACCTCCTTCCCCCTCCAACTTATGGTGGTGGTGGTGGTGGAAACAGGCCCTTCACCAAAGGCGTCCAAGAAGTACAAATATGGAGGCGGGTCGTTTTCAAAACGCGCACCTCGCCACAACGCCGCGCAGGCAAATTCCGATGTCAAACAACTACAAGGATCGAGGCCCGCGTGGTTTCAAAATGCTGTGTTCGCCTCAGCACCACGCACGCTCGTTTGAACCGAACCCAACTGTCGTGCAATTGGAGGCAGGGTAAATTTCAAAATGCTGATCTCCCCTCGGCGCCACGCACGTTCGTTTAGAGGCTTCCAACCATTACAAAAATGGAGGCCAGTTCATCGTTTTAAATGCGGTGCTCGCTTGAGACTCCCACAACCTGTACGACCCAAGGTTTCAATAGGCGCAGCAATTGCATGGATGGAGGCGGCTCGCGTTCAAAATGGTACTTTCATTCAAGATGCCCGTTAATTGTATGACCAACACGCTGGTAATAATGCAACATATAGACAGGTCGGAAATAATCCCACCAGCCCGTGAGGGTGCGAGTGGTTTAGGGGGGTCCTCTTCCAACCGCTTTTCCTCTTCGGACAAGGGTTTATCCCTCCCCCTACTTTCTATTCCAGGACCTGGAGGAGGGGTGCGGCGAGGTGTTAGAGCGTCCAAGATGGCCTCGGCGAGAAGACCTAAATCATTGATGCGACTAAAGTGTTGGCCACACGACGACATCCTGGGGGGGGGGCTAGTTACGGAACCGCCCTTCTTTGGTCGATATCCTCCAAGACGGCCCCAATATGCTCCTCTGGGTGCCCAAACAACTGCCACAGGGGGTGCCCAGGAGGCCCCAAGAGGCCCCCAGGAGGCCCCCACGATGCCTCCAAGGGGCACCAAAAAGACCCCCCAGAGACACCAACGACGCCCCAAGAGGCCTCGGCAAGAAGGCAAAAAAACGTGCTACTGTGGCGTCGGCCACATGTTGGCCTGAGGGGGGGGGGACAATTAAGGAGGCCCCATCCTTTGATCGATATCCTCCAAGATGGCCCCAAGATGGCCCCCAGGCTCTCAAGGTTCTGAAGACTGCCCCAAGGGATGCCAAGGAGGCCCCAAGAGGCCCCCAATAGGCCTCCAGGCGACCCCCAAGAGGCCCCAAGAGGCCCCAAGAGGCCTTAGGATGCTCCCCAGAGGCACCCAAGACCCCCCCCCAAGAGGCCCCTGGGATTGCAAAGAGACCCCCAAGACAGCCCGAGAGAACCCCAACAAGCTCTCAGAAGAAGTCCAAAGAGACTCGGAGAGGCATACAAGAGGCATCGTGCCGCTCTGCACGCCCTCATCATTCTCCTCCTCCTCCTCCTCCTCCTCCTCCTCCTCCTCCTCCTCCTCCTCCTCATTCCCCCTCCTGTTTCTACGATTCCGCCTCCTCCTTCCAGCTCGTTCTTCCACTGAATGCTCCCCCACATCTCTGATCAGGACAACTCGCCTGCAATTGGTTTCTGGATGGGCTAGTGGGGTTGCCCGAAGCGTCTAAAATTGACCCCCACACAGACTGTGAACGAACTCCTCCCAGACAACCCAAAGATGGCTCCAAGATGGCACCAAAGGCTCCCGAGAGTGCTCCAACAAGGGCCCCAGATGCGCCCAGGAGGCCCCAGGAGCCCCCCAGGATGTCCCCAAGATGCCCTCAAGAGGATCCCAAGAGACCCCAGGGCCCCCAACGAGCCCCCCCCCCCTCCCCGAGGCACCCAGGACCATTCAAGAGGCCCCTGCGGCCGCCATTGAGGCCCCCTGACGCCCCAACAGGCACACAAGAGGACATCGAAATATCCGAAGAGACTCCGAGGAGCATCCCAGAGGCATCTGGCCTCCCTGTTCGTTTACCATCATTATTCTTCTCCTCTTCCCCCAGTGCCTAATGTGCCTCCTGCTCCCTTCATGTTCCCGTTTCCCTCGTCCTTCATCCTCCTCCTCCTCTTCTCCTCCTCATCCTCCTCTTCCTCCTCCGCCTCCTCGGCCTCCTCCTCCTCATCATCGTCCTCATCGCCATCCTCCTCCTCCTCCTCGTCCTCCTCGTCCTCCTTCTCCACATCCTCATCAAGTTCCTCCTCATCAGCATCCTAATCCTCCTCCACATCAGCATCAGCACCATCAGCATAATCATCATCAGCAGCATCATCATCATCATCATCATCATCATCATCATCATCATCATCATCATCATCATCAGCATCGTCATCATCATCATCAGCAGCAGCAGCAGCAGCCTCATCATCATCATCATCATCATCATCATCATCATAATCATCATCATCATCATCATCATCATCAGCAGCAGCAGCAGCCTCATCATCATCATCATCATCATCATCATCATCATCATCATCATCATAATCATCATCATCATCAGCAGCAGCAGCAGCAGCCTCATCATCATCATCAGCAGCAGCATCATCATCATCATCATCATCATCATCATCATCATCATCATCATCATCATTATTATCATCAGCAGCATCATCAGCATCACCACCACCACCACCACCATCATCATCATCATCAGCATCATCATCATCATCAGCATCATCATCGGCATCATCATCATCAACATCATTAGCATCATTACAAGCGTCATCATCATCATCGTCATCATCATCAGTAGCATCAGCATCATCATTATCATCATGATTATAAGAAGCATCATCATCGGCATCATCATCATCATCGTCATTTGCATCAACATCAGCATCACCATCATGAGCATCATCATCATCATCAGCATCGCCATCAGCATCATCATCAGCATCATCATCATCAGCATCAGCATCAGCATCATCGGCACTATCAGCATCATCCGCCGCCGTGTCCTCCTCCTCTTCCTCCTCATCCGCCCCTGGTTCCTCCTCATCATCCTCCTCGTCCTCCCCAGCATCATCATCAACATCCTCAGCATCATGAGCAACATCATCATCATAATCAACATCAGCATCATCAGCAGCAGCATCAGCAGCATCATCATATTCATCATCAGCATCATTATCAGCATCATCATCATCAACATCATCACCATCATTAACATCCTCTGCATCATTATCAGCATCTTCCACGTCATCAGCACCATCACCATCAGCATCATCATCAGCATCAGAGTCATCATCATCATCATCATCATCATCATCATCATCATCGTCATCATCATCATCATCATCATCATCATCATCATAATCCTTGTCCTCCTCCGTCCTCCTCCCCCTCCTCCTCCTCCTTCTCCTCCTGTTCCTCCTCCTCCTCTTCCTCCCCATCCTCTCCTCCTTGTCCTCCTCCTCCTCCTCCCCCCGCCTCCTCCTCCTCCACCTCCTCCTCTTCCTCCCCCTCCTTCTCCCCCTCGTCCGTCCCATCCTTTTCCTCTTCCTCTTCCTCCTCCTCTTCCTCCTCCTCCTCTTCCTCCTCCTCATTTCCCTCGATAGTCCCCAGGGTACGACGGCTTCCCAGCCTTCACTCCAGCGCGTGTTCCCCAACATGAATGATAAAAGGCGATTCGCCACGACACCGTTTCCGGATGGTTTGGTGGGTCCATTTTTTGGTACGCGGGCGCGCGAAGCGGGTCGAACGCCGTGCGAGCAGGAGCAGGCTGTGCCACCAGCCAAAAAAAAAGAGAGAGAGGCGAGCAACGCCAAGCTCAGAGCGGGACGGAGCTCAGCGCGGCCAAATAGCGCGGACGGCATTACTAAGCGGCACCCGGAACACGTCCATGTAGGTGCCGAGCAGGGAACGGATGCAGAGGAAACCCCAGGGCGACGATGGGTGGGGGTCTGGGCGCGCTTGGTGGGTTTCGCGAAGCGTCCGAATGTTTCCAACAGAGATCGATCGTTGGACCATGCTTCGAACGCTCCCACAATACATCTCGCGGCTTTGTGAACCAAGAAGCGAGAATGTGTGTTTTACAAACCTGAATCTCACCTGAAAGAACGGCCCACTGGGCGTTGGTCATTCAAGGGGGCGTTTCCCGCAATGCAACGGAAAACGTGTAACGGCCCATGCGGAAGATATTTGGGCCGCGAGGGTGACTTAGAACGTTTTCGGCGCATCGCGGCATGCTACAGGGCCCTGGTCCTCCTGTTCCTCGTCGTTTGTTCCTCCTCTCCTTGTCATTTTCCACGCGGAAGCAAATACACCGCTTTGACAAAAATCCTCACATCATTATATGGCCCGTAAACCCCTCATTTCGAGGCTCATTTCAAACATGCGGCTGGCATGGGACGTCAAATTTGTATATTCGGAATTATATATATATATATATATATATATATATATATAATATATATATATACATATACAAGAAGAAGAAAAACAAAAACAACACACAACAAAAAAAATGATATTCCCCCACATCCGTCGAATCGCGGGCATTGCAGACCTCGGGCGGGGAAAAGCTTCCATCATGGCGATACATGTATTAGCGTCTGTTGTCTTCCCAGTAGACCCTTACATACGACATACCAGTACTAGAAGAAACTGGAAAGAGAAGGGCTATTACAGGAAGACAAACGGGAGAAAGCGGGGGGGGAAGGGGGGGAGGGGGGGGAAGAAAAAGGAAGAAAAAAAAAAAAAAAAAAAAAAAAAAAAAAAAAAAAAAAAAAAAAAAAAAAAAAACGTGTTGCACATGGTGGAACATCTACATGCTGCAACAAACACATGCGGGTTGTTTGTGTCACGGTCGGGTTCGCAGGCCGCCCATCGTCGCCTTGCCAGTTGGATTGCAACGCGCGGCAAAATTAGCCCAGCGCAACCAGAAGGCGCAGAGCTAACTCCAGCGCGCCGGGCCCTGCAAAGCTGCAGGTCCCCCATTCGATTCTCTGAACGCCTGAACACACATCGTCCTGCCGCAAATGTGAGTTTCACTGAAGCAGCACTTCACTGACAAACGCGTTACGGGAATAATCCCGCACGTGTCCCGAGTTCGTCCTGTCGGGAAACCCTGGGATTCCACTGGGGTGGTATTGCATCTACGCGGCATTGCTTGCTGGATGTGTTACTGCGGTGGCTTGGCGATAAGTCTCCTGTTCTGAAACGTTCGCGGCCCCTCTGCGGCGACGCCGACATCGCGCTGCGGCGGCGCTGCAAATCTCGGGCAGCTCAGCGGGGCACCGACATAAGAAAACGCGCCGAAAGATATATCACCGTAAAACGAAGACATGTCAATAGGCTGGGACACGAAGCGCACAGACATGTCAGAAGAAACCTAGCCATCACTTGCACGAAAGCCCAGAGCATCCGCGAGATCGTTTTTCGGAACCACGCAATCAAGCATGACCATAAATCGGGCCTCGACCATGCCGCACACAAACACGCGCAGAAGCGGCGCAGCGATTTGCGCCCGCCTTACGTCAAAACCAAATCACTCCCTGCAGGCTCGCACCATCAGCCCACAAACCCGCGCGGACCCCACGCATGATATACCAATGCTTCCTCGCACTTCTGGGAGCCAGACCACGCCACGCAGCGGCGCCACCCCCCATCCCACTGCATGACCCCACTCCGCCGTGTCACCGCCCCACTCGCGCTACCGCAGAAAGCGCCAGTTTCTGTCACCACGCGAAACCGACGCAGCGCGCCAGGTACTTTCGACTACGTCGCCGCGCGGCAGAGGCAGTCCGCACGAGCGCCCAGGCAAACCGGGCCACGGCGCTGCGCATTGCCCCGCACGCAACGACATGGGGAGCAGACGAGCGGCGGCCGCAGAGTCAGGAAGAAGGAAGAAAGAACGCACTCGCGCGGCGAAGCCGCGAGGGAGCGCGCGGGGCGGCCGGGCAGCAGGACAGCTCCCGGACGCGAGCGCGGAGCGGCGTCGCGGGTGCACCCAGTGGAGGAGGCGGCGGCTGCAATGCAGGGCGCTGCCCAACAGGTAAGGGGCCGAAAGAACGGCGCGCCACCAGGGCGGCGAGCCTGGGGGCGCGGCAAAACTTCGAACGCGCAGCACGCTGACAATACGCAACAGTTCCCAACTGACACGCGACTGAAGACGTCTCACCTGCAATGATTTCCCTTATGCGCTGCCCGACCCAGGATTTGCTGGCCCGCCCCGTAGAGCCGCGTGAACCTTGGAGCTGACGATGAGGACAAGCCCCCACCCCCACCCCATGACCCGCGCGCGAAATGTTTGGTGCTGTTGAAGCGGACGCGGATTCCAGACATGGCAATCCTGGCCTGACGGCGGACGAAGACGTCTGCGGCGAAGTGGGTCGCCCGCGCAAAAAATATGCCAAGAGCCTGTCAGCGTAAAAACTGCCAGTGGTCGCCCATGGCCGACGAGGGAAACCGCGCACCGCGCGCCCCAATTTCCGCCTTTCTCGCGAACGAACTTCCCTTCTCTGCACCACTGGCCAAACAGAGGATCGGGATCACAATCCGGCAATGATAAACCTTGTCCCGCGCGCAGCGCCTGCGCGAGCCCCACGCACGATCCACCAACATTGGCATAGCTTCGCACGCCCTCCAATCCGCAGCACATCACGTTGCGCGCCGACAGAAATACGATTGCTATATAACGGCTCACACCGCCCCCTAGCCACGCCCCTCGACCGCGAAAACTGAGGGGTCGAAGCGCGCCAGCGTTTGTCGTCGAGGACGGAGAGCAACATGCCGCTGGATACGGCGCGGCGGCTCGAAACATGAATGTCTCGCAAACCTGCTAACGCACGCACAAACAAAAAAATACATATGAATGCATCCACACATATGTCGACCCAGCTATAGACACACATACCTATATACATGCATGCAAAGATACAAACTTACATACACACGCACATGCATTCCGCGCGGACGAGAATTCCGACGCGGCTGGCTCGCGCAAATACCTAGCGGCGCAAGAGCGCGGCCCACGGGGGCAACCCAGCACCCACCAAGGGCGACACGCGGCACTACTTGGAGACAGCGGGGGGCGCGCGAGAAGGGGGGGGGCGGCGGCGGAGCTGACCGCCAGGGCGCGAGCGGCGGCGGCGGCGGCGCAGCGGAAAGCGGCAGGCGGGGCGCCGCGGCGCCATCCGGTGAGAGGCGACGTCTAAAAGACATTCGAAATCGCAAGGGCGAGGGGCCCACAAACGGTCCGTAGAGCTGCCTTCTCAAAGGAATGGTCACCACCTCGACAGACCGCGACATCTGCGGGAATCTAGGGCGTTTCTGTCACGCCTGAAACTTCACAGCGCGGAGCTCTTCCTGGAGTGCGCCCTGGGCGGTGGAGCAGCGCGGCCGCGGGGGGCATCGCAAACTACCCACGGGCCTCTCTACGACCCGGCCCCAGAGCACCCCGAAGCAGGGGGCGCGCATGGGGGCCCGCGGGGCCTACCAGAGTCGGACGTCACCCCGCGCGTTCCCAGAGCGGGTGCGCTCCTCAGAGGTTGTCGTGCCCTTCAGAACGGAGCGTCTTCCGATACGAGAGCAGCGTCCTGGATGGATTTCTTCTGTCTGCGCAGCGCTCGAGACCTCCGCGGCGGGGCCCCCCGACGCCACGCGGCGCGCCCGGAGGGGGGGCCCGCGACGCCCTTCAGGCGGGCAGAGAGCTTATCAGACTACAAACATTGAATTAAACTTTATCTGGCCACGCAGATTTGGAGGCCTTCCGCGGCGGCTGGCGCGGCGCTCCAAAGACTTCGGAATGCGAGTAGCGCTTGCAAATCTCGAGGGCGCCCCCGCGATGGCCGCCGGCGCGAGAGCCGCGGCCGCCGCGGAACGTCGCCACCGGGGTGGTTCCAGGACAGAGAGGTCCCCACAATTGGTCGCGCACCAAATCCCAAAAAAAACCATGGTACAATCCGCTTGCACAGGAAAGGAACGGGTTAGTCCAGCACCTTCGCAAATCGAGTAGCTGCACCATTTCGGCGGCCCCACCGCACGCCCCTGCGAGGGCCCCCGTTCCGAAGTTGGCGCGGCGCTTAATCGGGCGCACCATTCCCGACATCAGCCCGCCGACTTTGCCCAGAGACTGAGTCCGGCGCTTTGCGCAACGTCTAGTCCGGAGACGAGTCCGACAGGGTGCCCACGACTTCCTTCGGGCCAGCAGCCAGCAGGAATTGCCTCGCATTGCTCCGCCTTGATTTGCATTCCTGCGGCTTCGCGCTGTTGTGCAATGCTCAGATTTGCGTCGCACTTCTCCACATTGCCTCGCAGTGCTTCGCATCGACTTGCCTCCCATGCTCTGCTCGGATCTGAATTGACTAGCTCTGCGTTGCCTCGCACCGGAGCACCTGACTACCCACAGATCCATCCAAACACCACACAAGTCGCAAACGTCGTCGCCAGTCGGCGGCTCGCGGTCGCATGGAGGGACCCCGCGCAGGGCCAGACCAGACCTGGCGAGAAGCTCGCCCGGCAACCATTCAAAATGTCCTCGCCATTAAATTCCTCGGCTTCCTTGCCCAATCAAGCCTCCCCAGCCACATATGATTCCTCCTCATCTTGATTTTCCCCCAGGCCGTTCTTCTCGCCCTCGCGTTAGTCTATAGTATTGATGCCATCCGTTCTTCGTTGCTTAATGCACAGGCGCTAGATGGCCCCATCTCGGATGCGCGAGGCATTCTCGCGCGCGCGCGAAGCGCAAGTCCGCCCAAGAGGTCGCGACCCTACTTGCAAGCGCGGGGGGGGGGGGGACAAAAAAAAAAAAAAAAAAAAAAAAAACGCGTGGGAAAAAATACGCCTGCAACGCTGGACATCTCCAAACGACAATAACACTATGTCGGATTTCGAACCATTTCGAATATTGAAATGGAGAGCCCCCACTCCCCTGCGAATTTGCTTCAGCTTCTGGCGCCAAATGTCCGACGCGCCCTCGCACGCGCCAGAATTCTCGCCCTGGTCTGCAGGCGCCGGCTCAACCAACTCGACAAGGCACATGGAAACGTTCGCCGGGCTGGCGTTCGGCGCGCGCGGCCTCACATTCTGCCCAGCAAGGCAAACCAAACACGCGAGCCGAGTCCACAGCGCCCATGCCCTTCACGATGCACCCATTGTTCTCGGCGTTCGCTGCGCGACTTACATATCCATAGACACCGATCTTTTTGTCCTGGACATCTGCAACATGCAACTGTTTGCGAACTGCCTCGGTTAATGTCGAATAATGTGTCTCATGGGCCCTTCTCATCTTGCGGTTGTCCCTCTTTCTCTGGCGCGGGCGCTTGCAATTGCGCGCGATTGACTTCACCCGGCGGCCTGCGGCGCGCCGGCGGCGCCGCGCCAACGGGTTTTCCGGGGCGCCCGCCTGGCCCTCCAGGTGGCGGGAGGGCGCCCACGTAGCCAGCAGCCGCCAATCGCACTGCTGCGGCGAGGTCGCTAACGACGGCAGGACTTCTCTCGCAGCTAGTTCATGATCTAACATATCCGAGCAGGCTGGCGCGACGGATAGTTGGCCCATCAACGCTGCGAGGGCGCGGAGCGCGGGGCACTGATGCTACATCTGCGCGGCATTGTCGCCGTCCGCAGAAACTCCGTGAGCTCTTGCCGGGCTTCGCAGGTGAGGGGAAGGGGGGGTCCCAGATCGCGCGACAAACAATAAGGGCGGGGAATGCCACTGCGCGAACCGCAGCGACTGGAACGTTGAAAACAATTGCAGTGTTGACCTACGGCACACAGGAAGCTGCCTTGCAGTTGACGTCGACTACTGCATCTCTTGAACAAAAAGACACTCTCGTTTCGAGCGTGCCTTTGTCCTCCCCAGGGTCGCTGGCCCGATGACCTCCCTGGAATACATTTTGACCAACATGTCGAAGCATATCCAGCCAAGGCCCCGAGGGCGCCCCAGGAAGCCCCCCAAAAAAAAGGCGCCCAAAGACCTCGATCCTGGAACCTCGCCGCTCAAACCTCGATATCCCTCCTATCGTCCAGCACCTCCCCTTCCTCCTCTCAAAACCGACGTGGCTCCTGACAAAACCCGCAGAAGAGAAGCATCTGCGCCCTGCCATCCCGTCCTGCTGTTCTGCTCCAGCTCCTCTGCCCCGCAGATGATTGGGACGGCTGCGGACACGCATACAAGCACGCACATACCCTCACCCACACCCACACCCACACCCGCACCCACGTCCACACCTTACCCTGCACGTCCCAAGCGAACGCCCACTCCATCCTTTCCCCACCCTCCACCGCGCGGAAGCACGCAGAGAAGGGTCGATCATCGCTGCCCAGGAACGCAGCAAGCAGCCGGTGATCGTACGTCTGGTGCAGCTGATGCTCGGTCAACATGTTCAACTTCATGGGGATGGGCCTCATCATCGCGCGCACCCGACCCATGACGCGGCCACGTAGCTCCTCCAGCCAATGATGATCAGCCATATCCAAACAAGCCTGCCTCTCCGACGGATCTGTTTGCAGCGCGCGCCACGCGGCTTCGGCGGCCATTTCGCCAACGCTAGCGCGCCGCGCAGAGCCCGCACGCTCGATGCACTCCGACAGAGCCCAGGCCGGCGCCGGCGCGGCGGCGGCGATGGCAGGCATTCCCGCGCCCTCGCCACCAACCCGAAAATTGTACGTTGTGTCCGCAAACCTTCAACGTTTTGAGAAGTCAACACAGCTGTTATTTGCCATCCTGGCGACTGGAGGCCGTATTAGGCGCCAGGACCATCAAACAAATGTCCGGGCTGACCAGGGGCCAAGTATTGCAAAAAAACGACAACGGAGGTACGGGTCCGTGGCTGTCCCTCCTCATTTTCCTCGTCCCTTCCTTCTCTGACACCTTCTTCGTCCCTCCTCCTCCACGTCTTGTCGCACTCGTTAAACGATTGAGCTAGAGGGAGAGGCGGCAACGCGGCGAAGCTCGTTCCGACCCGCTGCCATTCAGCGCGCCATGGAGCTGCAAGGAATGAGCCCCAAATGGCTGCGCAAAGGGGAAAATGGTAATTTTGTCGTCGTGATTGTGTCGCCAGCGTCGTCATACTCATCGTCGTCGACTGCTGCCCAGCTGCTGTTGTCCAGGGCGCTCAGCCTGCAGCCAGGGACCTAAGCACAGTCGACAGAACAAGCGTCGATACGACAAAGCCACTGGCACGGCAAACGACCAGCAAGAAGGCCTCGTTCTCGGAACGACCAGTTGACGAGCCGCCCCTCCGATTGTTGACGAGGAGGGGATGGCGACGGGTGAAGAAGAGGCGGGAGGAGGAGGAGGAGGAGGAGGAGGAGGAGGAGGAGGAGGAGGGAGGAGGGAAGAGGATGGGGGGAGGAGGAGGAGGAGGAGGAGGAGGAGGAGGAGGGCGGACGACGGAGGAGGAAGACGAGGGAGATAGGAGGAGAGAGGAGACGGACAGGAGAGCTGACGGGAAGAGGAGGGAGGACGAGGAAGGGAGGAGGGCCGGGGAGGCAGGAGGCAGGAGTTCGGGGCAACGCGCGGGGGGGGCACAAGTGCAAGGGGGAAAACGCCGGGCCAACATCGGCGAGGCACCGCCGAGCTGGCTCGGCGACGGGACCCCGACGGCGAATCCGCACGCGTTCCTGGGCGGGCGGGCTGGCAGGCCCCTCTCTCGGCGACGAATGGACGATGGGGGGTCGATGTATCCGTCCCTGAGCCTATCCCCCGATCCCTACTGTTAGGTCGGGCCTGTCCCCCACACAGGGGGATCTTGGGCAAGAAAAACAAAAAAACGCAAGAAATGCCCCAAAATAGTCAAAGAAACGCTCAGAAAATGGTCCCCAGGCCAGTGTTTGACTATTCTGAAATCTTCCTCCTGTAGAGGGACAGGCCCGACGTAAGCCTATCCCCCGATCCCTACCGCCGCCCCTGAAGAAGGGAGGGATAGGAAGGCACCAACTATACACCAACACCGATCCTGGCCCAGGATCACCCTGGGCCCAGGATCGGTGTATACGCCATCCTGCCTTGCGCAAGAAGGCATATACACCGATCCTGGGCCCAGGGTGATGCTGGGCCAGGATCGGTGTTGGTGTATAGTTGGTGCCCTCCGAGAGGGAGGAGGGCAGCCGCCAGAGGAGGGAGCCGCCACCACCACTAACGGCCGCCACCGCTACTGGCGCGACCGCAGCGCGAGCGCGATGGCGCAGGGGCCCACCACAAAAGGGCGGCCTCCCTCCCGCGCCTCAGGGCGAACTGCGCTGGCGCGGGAGCGGGCAGCAGCAGATCGATACATAGGATCGGGTCGGATCGTGCATCGAATCGGGCCGCATCGGACGGAGTCGGAATCGAATCGCGTCGGCCGCGCCAGGATGCACAACAGCGCCACGCAGACGTCGAGCCGCATCAGACCGACTGGCGGGAAGCAACCGGGCCCCGGGGCCTTCCCCCAGGACCAGCTCCTCCTCCTGTCGTTTTTGACCACCCATGGGCCCGGGGAAGCCAGAAGGGGCGAAACAATTCGGGACCCGTGTTCTGCAGGACCCGCTTGCTCCATGGCGAATCGTCGGTACACTGGAACCGAATCGGAGCGGGCCTGCCAGAATCGGCATCGAGCCGGAACGATTGGACGAAGTGGACCCTGCGCCGGCGGGGGGGGGGAAGATCGCCGCCAACGCGATGGGGCCCCTGGCGGGAACTCCGACGAGGGCGGCAAACACAGTGTCGGTGCTTCCGTCCCCGCCCTCTCCCGTCCACACGTCGGCCCACCCGAAGAGAAAAAAAGGGAAGGTGCACTGTTTCCCCCAGGGCCGTAGGCGACCCGAGGAGAAGGAGGAGGAGGAGGAGGAGGAGGAGGAGGGGGAGGAGGAGGTGGGGGAGGGGGAGGAGGAGATGGAGGAGGAGGAGGAGGAGGAGGAGGAGGAGGAGGAGGAGGAGGAGAGCCACAGGCTGAGGAGAGCGGGGCCAGCCGTCGTCGTCGTCGGCCCGCCACCTTGACCATCGTGGCCGCGCGCCGCGGCGGTTGCGATCTGCAGCCGCTGCAACCGCACCCGCCGGGGCGGCACCCCCCCGCGCGCCACCGAGCTGCTTGCTGCGGGGCCAGTGCTACAAGACGGCCCCAGACCCCCTCTCGGCCCTGCCACCTGCGAGGAGGCGGCGAGCGCGGACGTCTGGCCTCCCACAGGGCCGCGCTGCCGTAGCTGCCAGCCGCGGCCGCCTCGCAGCCAGCAGCACAGGCACGAGACATGACCGAGAACGGCTCGAGGTCGCTGCACGCCGCGGCACGCAGGACAGGCTACAGCACGAGGAGAAATCAGATGATCGACTGGTGCGACCTCCGCGCGCTGGTTGTCGCTGCCGAGATCAGCGGAAGGGAGCACAGCAGGAAGCACGACTGGAAGGCACAAAACAGGTACAACAGGTACAACAAGTACAACACGGCGTACAGCAGGAACCGCGATTGGGAGGACCCCCGCTGGCAGCACGACCAGGTCCGCGACAGGGGCGAGCAGCACCAGCCACGCGCGCAGCACCAGGAGCGCGGGCAGCACCAGGAGAGCGTGATGCGCGAGCGAAGGCCCGACCCCACGGTCTGGGAGCCGCGCTCGCAGCGGGAGGGCACTGGCTGCCCCCCGCCCCAGGATGAGCCTGCCGAGAGCGAGGCAGACTCCGAGCCGACGCCGAACTCAGTGGAGACATCCCTGTTGAACCCAGACGCTGCGGAGTTCAGGCCCTCGAGGGCGCCGAAGTCACGGCGACTGGTGAGCCGAGCGGCACGTCATCAGATAGAGAAAGAGAGAGAGAGGGAGAACGAGCAGCACCTCCACGGCGTGAGCGAGGGGCACTTCTGCGGCGAGAGCGGGAGGCACCTTCACAGCGAGAGCGAGGGGCAATTCCACGGCGCGAGCGGGGAGGCACTACCACGGCGAGAGCGAGGGGTACTTCTGCGGCAAGAGCGGGGAGCCCTTCGCCATCACGTGCTACAGCGGCACGGTCTTCTTCGGTGTCCGCCACGCCACTCTCCGCACCTGGGGAGCGCCGCCAGGTCAGGGCCGGCCCCAACCCCCGCTGGGGGATGAAACTGGCCTTAATCAAACAAATCGGGAGGCGGAGCCGTACGTGCCCTACGCGCGATGACAGCGCCGAGGACTGCTCGGACGACGGGCGCGAGAACGAGGGCGAGGAGTGCGACGAGTACGTGGGTGACGGCGGGCTCGAGCACAGCGCCGAGGAAAGCAACGAGTACGAGGGCGACGCCGTCCTCGAGGACTCGATCGAGGCCATGTGGAGCAGGATGGAGATCCCCACCAGCATCCGACGCCCCTGGTGCGTGTTCGCGCACGACGCCGAAGATTGCTCTGACGACGGGCGCATCGTTGCCATTCTCGCCCTTGGCGAGCAGGCCACTTTCGAGAGGCTGGCCGTCGAAGAGCACTTCACGTACCACGCGGTCTCGTTGTGCGAGTTAGCCGCCATGCGAACTACACGGCTTCCAACGCGCACGGCTACGACCTTTGGGAGGAGCTCTGCGACGACGACAGAGCAACCTGGGTGCCGCTGAGCCCCCGCGAGATGCTGGACCAGCTCGACCCTCGTTGGCGACCTCTTCTCGCGATGGGGGCTGAGGAGCAGCCGCCGCCCACGCCCAGGGGCTGAGGACCGGCCGCCGAGCGCCGAGGCCCGGAGAGGCCCCTCCCGCTGCAGCGGCCGCCGAGGCGCCCCCCGCTGCAGCGGTGGCCAGGAGGAGGGGCAGCGCCGCCCGCCGCCGCTGCTGCACGGCGCCGCCCTGCGGCCCTTCGGCTGCTGCTGCCCGCCGCGGGCCGCGGCCCGCCGCTCCCCCCTGGCGGACTCGCCGCCGCCGCTTTCGCCCCCGCCACCGACTGGCTGAGAGGGCGGCCGCCGCGGACAGGGGGGCCGAAGGCCCCCCCAGGAGCACCCCCAGGAGCAGCGGACAGCAGAGTCGACGACGACGGTGAGAAGAGGACGAGGGTTGGAGCAGCAGCTGCAGCAGCGAGGAACGAGGACCGCGCCCGCGGCCGCGGCAGCGCCCGACGCGCAGACTTGTGGACTCCGCGGGGCTCGCCGCCCCTCTCGGGAGTGTGAGAGAGAGGAGGAAGAGGAGGAGGAGGAGGAGGAGGAGCAGGAGCAGGAGCAGGAGCAGGAGCAGGAGCAGGAGCACGAGGAAGAGATGGAGGAGGAGGAAGAGGAGGGGGAGGAGGAGGAAGAGAGGAGGAGGAGGAGGAGGAGGAGGAGGAGGAGGAGGAGGAGGAGGAGGAGGAGGAGGAGGAGGCAGGAGGAGGAGCAGGAGCAGGAGCAGGAGCAGGAGCAGGAGCACGAGGAAGAGATGGACGAGGAAGGGGAGGAAGAGGAGGAGGAGGAGGAGGGAGGAGGAGGAGGAGGAGGAGGAGGAGGAGGAGGAGGAGGAGGAGGAGGAGGAGGAGGAGAGGAGGAGGAGGAGGAGGAGGAGGAGGAGGGAGGAGGAGGAGGAGGAGGAGGAGGAGGAGGAGGAGGAGGAGGAGGAGGAGGAGGAGGAGGAGGAGGAGGAGGGAGGAGGAGGAGGAGGAGGAGGAGGAGGAGGGGAGGAGGAGGAGGAGGAGGAGGAGGAGGAGGAGGAGAGGAGGAGAGGAGGAGGAGGAGGAGGAGAGGAGGAGAGAGGAGGAGGAGGAGGAGGAGGAGGAGGAGGAGGAGGAGGAGGAGGAGGAGGGGGAGGACGGGTCGCCCAAGCCCCTCGGGGAAACCCTCCAGACCAGGAAGGGGGCGGGAAGAGCTCAGAAGCGAACGTTCCCCTTTCCGGCCGCTTGCACAACCCCGACTCCCGCCGGGCTGCCCGGGCTTGCCGTCGGACATGCCGCGGCCAAGTCTGCGCCGCAAGGCCGATTCTGCCAACCCAGACTGCAATCGCGATAAACCAGGGCGCGGCCGATTCCTCCCGGGACCTCCCATGGCCAGGAAAACCCATGGTTCGCCAAGGGCTGGCCTCCCTTCGAAACAGCCGAGAACCTCCCGACACCCTCCGAAATCCCTCGTGGAAAGTTTCCTGGCGTTTTTGTCGGAAGGTTTCGGGCGGGTCCTGGAACGGTTTTTCGTCGCTTGGGAGGATGGGACGCACAGAGACATACTAATACCAGATGTCCTCCTTGGACACGCGCCCGGCCCGAACATATAGCATACCCATGTTGCAACACATCGTTTCCCGAGCGGTGTGGCCTGAAAGCGCCAGGCACGACGCATATACTATAAGACTTTTCGGTGCGGGTGTGGCCCATGGGGGGGGCACGGACCTGTGGCATCAGCATGTTGGAGTGACGCCGAAAGGAGACCAATCCCCAACGAAAACTGGCTTTCTACTCCTGTGGCCATCGGGCGGCAGCGGAGGGGGGCCGGTCGAACGACCACGACGGCCCCCTCCCTGGCGCCTGCCGTCTTGGCTGAGCATATCCCGGGGGCTCCCCGCCGCCACGGCCGGGTCCGCCTCGAATGACAAGCCAGATGGGGCCGCAAGAGCAAGAGCAAGAGCAAAGCTGGCGCAAAGCACCGCGAGGGAGCTGAGGCCGAGGCCCGCTCTTTGGGGCCCCAACAGGGCTTCCAAAAGAGCCCCGAGAAAGCCCCGGGCCCAAAAAGGACCTCCAGAAAGCCCCAAGGTGGCTGGCTAACTGTTTCTCAATGGGCTGGTGGGGAATTGTTGTTCGCGAGCGCAGACGGAAGTGCCGCGCGCGTTCCACAGGAACTGGCGGGGATACTTATTTGATCGCGACCGCGGCGAGAGAGGTCGGGCGCCGTCCAGGATCGTAGCACACGGGCAACGGTCTAAATTCGCGCACAGGGAGGAGGGGCGAGAAGAGACAAGAGACGGCGGGGAGAGGAACAAACAGGAGGCGGGCCTCGCCGCCGCTCAAAGGAGGGCGCACACCAGGAAGATCTCCCAGGCGAAGTGCAACACCAAAATGGCGGAATTCGAGTTGACCGACACCACGCACAAGCCGAGGAGGACCACCAGCAGGGCGCACAGCGAGCCCAGGGCCAAGTCATGGCATCGCGGATGCGAGCGACAGCGATGTCGCGCGCCTCGGCGGATGTCGACCAACGCCATGCGGGCGCTCAACGGAGCAAGTCCGGATCGCCAGACACCGTCGAGACAGGTGTCGGAGGGCGCCGCCAGGGCGGGCGCGAGCAGCACCAGGAAGGCTAAAGGCCCAGCACGAGGACCGACAGGGATGAGCCTGCGCGGCGGGGGAGGGCCGGGAGGCCGTCAACCCCGCGCGGGGAAGGAGGCCGCGGGCCCAGGAAAACAAGCCGGCAGGCAGACAGAGAGGCAGCCGGGGACAGGCGGACGACAGATATGGACGGCCCGCGCCGGCCGTCACGGGGGAGGCCAGGCGGCACCTTGAGCGGGGCAAGGGCCGCCGGGCAGGGCGCCGAGGGGGGCGCGCCGCGGCAACGAGCCCGGACGCCCCCAAGCCCCCGAGACAGAGCGGGCCGGAGCGCCGAAGGAGCCCCCAGCGCCCCACGCAGGGCGGGGCGCAGGGGAGCTGCCCAGCACTGACAAGCGAAGGGCCGCAAGAGACCCAGTGGCAAGGGCGCACTGGGAGACCGGGCGCGGGCCGACAGCCCCAGCTGGGCGCGCGCCGGGCGGCATTGGGCACGAGGCCAGAACGGCCACGGGGGGGCCGCGAGAAGGAGGGCGGGCGGGGGGCAGGCCAGGCGGGGGGGGAGAAGAGGCAGAGGAGGCCGCGAGCGCCGATCGGCGAGGGCAAGCCCCCACGCCTCAGCAAACTTGGTCCGGAGGCGGGCGCGGTCCTTCTGCCAGGGACAGCAGATGCCGAGAATGGCCTCCAGGATGTCACGGGAGGCGGAGGGGTCGGGGAAGGGCCACAGGAGCGAGCGCGGCTCTCGCTTCATGAGCATCATGACGAGGAGTGCGCAACGGGTTTTCTCCGATGTCATGGGCGGGCCGTCGGGGCCCAGCAAGGCGGCTCGATGGCACGTGGAGAGGCCGCGCCCCCGGGGCAGCGACACCAGGGTGTCGAAGCCGGGGTAGACGAGGCGGCGCATGCAGCTCCTGGCCCCGCGCGACCACATCCTGGGGACCTCGCGCGAAAGGTCCGTCGGAACGCACAGGCCCTTGATGCGCATGCGGCGCGAGGGCCCCCCCTGGACCTGGGGCCGCGGGGGGCAACCGTCGGCGCGCACTACGCGCGTCGGCATCTCCCAGGGGACGCCAATGCCGAGCGCCCAGACGAGGGTGGCCCACGTCATATTGCACACCAAATTGCCGGCGTCAACGCCGAGCTCGACATCGAAGAGGTATCCCAGGTGGCCCCACGCTTTCCGGTCGAACTGCGCGGGGCCGGCGGGGGCGCCCTCGGCGTTGAACTTGCGGGGGTGGAGCCCTGAGACCAGAAATCGAACCACGGACAGCGCGGGAATGGAGAGGAGCTCCTCCAAGGCTTTGTCGAGTTGGCGGCCGAGGGCGTCCTGGGAGATGCCGTTGTCGATGGGGGGGGCCGTAGCACGCGCTCAAGCTCTGGGCGTACTGGCCCCTCTTCCTTGCGATGGCCTGGTCGATCTTAACCCTGTCCTCGTCGGCCTGGGCGGCGGCCATGGAGCCGGAGCCCTCGGGAACCCACGAGCCGAGGTCGTTGATTGGGTCGAATGAGCAGTCCAGCACCAGCTTGTCGCGGTCGCCAAGGTGGCGGCGGGGGTAGACGCGGACCCACAGGCCAGCGAGACGCCCACAGTTGGAGAGCAGCCTCAGCTTTGAGTCTTTCATCGAGGCCATCATGGTTCCGTCTCCGATGATAATACGTCCACACATGGCACGCGTCGGTCCGACGTTCACTCTGCTGGGGTTGGCGACGAAGCCCCACGCGTGGTTGGAGTTGGCGCGGGTGGCGAGGAAAATCACCAGATGGGCCTCGCCTCTTTGGCTCGAGTCAACAGTAGAGAGGGTGGGGCGGCCTGATTCGAAGTGATTGTGGACGATCTGGCGGTGCCCGGAGAATGAGAGGTCGGCGCCATTGTCGATGGTGGGCCTCACCTTGAAGACCAGACTGCCGCCGCGGCGTTCGGGGGTGTAGTCGGGGTCGCCGATCCCCAAGGCGGAATCGGCGTAGGTGGAGGTCTGCACTGAGGCCGCCACGGAGGGCGCTGGCGAGCGGCTCCGTCGTGGCCCGGGGGGGCAAGGAGCGCGGTCTGAGGCGTCTCGGCGCAGCCGGGGGGAGGCACCTGCAGAGTGTACTCGGCACGCGGCCAGGGGGGGAGCGGCCTGCGAGGTCTGGGCCACGGGGGGCCTTGTCATCGCACATGGCTATCTGCATGGCTGCTGGGCTGAGCGGCCATCCGTCTTTGAGGAGCTCCTTCAATAGTCTGTAAGGAACGATGACCTTGACGGTGAGCCCATTTTCCAAGGCAGGGAGAAGGGCCCGGACAAGGTCGATTGCCTGGGCGGCCTCAGGGATGTTGGCATATCCCTCGGCGAGGGTGGAAGTGAGCTCATACGATTTGTTGTGCACCAATAGGTTGCGATGGGCATCATCCAGGGAATCCTCCTGTGATCGGGATGGATCTCGCGGCACTCTGGTATGAGGGCTTCGCAGCGGACCTTGAGGAGCTGCGCCAAGGACCGAAACAGCTCGGAACTTAGATCTGACACGGGGGCCCAGGGCAGGGAGGGCACCAGGCGGCGGTCAGCCAGGGGGTCGAGGAGCCCGCCGACGAGGGCATTGTTGTCGTAGGACACCGAGGGGAAGAACGTGAGAAAGGGGTGCATGCGGTAGGAACGCGACAGGGTGATGCACGCACCTTTCTGGTCCCCGAGGGAGTCGTAGAGACGCTGGAAGATCGAGAGGGCCCTGCCCGGGTCCGCGACCTTTTTGGACATGACGGTTGGGGGGGGAGCTGCTGGGGATTGTTGTTGGTCAGCGGCCTCGTGAAGCGGGTCAGAAGGCGTCCAAACTCTAGCCGGGCCACGACTAGGCAGCAGAAAAGCGGAAAGCGGAAAAGCAGCTTCTGGGGATACTTTTTTCGGTCGCGGCCGCAAGACAAGGGTCAGACGGCGGAAGCAAAGTCCGGGGCACGAACGAAGCTAATTAGCTACAGCAGGCACAGGCCGGCCGGCCCGCTCATAAAGCAGCCGCGAAGCTGTAGGGGAGCTGACGGCAGGGGTATCCTGAGAGCTCGAGCACGTGCACAGACAAAATGTTATGGAATTCGGTGCCCGCCACAGCCTGAGACGTGAACCAGGACAGGATGACCAAGTCCGTCAATCTGAGTGGGGGCAAGTGGGAGGCCGGTGGAGTGAGTCGCCGGTGGGGCGCCAGACTCCAAACGCCCACGACGACGTCTGCAAGCCAGGGGGCAGGGCTGTCGCGGAACGTGGTGCAACGCACCTGCCGGGAGCTGGTTGATGAGCCTGGGGTGCTGTACCTGCTGCGGAAGGCTGAACCACTCCGTGGCGACACCAACACCCGATAGACCGCCCCACAGCGCAGGGGGGAACCAAGCGACTGTGGGCCACGCAGCGCGTGCCGGCACGGCGTCAGGCCTCAGAGGGAGGGGGGGAGGACCAGCTGGCGTGGTGAGCATCGCCAGCGGGGGGAGTGAGGGGGGGCAGCACTGGTGGTAGTGCTGCTGCCTTCGGCGGTGTCATAGGGCGATGCACCAGAGGGAACTGCACTGTGGAGGACACGTGGGCCAGGAGGCAAAGTCTGGCCCACTCCGACGCTTGGCACTGCCCCCCAGACCCGTGAGCCTACACACACCACGTGGTCCTCCAGGGCCGAAGCAAACGCCGCTGCTGGGGATACTTTTTTTGGTCGGCGGTTCCAAGGCAACGGTCAAGGAGCGAAAGCGGCGTCCGGGTGGCGGTACGGGGCGAATTTGCAAACAAAGCCGCTGCTGGGGGTACGCGAAGCGTCGAGAACTCTGAGCGGACGTGGGCCAGGCCTGAGGGCTGCCGTCGCTGCAGGGGGGATGCTGGACAACATACATACATATATACATACATGCATACAGCATGCATGCATGCAGCATGCATGCATGCATGCATACATACATTCATACATACATACATACATACATGCATACATACATACATGCATACATACATGCATACATGCATACATACATACATATATACATACCTACATATATACATACATACATACATACATACATACATACATACATATATACATACATACATACATACATACATACATGCATGCATGCATACATACATACATACATACATACATACATACCTTACATTATATTACATTACATTACATTACATTACATTACATTACATTACATTACATTACATTACATTACACGCATGCATGATTGCATGCATACATACATACATACATTGGTCATTTGAGTTCTGCACGCAAGCGGAATGCGTGCGTGCGTACATGCGCGCATGCACGTACACACGCGCACGTGCATGCACGTTCACCTTGAGGCCCCCTGGAGGCCTCACGATCATCTTGTGAAAGTTGTTGGGGGCATCCTCGGGCATCTTCGCTGCATGCTACGAGACCCTCAACGACTGGGTCACCATGTCATCCGTCATGGGAGCAAAATCAATGAATGTTGGCATTTGGAAACATCGTGCGGGTGTTTTCGGAACCCTCGTGGACCGTTTTGGCGCCTTCATGGGCCGTCCTGGGGCCTTCTTGGGCCGTCTTGGGGAGCTTGGGCCCGCTGGAGCCCCCTTTGGACCCATCTTGGGCACTTCCGGGGACCTCCCATGGCCCTTTGGGGTCTGTGCTGGGAGCCCTTGGGGGGCCTCTTGGTTCCATTATGGGCTGTCTTGGGGCTCTCGTGGGCGATCGTGGGGCCCGGCTCGGCCGTCTTGAAGCTTTCTTGGGGGCCTTTTGGGGCGTCTTGAGGCGATCTCGGGGGCTTTGAACCGTCTTGAAAGCTGATGAAATCCGAAAGGCGAATATGCTAAAATTGTAAGTTTCACGAAGGGAATGGGACATGTTTGTGCTTTGAAGGCCCCTTGGAAAGCTTTTTGGGGTGCCTTGGGGGTCTTTATGTTGGCATTCGGAAACATCGTGGGGGTGTTTTCGGGGCCCTCGTGGGCCGTTTTGGCGCCTTCATGGGCCGTCCTGGGGCCTTCTTGGGCCGTCTTGGGGAGCTTGGGCCCGCTGGAGCCCCCTTTGGACCCATCTTGGGCACTTCCGGGGACCTCCCATGGCCCTTTTGGGTCTGTGCTGGGAGCCCTTGGGGGGCCTCTTGGTTCCATTATGGGCTGTCTTGGGGCTCTCGTGGGCGATCGTGGGGCCCTCGGCCGTCTTGGCTTTCGGGGGCAAGCTTTCTTGGCTGGGCCTTTGTGGGGCGTCTTGAGGCGATATCGGGGGCTTTGAAAGCTTTCTTGTCTCTTGAATATCGGGGGCTTTGAAACCGTCTTGAAAGCTGATGAAATCCGAAAGGCGAATATGCTAAAATTGTAGGTTTGACGAAAGGAATGGAACGATTTTTGTGCTTTGAAGGCCCCTTGGAAAGCTTTTCGGGGTGCCTTCGGGCTTTATGTTGGCATTCGGGAACATCGTGGGGGCGTTTTCGGGGCCCTCGTTGGCCGTTTTGGCGCCGTCATGGCCGTCCTTTGGGCCGTCTTGGGGAGCTTGGGCCCGCTGGAGCCCCCTTTGGACCCATCTTGGGCACTTCCGGGGACCTCCCATGGCCCTTTTGGGTCTGTGCTGGAAGCCCTTGGGGGGCCTCTTGGTTCCATTATGGGCTGTCTTGGGGCTCTCGTGGGCGATCGTGGGGCCCGGCTCGGCCGTCTTGAAGCTTTCTTTCTTGGGGGCCTTTTGGGGCGTCTGGAGGCGATCTCGGGGGCTTTGAAACCGTCTTGAAAGCTGATGAAATCCGAAAGGCGAATATGCTGTAAATTGTAAGTTTCACGAAGGGAATGGGACGATTTTTGTGCTTTGAAGGCCCCTTGGAAACCTTTTTGGGGTGCCTTGGGGGTCTTTTGGGCCGCCCTGACGCAGTTGGAGTCCCTCTTGGAGCGCTCTTGTGCTGTCTGGGGCCTCCCTTGAACCTTTCTGATGACCCCTCGTATCGCTCTGGGTCTGCTGGCAAGGCGTTTGTGGAGATCCGAAAAGCCCGGTGACCTTTTCCAAGGACGTCCAAGGGAGCCCGAGAACCCCAGATCCCAGGGGTCCAGTTTGAGGGGGGGGCGAGGGTTTTTCCCCCCCCCCCCCCCTGGCTTGCAAAAATATAGGAAGAGGAATATGTATACATGTACGTATGTATACGTATACATATATATATATATATACATACATACATACATATATATATATATATATATATATATATATATATATATATAACGAAGGGGATTTTCGCTGTCTTCGGCCCCTGGGGGCCCGTACTGGGCCTCGGGACATCAAAAAGCGATGCAGGATGAAAAACCTGTCCCCAGGAAGTGGTCAGACCTCTGGGTGTCGACGTTGTTTATCGATAAGTACTCAATTATACACACATACACACAAACATACATGCGTGCATACATGCATGCATGCATACATACATTACATGACATGACATGGCATGACATGACATGGCATGAATTGATATGACATGGTATGGCATGGCATGACATCACATAGCATAGCATAACATAACATAACATAGCATACCATAACATAACATAACATAACACACCATACCATACCATACCATACCATACCATACATACATACATGTATACATGTATGCATACATACGTACACACATGATGTAAGACAACACGTCACATTGAAATACATTACATTATACTACATTACCTTACAAAACACTGTAACGCAATACACTGCGTTACATTGCATTATATTGCAGTACAGTGCAGTACAATGCATTCCATTACTTTACAATACATCACATTACATTAGTTTACAGTACATACATACAAACAGACAAATAAACAAACATACACACATACAGTCATGCATGCCTGCATGCATGCAGATATGCATGCATACCTAAGTACATACAAACATACACACACATGCATACATACATACAGACATGCATGCATGCATACATGCATGCATACATGTATACATATGTATACAGTATGTAGATACAGAACCACGCGCGAAGTCACAGACCCAGGCGCGCGAAGCGTCGAGTCGTCAGACCCAGGAATCGTTGTGAGAAGAAATTGGTGACGCGAAGCGTCGTGGGGGCGTCCTTGGACGTCTGGGGTCTCCTGGGGCCTCTTGAGGGGCCTCCTGGGGGCCTCCTGGCGGCCTCTTGGGGCGGAAGGCTCGAGCTTGCGGTTCGTGGTCCCCCTCTGGGCCCCCTCTTGGGCCCGTCTTGGGGCCCTCTTGGGCCATCTTGGGCGCCTCTTGGGCCGTCTTGGGGCCCTCTTGGGCTGTCCTGGGGCCCTCTTGGAAGCTTCTTGGGCCGTCTTGGGGCGGTCTTGGGCGCCTCTTGGGCCGTCCTGTAACGTCGGAAAGCCCAAAAGGCGACTTTGTTGAAAATGTACGTTTTACGAAGGGAATGGGCCAATTCTTGCGTCTAGGGGCCCTCTTGGGACGCATGTTGGAGGCTTCTTGGGGCCTCTTGGGGGCGTCCTTGGACGTCTGGGGTCTCCTGGGGCCTCTTGAGGGGCCTCCTGGGGGCCTCCTGGCGGCCTCTTGGGGCGGAAGGCTCGAGCTTGCGGTTCGTGGTCCCCCTCTGGGCCCCCTCTTGGGCCCGTCTTGGGGCCCTCTTGGGCCATCTTGGGCGCCTCTTGGGCCGTCTTGGGGCCCTCTTGGGCTGTCCTGGGGCCCTCTGGGAAGCTTCTTGGGCCGTCTTGGGGCGGTCTTGGGCGCCTCTTGGGCCGTCCTGTAACGTCGGAAAGCCCAAAAGACAACTTTGTTGAAAATGTACGTTTTACGAAGGGAATGGGCCAATTTTTGCGTCTAGGGGCCCTCTTGGGACGCATGTTGGAGGCTTCTTGGGGCCTCTTGGGGGCGTCCTTGGACGTCTGGAGGCCATCTTCAGCATCTCGGAGCCCTCTTGGAGGCCTCTTGGAAGTTTCTTGGGCCGTCTTGGGCGCTTCTTGGGCCGTCTTGTCTGACTGGGGAGGCCCCCGGCAAGCCCCGACGAGCCTCCGGGCCCCCCGGGGTGCACATTTGCGGTCGAGGTCCCGGCCCCGGGCCCCCGGACCCGGTGCGCCGATATATGTATATACATATATACATACACACACATTAATGAGGAGGACAAACCAGGCGCGCTCGCGTCACATCTGACATCCTGCCCCCGACACCCATCCCTTCCCACTGCGCGGCGTTTCCTCTCTCTCTCTCTCTCTCTCTCTATCCGCCGACGCGTGACGGAGCGGCCCTGAACTCCAGAGAGGACTTTCCCATTGTGTTGTGCGCGGTCGAAAAATGCAGCTGCGTACACTGGAGGTGGAAGTCGTGGATGAGCAGGAGGACGAGGAGGAGGAGGAGGAGATGGATGAGGAAGGGGGTGAACGAGTGCGAACAGCAGCAGCAGGAGCTGGAGTGGAAGGAACGGGAGGAGAAGGAGGGCCAGGGGAAGGCGGAGGGGAAATTATGTGGGCGACAACGATAAAAAAAGGATTCGGATCCAGACAAGTGGCCGCGCTGGGGCGAGAGCGACATTCTGAACGATGGGAGTAAAGCGCCGATCCGAAAATGAGGCCCACGCTGGGGCGGGAGCACCGCTCTGAAAAGCCAAAAACGATCGGGCTGCGAAAAAGCTACAAGGATCAAACAAAAATCCTGCTCGTACGCAAGAAACGCAGAGAGGGCCGACTATCTTCCAGACAGAATTTGAGGAGAGAGGATGGCATTCCGGAGGAGGAGAAGGCCGCTGGCGTGTGACGCATTGCTCACCGACAGCCCCGATCTGCTTCAAGCATCGGGGCACCAATTAAAGCCCTGCTCGTCCTCAGCAACGCGTGAATTATGGGGAAAGGCGCCACATCGCGCCGCTCAAGCTGCAGCTCTGGCCAGAGGCAAAACACAGAGGAGGAGGAGGAGGAGGAGGAGGAGGAGGAGGAGGAGGAGGAGGATGAGGAGGAGGAGGAGGAGGAGGGGGAACAGCTCGAGAGCTGCTGCGCGGTGGCCGGCCGCCCTGCCAAGCGGCTGGCTCTTGGGGCCAGGCCGAGGGCAGTGCGAGGCACAAGAGGGGAGGCCGGGGCCAGCGGGAGGGGGCAGGCAGGCAGACGGCCAGGCGGACGAGGGGCCCAGACCACCTCGAGTCATGAAAAAATCACGACGGGAGGTTTTTCCATATTTGCGGCTTTGGGGGGCCCCTACCGGGCCTCGGGACCGTCAAAAAACGATTCAGGATGAAAAACCGGTCCTGGGGAATGGGTCCAAACCTCTGGGGGTCGACGCCATGAAAAAATCATGACGTCGGGGGTCTGGGGGGGACGAGGGCGGAGGCAGGAAGCGGGGGGGGGGGAGGCAGAGGACAGGAGCGCGGTGGAGGGCAGGGAACGGAGGGGCTGGAGCGAGGGCAGACCTCAGGACAGCCACAGAAGCTGGGAGGAGGCAGGAGGCACCAGGGAGGAGGGAGCAGCGAAGAGCGTGGAGGAAGAAGGGATGAAATAAGATGGGCGGACGATCACATATCCCACCATCTGCCCCAATCCCTCCTCGAGCGTTCGGCCGCAGACTCGCAACGGCGGAAAGAGAGAGAGAGATAGGGGGACAGAGAGAGAGGGGGGCGGGCGGACGTGGGTGTGGGCGCCGACGGAGACTAGAAGAAGAAGAAGAAGAGAGAATAGAATAATAGAATAGACGAAACGCCCTGGCACGCAGAGTGCACCAGGGGCGGCGTCGCAGGCGCCGCTGGCGATGGGGGCACAGCGCGGATCCAAGAGACCCGCGCGGAGCGCCAAAAGTTTATGTTCACGGCCTTTTTCTTTCTTCGAGAAAAAACCATGGACCGCCCAAGCATGGAGAGGGCAGCTCGGAATTATTGTTTTGGCCTGAAGCACGTCTTCAAGAAGGTCTGGGACATCCCATACACAGTGTCCGTGAGCGACGACGCCCCTTACTCAGTTTGGGTTGGGGGGTAGTTGGCTGTGACTGCTCACATTTTCCCAGACAAGGTCGTTCGCGAATGGCATGGGGAAGGGGCCACTTGGGAGGAGCTCCACAGCAGCCAGGAGGTAAGGGACCTCACGAATTAGTGCGACTCGCTTGCCGAGAAAGCCGCCAAGGGCATGAAAGGAGGAGCGAAAGGAACCTCCAAAGGCCACGGTAAAAGCGGCGGCCCGGAATAGGGCCTACAGGAGCCGTCCGGCGCAGTCTCACCGAGAGTTTCACCATCGAAGTCTTTATTAACACATGTACATACGCACGTGCTGGGAGCAATGGCGGCGGGGATCCTGGCTTTCGAGGTGGGAATCTGCGCCCTTGCGGGAGGGAGGTGATTCTGGGTTCCTGGAACGTGGAGGGGCTCACCGAGGCAAAGGTGGAGGAACTCCAGGTTCACATGCAGGAGCTTGGAATTTATATTTTGGCATTACAAGAGACTCACATGTATGATTCCGTGTACGATCTTACAGACAAAAGTTCTATTGATCCAATCGGGCGGTTCAGACGATCAGGAGACCGCCGGCGTTGCGTCCCTGATCGCGTCAGAAATCCGAATAGTATCGTTGGCTTCCCGATGGTGTCTGCCAGAATTATGTTCATCAAGCTGCGTGTCCATGGTGGGAATGGCAGATCCTTGGATTCATGACGGGATTTTTACACGGAACTTGAAAACAAACTATCTGGTGCTCTGGCCGGGAACGAGCTGTCGTGGTAGGCGATTTCGACGAGAGGCTGCACAGGCCTTTCGCGGGGGAGTCCGCTCGCCTGGGAGAGCACATCTTCGGCAACCCAGCCGCGCAGCACAACTCGACTTCCAACCGGACGTTGCTGCTCGAGCTCCGCGGCGCCCATGATCTCGTGATCGCGAACACCCTCTTCAGCCATCCTCCAAAGCAGCAGGCTACATGCTACAATGTCGGTTCGCAGCCGTCCAGCCCAGCAGTCCCAGAGCATTATGGCCAGATAGATTTCTTATTATGCTCTGGTGCGCGCCTGGAGTGCGTGACAGACGTCTGGAGCAACAAAGGCATAGCTCTCGCTTCACACCATTTCTTGCTGTTGTGCTGCGCCCAGCTCGACATCGGCGACGCTTCGAAGTCGAGCAAGCACAAAGTAGATGTGCAGGCGCTCTCCCAAGCACCGCTCCAGCGAGACTTCAACAACGCCTTCGCGGACTTCACGGCAGCAGAGCGCCGGGAGGCCGGGCAGACGCTTGACGAGCTGAACAGTAGCACAGCCAACGCCGTCTCAGCCTCCGCTGCTGCGTGTCTGCCCCAAAACGGGCAGGCGCCCAGACGCCCATGGATCAGCGATGCCACGCTGGAGCTGATCGCAACCAGGAACAAGGCCCGGGCTGGGGGTCATCTGGCACGCGAGAACATTCTGATTGGCAGGATAAAGGCTTCCGTCAAGAACGACAAGAGCATCTGGCTGGACGATCGACTCCAGACCGGGGATTGGGACGAAGTTCGCACGCTGCGCAAGGGCTCGACGGCTGCACGGGGCAGAATGAAAGCTTCACGAGGGCGCCTGGTAGGCAGCGACTTACGAGCGCAAACTCTGGCAGAATATTTCGAAGCCGTGCAGTGGGCGGTGAGGCCCACCACGGCCGTCGACAGCCCCGAGCCACTGGAAGGGCGCACTCCCGACAGAACTGGGGCCGCTTGCAGCAGGACGTATGTGAAGCCGCGCGAGCTCTGAAGCGGAAGCGGGCCGCGGGCAAGGACGGCATGCCAGCCGAGTTCTGGAAGGCGGTGTGCGCGGCCGGGACGCCAGCATGCCAGTGGACCGTCTTGCTATGCCACCGATGTTGGCTGGAAGCCGACGTGCCAGGAGCCTGGCACGAGGCGGCTGTTTCCGCAATTTTCAAGAAAGGCGATTCTTCGGATTGTGCAAACTACAGACCCATATCCCTTCTGCCAAGTGGATACAAGCTGTATGCAATGATATTGCTGTCGCGCCTGAAGAAATCATGAGCCGAACACCGTATTTGGATTACTCAATTCGGCTTCCGTTCTGTTCATCGCTCAGGTGCTTGATCGAGGACACGTGGGACTCCGAGTCAGGCAAACTGATTCTCCTTGCGCTCGATTGGGCTGAGGCATTCGACAGCGTGTCTCCCGATGGCCTGGTGCAGGCGCTCGTCCGCTTCGGTGCGCCAGAGAAGTTCGCATCGGCGGTCAAGACCACATACACCAACCAGAGCTTCTGCGTGCGCGACGCGGGGTCCGTGTCTGATTCAAGGCCGCAGGCGTTCGGGATCTCCCAAGGATGCCCGTTGTCACCTTTCCTCTTCTCGATCGTGATGACCCTGCTGATGTTTGACATGACGCGCAGCATGCGCAGCAGAGGCATTCATCAGGATGGCTGGCTGCACATAAGCGAGTTGATCTATGCAGACGATACTTTGATTGTGGGTGTGACAGAGGAGTACGTCCGATACCTCATGGAAACCACAAGAGAGGCTGGCACTAATTACGGTTTATGTTTCAATTGGGGCAAGCTAGAGGTAATGCCAGTTCGTTGCCAGACAGAGCTCCTTCGCCCTGACGGCCAACCGATCACCCAGAAGGATAACATGGTGCATTTGGGAAGATACTCCACGCAGACGCCGGGAGCGGAGCGGAACTCAACCGACGCATTGGCATGGCTCGAAAAGACTTCGATACATTGTGCAGACTTTGGAGACATACGAAGATGTGCTTGTCCAAGAAGGTCATGATATTTGAAGCCTGTGTCATATCCAAGCTGATGCACTGTCTGCACACCCTCTGGCTGAACCAGGCAGAGAGGTCGCGGCTGGACGCCTTCCAAGCTAGATGCTTGCGAAAAATCGCCGGCATCCCTCACTCCTATCTCATCCGGGTGTCTAACGCAGCCGTATTGGATTCGTGCGGCAGGGAACGCTTGACTTCCACATTAGCCTGCAAGCAACTCGAACTGATGGGCAAGATCGCGTGTCTCCAGGACAACAATGTCTTACGGAGAACGGTATTCGAGCCGGGGTCATTCGTCTTTGCCCGCCCTTTCGGACCTCAGAGGCGAGGCAGGACGAGAAATTCATGGAAGTGCAATGTGTTTGACTTGGCTTGCGCAGCGGCTGGTGGCCGAGACGCCTTGCAGGAGCTATGGCGGCAAAGACCAGGCGACTGGCGCGGAATCGCGGGGCGCTATTGTTCACCGCTGTAGCATGCAGCGCGTTGCTTACGGGGTGGTGACAGAGCCACTCACATGGACTGGGACATCAGAGTGAGTCTGCCGCTGCTGTTTCCTCCTCGCCCTCCCCCTCCCCCTCCCCCTCCTCCTCCTCCTCCTCCTCCGACTCCTCCTCCGACTCCTCCTCCGACTCCTCCTCCGCGTCCTCATGCTTCGCAGCCGCGCCTCCGGCAGCAGTGCTTGTTTCATTATTTTTGCCAACGCACCTCTGACGTGCATGGCTTCTCTCTTTCGAGAAAGAGAGAGAGAGAGAGAGAGACAGAGAGAAAAAAACAAAACAAAAACAAAAAAAAGAGAGAGAGGGAGAGATAAAGAGAAAGTGGGGGCGGGTGGACTTGGGCGTGGACGCCGACGGAGAACGCGCCAGAGCTCGGTGCGCAGAAAGGCCTGCCGATCACTCCGCCGCGCCGGCGGCCGACGGCAGGGCCGAGGGCGGTGCCGCGCCGCCCCAGCAGCGCCTGCTGCGGAGCGCGGCACTCGCGCACAGCAGTGCCGCCGCAGCGAACCCTGACAGACAAGCGCGTTCCACTTCTCGCACAGAGTAACGACAGTAGGAGCTCGACCACAAGGAGCCTTGCACAAGACACCCAACCCTGAGACCCCAGGACGTCCCTCGATTTTGGGCGTAGCAACGCCACGCTTTCCATCGCAAAGCCATCGAAAAGCCCGAGAAGCCCTGGGCACCCTGGAGGCAAGCGAGGCGTTTCCTGGCATGGGTTCCCACTGTACTCGCAAATCCCCTGGATCCGCCGAGGAGGATCCATGATACACTACATCGATACAGAGGTGTGTTTTTTTTGCTCGGACGTTTGCGAGCCGGCACTCTGGCGAGCAGTGGAGCGCACTCGGTAGCCTGATGGGACGCACAGAGACATACCACTACTGTATGTCCTCCTTGGAGGCGCGCGCCCGACCCGAACATATAGTATACCCATATTGTGGTATATACCTTCCCGAGCGGCGTGGCCAAAAAAAGCGCCCGCCACGACTCATATCCGCCGGTCCGGCGTGTGAACTACAAGGAGCCTCAGCAAGAGCTGCAGTTCTGAGCCTAAGCAGAAACTTCAACTCTGCTGGGGGGGGTCGCCAGGGTGGCTCTGCCAGGGAAGGGGGGGAAAGGAGGGGGGCCTCTGGCGTTTTCTTCATGATTTGCGCATCCGGACCCCCCCAGGGAAAGGGGGAAGGGGGGAAGGGCGGTCCCCCACCTGGCGTTTTCTTAAAGGTTTGCGCATCCCCACGATGTCTCGGGGGGTCCCAGGGACTCCCTCAGATCTAGCCGCTACCGCCCCCAGGACCCTCCCCTCGGAACCCTCCCTGGACCCCCCACCCCGGGACCGCTCCAGGCACCCCCAGAGGAGAAGAAAGAGGACCAGAAGAATCGAGGAGGGAGGAGGCCACAGAGCCGCGAAGATCACCGAATCCGAAGCCCCCCCGATCGGCGGCACTGACTGGAGGCCACTACAATACTATAAGATTTCTCGGTGCGCACGTCGCCCACGGGGGGGCAACGCTAGAAAAAGGAAGAAAACAACATAAAAAAACGCTATCAGCTTAATTTGTTGGCGCTCCGCACGGATTCCTTGGATCTGCGCCGGACCCCCCTCCCTGGCGCGCGGAGCGCGCCGGGGGCGGCGCCGGAGGCGCCGCCAGGGGGACCCTGCGCGGAGCCAAGAAACCCGCGCGGAGCGCCAAAAGTTCATGTTTGTAGCGTGATCTTCGCGACGCACACATCATATTAGTATGTTGGGGTGACGCCGACCTGAGGCCGCCGCGGGCAGCGCGCCGCGCGGGCCGCGCACCTCGACGCCCCGGGCGGTGCTCTTCCGCTGCAGCGCGGGCCCCCGCGACGTGCCCGGCGGCGCCCCGCCCGAGCTGACGCGGGCCGCACCGCCGAGGCTCGGGCGCTGCCCGAGGTGCCCCTGGCACGAGGTGTCCCCAGGATCTGGGGAAACCAGAAGTTGGCGGCGCGCACACTGGGGTGGAGGGAAGGGGGAGGGCTTCTTAGAAGGAGGCTGCTTCTCAAAGGCGCCGGCCTTACATCTATAGATAAGGCCCGCGCCTTCTAAAAAGCAGGGATGCTTCTAAGAAGCCCTCCCTCCTCCCCCCACCCCCTCTGCGCGTGGCTGAGGGAGGCACGGAAACCGCTGCTCCGGCCAGGATCTCGAGGCGGTTCTGGCGGTGGCGCGGAGGGCCTCCCAGGATGCCGAGAAAGGGGAAAACAGGCCGAGGGTATGTAGCGGCATGGCTGCCTTTTCCTCCTCCTCCTCCTCCTCCTCCTCCTCCTCCTCCTCCTCCTCCTCCTCCTCCTCCTCCTCCCTCCTCCTCCTCCTCCTCCCTCCTCCTCCTCCTCCTCCTCCTCCTCCTCCTCCTCCTCCTCCTCCTCCTCCTCCTCCTCCTCCTCCTCCTCATCGAGGCATGCCATGGCATGGCAGGGAGGCCCCGCGGCGGCCCGCCCCAGCGCGTCGCTCGTCCGCGGGGGGGCCTCCCAGAGGCCCTGGCGTTGCACCAGGGCCGCAGCCGCCTCTCCAGCGAGAGAGGGGCCAGGGCGGGCCCCAAAGGAGGGCTCCGGGGACCGCTTCGGAGCAGGGGGGCTGAACAAGGCCTCCAGAGCACCCCCCCACGAGGTCCAGAGGGCCCAGGAGGGCTCCAGAAGGCGGCGGAGAAGTGGAGGCGCCTTGGGCCAGTGACACGCTCAGCAACCCCCGAGATGGGAAAGCGCTCGGGCGCATGCCCTCGCGGCAGCTCGCCGGGCGGAGAGCGCTGGCCGCAGCCGCGGCGCCCCTCGCCACGCGCGCCTCCACTGGCCTCCACGTCCTCTGTGCAGTTGCGCCGCGGGGGTCGCGGCACGTGGAACATCGGCGCTGCCAGCATCTCCTCGGCGGTTCAACGGTGGGGGCCCTGGGGGACGGGGCCCCAGGGACGGAGTGGCCTCGAGCAGAGGAGGTTCAGCCCGGGGCCCCTGCCTTATCCTGAGGGCCCCATGCCGGCCCCAGCTTTGAACCACTCAATCTCCGCGAGCGACGGCCCAGCGCGGCGCGGGCACAGACGCCCATGACGCGAGCAGCAGTACTCGCCCGCCGTCCCCGCGCCCCACTCGCCTCCGTCGCCAGGCTGGCCGCCAGTCACCTCCCACGCCTCGCAGCACGACGTCCGCTTCTCTGCTGCCCAACTGCTCCAGGCGCCCTCAGGCACGTCTGCGGGCCCCTCTCCGCACGCTCGCGACGTTATCTCCTCAGCCGTGTCCGTCGCCTCGGCCGCGCGGCCACGACTCGCACTGCCCGTCTCCTCAGCCGTGTCCGTCGCCTCGGCCACGCGGCCGCGACTCGCACTGCCCGTCTCCTCAGCACCGTCCGTCGCCACGGCCACGTGGTCACGGCTCGCACCGCGCGTCTCCTGGGCTGTCTCCGCCGCCACGGCCACGCGGCCATGACCCGCACGGCCCGTCTCCTCAGAACTGTCCGTCGCCTGGAACACGCGGCCACGACTCTCGCTGCCCATCATCCCAGCCGTGCCCGTAGCCTCGGCCACGCGGCCACGACCCGCGCTGCCCGTCTCATCACCCTTGTCCGTCGCCTCGGCCGCGCGGCCACGACTTGTGCTGCCCGTCTCCTCAGCCGTGTCCGTCGCCTCGGCCACGCGGCCGCGGCTCGGGCTGCCCACGATGACCTGGAGGCCGTCTCCGACGAGCTTCTGCGTCTGCGGGGGGTCCTCGAGCCGGGGTGCCTCGGACATCGCTATGAGGCTTGGGTTCGGGCAGCCGGTCGGCTGCGCGTGAGAGCAGCACCACATGAGCTGAGCGGAGGACCAGTGCTTTTCCCAGTCGTCCGTGACCTCACAATCGTATGGCCGCACCGCTGCGCCATCAAAGCGCATGTGCTGGCCTGACCAGACCCCCTCGCATCGTCAACAAAAAACACGACGGGACGGTCTTGATCATAGGCCACCGGAGGCCTTTACCGGGCCCCAGGACCGTCGAACCCCCGACATCGCAAGTTTGTCCACAACGCGGACCCCCGGAGGTCTCGACCCGTTCACCAGAACGGGGTTGTTCATTCTGAGCTGTTTCGTGACTGTCCCAGGGCCCGGCGATGGCTGCCAGAGCCCGAAGGTTGTAAAAAAGTGCCGTCGTCAGTCTAATCACGACGCGAGGAGGTCTGAGTCTGCCTGAGCCCACGTCCAGGGACACCCCTGGGCAGTGCAGGCCCCACCGCGAGCAGCACCACTCCTGCCGCGCACGGGGCCACCCTGCCGCCGCCCCCTCGCTGGGGCCGCAGTCGTAGGTCGCGGACGCCGCGGTGGCTTGTGCCGGCGCAGGCGAGGGCGATGCCGCCAGAGGAGCTCCAGGCGCATGACGACGGCGAGCCGCCGGCTCCTGCTGCCCGCCGCTGGAGGTGGAGCTCCCCGCCAGAGCGGCGACCAGGGAGCGCAGGCTCTCCGACCCTCGGGCATGCCGAGGCGCAGCAGCGCTCGCCTCCTGCTCCCAGGCGTCCTCGCCCGCGGCAGCCCCAGCCGAATCGTCCAGGGCAGCCCCGGCGTCTCCGCCCCCGCAGTGCACGCCCTGCGCGAGGCAGCACGCCTCTCTTTGTGGCTGCGGCCAGCGGGCAGGCTCTCCCTGCTGGCAGTCGTACCCCGTCCCCGCACCCGCGCGCGCGGGGGCAGCAAGCACACCTCCCAGCAACGCTGTCGGCCACGACGCCCATCGCAGCATCGCGGCGCAGCGAATTCGCGGCCCCCAGAGCGCGCGGCGGTGCGCACCGCGCGGTGGAGCCGTGGCGACTGCCCGGGGGCCAGCTTCATGGTTCCTAGGTCCGCTGGCCCAGGGCAGGAGAAAAAGCACGGTACCAGGGTGTGCGAAAGTGATGATGATTGCATGCAGTTGCTTGCCCCTCGTTCCATGTGGACTGTTCGTGTGTAACGTTATGGCTCAGGGCCCTTGAGCTTCAGGCTGTTTAGCGGAAAGAATATCGCAACCCCGGATCCGAAGTAGCAACTTCACATTGGCAGCGGAGCAGTTCGCCCCGTGGACTGCAGAGCTCGTGGCATCGAGTGGATAGCGGACTGCCCGCTACCAGGCGCATCGACCGCCCCAGACAGATACTCAAGCAGCAACTGGAGCACACAAGGCTGGAAACCTATAGACTCCTGAATTACACGTAATTTGTCCAGTCCTCCGGCATCATGGCGCCGAAGGCAGCGCCAGCAGATGATGACGAAGCTGGAGGCCAGTCAGGCCCAAGCTACAACGTAAAGGTTCCGAGCTTCGACCCTCAGACGATGACTATGAAGGACTTCCAGCGACGAGTGGCAATGTTCAAGATACGCACGCGAGTGCCAGTGGAGAAGCAGGCCGCGGAGTTATACGGAGAACGCAAGGGAGACGCTTGGGTTTACGCCGAAGACCTAGATCCGACGACAATGCAGGAAGAAAAAGGAGTTCAGACCCTTTTGGATTTCCTCGCCGAGAAGTTCGATGATGAGAAAGTAATGGAGTTCAGGACCGAGCTGAAGACGTATTTCACAAAGATGAGACGCGAAGCTGGAGAAGAGATGAGAAGCTATATCAACCGATGTGACACGCAGGTGTCAAGATGGAAGACACTGAATATCAAGCTTCCTGACCAAGCGCTGGGGTGGCTATTTATGTGGTGGTTGGGACTTCCGACAGATCGAGAGGCTGGAGTTCTCAATGTGAACCAGAACAAGCATGAGCTGAAGCCACTGCAGAAACAGCCGCTGCTCAGCGTTAGGGACGCCAAGTCGCTAAACCGCAACAACCCGAGAGGACCGCCGCCGGCACCGCAGTCAGCACCAAGACATCCGAGACGATGGGGCGCACACACGACAGAGCAGCAGGATCCAGACGACATCGGAGCGTGAATTACCTCCCCCGCTTTCGCTTCCAGGCAAAACCAAGCCATACCACGCGCCTCCTCGTCAAGCGGCCTGACCAGTACAGGCCGCAATTTGGCATCGTTTGGTATCTCTTGGAAGCGAGGGTGGTCAAAAGCGAGGTAGGTTTGTTTTCCCCCCAGACGAGCCGGCCAACAACGAGACGTACGAGACTGGGGTCGACCCCGAGGACGTGCCAGAGAAGCTGCTCGAGGAGCAGGTCAGAGGCAGAGGCCGAGGTGTCTAAGCTGGAGAAGATGTTGCCCACAGCTAAAGATCGACAACGAGACGCGAAGCAAGCCCGAGGGTTTTATCATCGAGATCGTCTGCCAAGAGCCAGCAAGGGTGGTCCAGGCAAGGGGCGAGACCACGGCAAGGGTTCTGGAGCTGGCAAAGGATCAGATAGGATCGTGAAGCTGAAGGCCTGGACCCACTGTGCAATATCTCATCGGCGTGGACATTGGAAAGGAGATCCCGAATGCCCAGGTCCGCTCAAGAAAGCTCATATAAACTCAGGAGACGACGATCAGCAATCTGAGAGCAATCAACCCGCCGAAGGATACTTCGCGACCGCCATGAGCTGGACCGCGAAGGAGCAGCAGATCGCCAAGCAGAGTTCCTTCGTACATGACAACTACCCAACCATGAACGTGGTGATGGCATCTAAGGAGTAGCTATTGCAGCAAGGCGGTGGAAAGTTGCTACCAGATTCTTGCTGTGCGAAGACAGTGGGAGGTCAAGTGTGGTAGGCTGAGCTGGGATTGCAACCAACTGAGATGGCCGAACGAGAGATGTTTCGTTTCGCAGCAGGCAAGCCAACTGCCAGTACGATGGCCGCTCTCATCCCGCTCGCCGTCCAAGGGAGACATTTCCTGCTGAGGATTCCCATCCCGCCATGCCTGGTGCCGGGACTTCTATCCCAACGTGCGCTGGCGCAGCGTGGAGCGATGCGTGAACACGGAGAGGCGGCAGGAGAGAGCACCACGACATTGAAGGAGCTCGGATTGCAGGGCCTCGAACTGGGCCGGACGCGAAGCGAACACCCGAGTTCCAACGTACGTGAATTTGACAGGGCCCGACTTTTCTCAGTGGCTCCAGACGTGAGCCCCAGCCAGACAGAGATCAGGCTGCTTCCGACTTCGCGCAGGTGGTGGACAGTTCTGGGAGGGAATGGTCATCAGCATCCACATCATCACGACACCCATCAAGCAAGTCAAGCCGAGCCCGAAGAGCGACCCGAACGAGTACGAGTGCGGATCCGAGAGCACGAAGATCGATCCGAACTAGTCCGAGTACAGAATCAAGTACGCGATGATCGATCCGAACGAGTACGAGTACAAAAAACAGCTCAGATAGGTAGATCCGACCACGAAGCGCAAGAACGTAAACAAGCACGACAAGAGCGAGCCCAAAGAGAACAGCCACAGAGCAACAAGCCGAAACACGACAACATAATGAAAGCAAAGCAGCAGGCTAAACAAGCAGCAAACAAAAACAAGAAGAGCATCCTCAAGACCAGCAGCGAGTCTAAACACGACAAACAACATGAGCAGCATTCTGGGGCTCAAGCGAGCTCAGAAGCTACGACGACCTCGGCACGAGATGTTGCCAGTGACTGTCTTGGGATGGAACCAGAATTGGGACATCCTAGAGGTGGACACGAACAAGCGCTACAACACGGCCGCTTTCGTGCGCTGGAAGCGGCTGTTCAAGATACTCTATGCGGCCGTGGTGATGGCCATAGCACCCGCGGTGGCGCTCATCTTTCACAACGGACGCCGCTACGGGGAGAGTATCTTGGAGAGCAAGTACGAATGGGAGTCTCAGGCGCCGCAAAGGCTGCTCCCGCTGAACAACATGTTCAAGGAGGAGCTCCAGGACGAGATGGAGAGCAACGGTCTGGAGTACAAAGGCATGGGCTGCCGGGAGATGCGAGTGGTGCTCAGCGAGATCAGGATGGAGAACGGCCAGGGCAGGAAGAAGAGCTCGGCGACGGACCCCGACCTCAAGGGGATCGCAAGAATGAAGCGCCCGGAGCTCATCGCGCTGGCCAAGAAGAAGGGCATCAAGGTCACCGAGGACACGCTGAAGGACAAGATCGTTTGCTTGCTTCAGGGGTTAGCTCCGAAAGCGATCCAGAAGGAAGAGCCGAAGGAGGACGAGGCGCTGCAGCAGCTGTCGATTACGAAGGATGCTTCGAGGGCTACTCGCTCTCGCTCACAGGCCTCCGTGGTAAGGCCGGCGCCAGAGATCAAGGAGCCGCCTCCGATCTCAACCGACTCCGACCAGGACCCGATCGGCGACGAGGGCTTCGTGGCCGAAGATCTCGGAGCTGAGGAGGACCAGCCCTGGGAGGTGATCGCGCCGAGCGGGAAGAATCGCCGGAAGCGCTGCGCGTGAGGAAGAGGATGAAGCCAGGCCAGACGAAACGATTCGAGGACATGATCGGCAAGGCTCTGATGTTCCTCACGCGGCAGACGGCGTTTCTCGGATCCTTCCTGCTCAAGTCTCTTTTCAGCGAGGGAAAGGCCATCGTGCAGGGTCTGCGAAACGCCTTCAACGTGAAGTCGGACATGCGCTACGACCTGATGCAAATTTACGCCAGCGAGCACGCTTGAGAGATTGCGAGCCAATTGATCACTTCTACAATTATCAGCAGGCGAGAAGTTCTAAGGACATATCACGCATGCAGACCGAGACTCGTGACCTTGGAATTCCCAAGTACGCTTTCGACCTAGCTCACGAGTCAATTATCGAGGCGAGTATCGACAACAAGAACTAAGGAGAAAGCGGATGCGTGATAAGCCATTACTCAACTTCGTGGAGGAGATGAGCATGCTGCAGCTAGGAGCTAGTAGAGACATTCTCGTGGAGAACCCGTGGGATTCTGAAGCGTTCAGGCAGCCCCAGCTGATGCACGTGATGGCACATCCGAGAGTCAAGGAGGTGCGAGTCGACATGTGCACTTCAACCTACGACACCCGAAGACTGGAGGGAAGGTTCGCGAGGCGACCAAGCTCTCAGTATCGAACCAGTCGTACGCGAAGACGTTGGGCAAGATGTGCGACAAGCTTCACCGACACGACCATCTGAAGGAATCCTACTTCACGCGACTGGCGGGAAGATATACCAAGGAGTTCGTGCGAGCCATCCTGCTGGTGTATCAACACAGCAACTCGACCTAGCCGATGGAGTACGGAGAGTTCGCGGCCGGCGACCTGACAGACCTCATGGGCGGAGAATCCGACGAGTGGTTTACTACGAGAACGTGGGAGATCATAAAGAGCTGCCGATTAAGCTACCAAATGGTCCTGAATGGTCCCGCGTGGGGAGACTCCGTATCACGGACATGGACACCGACGTAGTGTTACAGGACTTCGAGAAGGCCAACGTCCCGCTGAGTATGACCAAGAAGAAGATTGCGAGGCCCGCTCGCCTCTCTCACACGGCCGACTTCATCGAGCAGATCGGCCTGGACTGCTTCACGATCAAGGACAACGACGGCGAATCTTGGGATTTTCTGTTAGTAGTGGATTTGGGTACTACGTTTCAAGTGGCGGGAATGATCGAAAGCCATCATTCGGAGACCTTGGTGCGAGTATTTACGCAGACCTGGACGAGTTAGGCTGGACCCCCGTCAAGCATGGTGGTGAATCTCGAGAGAGGTTTCGGCTCGGTATTCCAGGAGATGCTTGACATATTCCATTGTACCGTCGTGCCCGTGGCAGGACAAGCAGCCGGGCAACATGGCCGGACTGAGAGACAAGGAGGCTGGTGGAAGCTAGCAGAAAGGACGATCAGCCACACTCAAGCCTCAGGAGAAGAAGACATCCGCGTGATCGCGTCCGTCGTCACAGGTGCCAAGAACGCTCTACGACGGCAGTGTGGATTCATTCTGGAGCAGTCGGTATTTGGCAAGAGTGCTCTTTTGCCAGCCGACCTAGTTGACGGAGCTCGTCAAGACACAGCTCACGAGAGCGCGGAACTTGAACCAGTGGAGAGACAGCAAAAGATGAGGACAGCCGCTCGCAAAGCTTTCATGGAGATGCAGAACGACAGAACCCTGCGAAAGGCGCTTCTCGGACGATCTCGAGTGACTCCGCACCCTCTGGAGCAAAGAGACTTAACTTATGCTTCTCTTACCGACAGCTCAAGAAGGGCTCCATCAAAGAAGGGACTTGGCTAGGTCTCGAGGTGGTGGTTGGCAAGCAGGACCAGCACTATTGGATTTCACATGGTAGCTTCACGAAGCTCGTAGCTCCTGAACATGTCCGACCATCGTCCGATGAAGATTGGTGGCCAGGTATCCACGATCAGCATGGAGAGACCTAGACCAACTTCAGCGAATCAACCGAGACATCAACACCAGTGCCGTTATGGAGTACGAGGATCTACGAGGTGAAGAGCCACACGAAGGAGCTGTTGATGTAGAGGTGGGGCCTCCACAGCCCGAATCTCAGGCAGAAGCTGTACCTCCGCGAGATGACGCTGATGTCGAGCTCCCTCCAGCTGAGGCCGGGCTCCCAGCAGGACAGCCTGAGCCAGCATCCTCATCGTCCGCAGCACCAGGAGATGCTCTACAGCCAGTAGACTACGGTAACTGGAGCGGTGAGAAGTTCCAACAACGCCGAGCAGTGTACAGTCCCCTCGACGACGTGCCGGCGTGTGTCAAGGCGACGAGGGCCAAGGCAGAGACTGCTCGCAAAGCAGCTCAGCCCTACTACACGATCGCGGACGACGACCTGGACGAGGGCAGCATCACCAACTCCACGTTTGCCACGATGTTGCGAGGAGCTCGAGCTCAGAGCGAGAGACTTCGCAAGAAGATGCAGGACAAGGAGATCGCGTGGAAGGATATCCCCGACGAGCAGAAGCCTCTCTACCAGAAGGCTATCGCCGAGCACTGGGAGGAGCGGAAGAAGTTCGGTTCGGTGGAGGTGATGTCACCGGAGGACTCGGACAAGGCGCGGGAGCTCAACGATCAGAGCTGGTTCCTGCCATCGAGGTTCGTGTTTCGTGACAAGAGTGCTGGCATTCGCACGGAGGCTAGCCCTGTACCAGTGATAGCAAAAGCTCGCATGTGCGCTAGAGGACATCGAGATCCAGATCTACGGACTGGAGCCTTGAGAACCGACGCTCCCACGGTGACGCGCACGAGCTCGCTGCTATATTTTATCATGACAGCACAGCATGGTTGGGACCCCTTCTGTGCAGATCCTCGTGACAAGGAGCAAGGGCGAGAAACAACCTCGTGACAAGGAGCAAGGATTACCAGGCTTTCGTCCAGGGCAGGTACTACGAGTGGTGAAGGGAGTCTTTGGACTTGCGACTACACCAAGGCAATGGCGGGCTACTCTCAAGCGTACGCTACTCAAGCTGGAGCTGACTGGCGAGGACAGGGGCATGTTCAACTTAGTGCAGAGCCTTGTGGACCCCGCTTTGTTTGTGGGACATAGTCACAGCGGTCGGTTCCCTGCAGGCTACCGTTTGCGTTCACGTGGACAATCTCCTGATCGCGGCCAGTACCAAGTCGAGCAACCAGACCATCAAGGAGCTATTTCCATTCGGACAGTGGCAAGAGCTGCCGTGCACGTTTTGTGCCAAGAACGTAGCCAGCCGAGGAGATGGTTCAACTCACTTGTCAGGAGATATTATAATTTGCAGAAGAGGAGGAGACGCTCGACTTGACCAAGGAGCGTAAGAGAGATCTAGGCTGCTCAGCGACCGACTTGGAGAGATAGGAAAGTCTAGGCTGGCTTGCAACACAGACGAGGCCAGCCTTTTCGGCAGGAGCTTCAGTGTCGAAGAAAGCTCAGAATGCACAAGTAGTCGCAGACCTCATCGAGACGAATCGCATCGTGTCCGAGGCTAGACGCTACAAGGAGACTGGAGTGGCGATACCAAAGATGGAGGGCGACCTGTGTACTTTAGTGTTCGATGACGCCGCTTGGGCCAACGTGGACGAGCCAGACGACAAGGTGGCTGGCATAGCCTGGTGGTGCGCCCGCCGAGCGAGGACAGCATTTGCAGCAGATGCGCCCAAGCGTCTCAAGTCCAAGAGCCAGGCCGGATTCCTGATCTTCGCGGCCGAGCGGAAGGTCCTGGAGGACGGAGAAGGCAAAGCAGCACTGGTCGATTGGCGATCCACTTCGATAAGGAGTGTGTTGCAGTATGTTCGCAACAGAGACCATGAGTGCAGTTGACGCGCTGGGAGAAGCTACTGTGATGCGAGCCTCGGTGTTGAACATCATCTACCCGACCATGACGATCGACGACATCGATCCGAGCTTGTGTCCCATCCAGTGTGTGACCGACTGTGCACCGTTACACGACGCCATCCATCGAGAAGGAGCTGTGAAGTTGCCCGCCGACAGGAGATTGGTTCTGGACCTGATCGGATTGAGGGAACTATTCGAGGACGAGCTGTACGAGGAGGAAGTGGCCGCCGCTACCAAGTCCAAGCTGCAACGATCGTGTTGTCCTACGAAACATATGCTGGCAAACGTTTTGACAAAGATAATGAAGGGCTCGCAGATTCGAACAGCAATGAGTGGCAGAGTGATGCTTCCTCAAACGATACCGCCGACAGCAGATTAGGATAATAACTCGTTATTTACATATTGGGCTACGACCTCGGAGAAAGGGACGTGATGGTGGGAGCCTGCTGAATATTCTGTGCACGCACACGCGTGCTGTTTGCTGCGCCTTTGTGCACATGTTAGCTGCTCTGACAAATGAAACGAAACACGCCTGGTAGGGCTAACGTACACTCGCCTTCTTCTTGGGAACTGTAAAACAAAAACCAACCAGCATGAGTTAAGCCGATCGACGGATGGCCGTCATAGTTGAACGCTTGACGAGCCACGCGTACATACGTATTCCCGCAATAGCCTCGGCGCGACAGAATTGTCAACCAATGTGAAAGTGCCAATGCTTGCATGTAGCTGTTTGCCCCTCGTGTCATGTGATGGATCCGGGCCCTTGAGCTTCAGACTGTTTGGCGGAAAGCATGCCGCCATCCGTCGCATCGGATCCGAAGTAGCATCTTCACTGGGTGGCTCCCACTGGCGGAATATTACTGTCAATTTGCCAATGTCAGCGGCCAGGTGAGGTGCGGAAAGCTTCATTTGAGCTTCAGGCCCCCAAGATGGCCCAACGGAGCCCCAAGAGGGACCCAAGAGGGATCCAAGACGGCCCCAAGCGCGCCCAAGAGCGCTCCAAGAACAGCTCCAGATCGCCTCTAGACGACATGTTTGAACCTCCGAGGTGGTGCGCCTGAATCCGTCACCCCTCGTTCTATTAGCCTCGGGGCCAGAATGGCCCCAAGAGGCCTCCCAGACCCCCCAAGAAAGCCCCGAGAGGGCCCCTAGACACCCCCAAAGAGCCCCAGGAGGACTCCAACAGTGGCCCAAGAGGCTCCGCGAGGACCCCAAGCAAAACCCAAGATGGTTCCAAGAGACCTCCCAGCAAACACTTCCAAGGCGGCTGTTGCACTGCATGCTTACATACTTCCCTGATCAAGGCAACTCGTCTAGCGATCTGTCTCTGAATGGGTTGTTTTTGTCAGCAGCCGCAAGCGAAAGCGAAAACGGCGAGTCGAGTCAGAGCGGGCCGCGCAAAGACGAATTACCTAAAGCTGGCGGGGCCTCAGGCATCACCACGGCGGGCAGGGCCGGCGGGTGGGGGTGCAGGCTGCGGCTGCCGGGGGCTGAGCCAGGGCAACGCGCAAATTGGCCAACCGAGGTTGGGGCGCGGCCAAAATGGAACAGGCTGCAAACCAGGGTGGGACCAGGGGGGCGGCGAGCCAGTATCTGCGACGACTGCCAAGCGTGCCGAAAGGCCCAAACTGGTGCACGGAGTGGCGCCACCAAAGTCGCACACCCGGTTCCCGTTGGCAAGGACTGATCCTGAGAAGTCCGTCCGCGAGGTTACCCAGGGACGGGCAAGTAGCCAGGGGCACGGTGGAGGTACTCGACACCGTACACTCCCGCACCACAAGATCAGGTAGCCACACGCACTCTCGAGCTGGAACCAGCGGCTGAGGGCTGCTGGGACAACAAGGCCCACACCTCAAATCCGGGTTGGGGTAACAAGAGGATGCCGTGGGCGCTGCCGCCAGGGACCATGAAAAAGATCAACACGGTCGGCCGACAGCCGAGAGCGCACAGGCTGAACCACGCGCACTCGGGGGCCCCAGGCGCCCCAGGGGAGGAGCCGCTGGAGCAGGGGGCAGAGGGCCGGGCCTGACGGGGTCTCCGAGACGCGCAGCCGCTGGAGCGGGGAGGGGCCAGGGAGGTAGCCCAGCCGCGGGGGGGGGGCCGTCCCAGCGCGGTGGGTACCACGGGGCGCGGAGGAGGGAGCGCACCGATGGTGGTGAAAACAACTACAGCATGGACAAGAGCCGAGGGGGGACAGGTGGACCACGGCCCCAGCGGTAGTCCACGTGCCAGTATTGTCAGCTGGCCGCTGCTCATACCCCAAGGACGGGGGACAGCGGGAGCTGGGCAGAAAGCGCTGCCAGGGGGTGGCTAACGGCCACTGGTTGCTGATGGCAAAGGAAACGAAACCGAGTGTGGCCCGCTGCGACCCACTGCTGGTCGGCCAACCAGGGAGCCAGGGAGCAGCCGCCGGCTGCACTTTTTGCGAGAAGCCACAGACCCACGCATCCAGGCGCGGCGGCTGCGACGATGTGAAACCAGGGCGGGCGGGCCCGCAAGGGTGGGGCAGGTGGGCCACGGCCCCAGCAGCAGCCCACGTGCCAGGGAAGACAGCTGGCCGCTGCCAGAAGCCCAAGGGCGGGGGTCAGCGGGAGCTGTGCTGAAAGCACTACTAGGGAGTGGCTGACGGCCACTGGATTGCCAAGTACAGCAGGAGCGTCACCGAGTGCGGGAGCATAATCCGTTACGCCCATCGCAGCAGTGAAAGCCCTCCCGCGAGTCATCGGACGGCTGCTGAGCCAGTCCACCGTGCCGGGGAGGCGGGCCGGCCGCGTGACGCGAGGACCAGGAGGCCCACTGAAGGTCGGCAAACCAGGTTACCCGCGGGCAGCTGCGGGCGGCACTTTCTGCAAGAAATCACAGCGGCCAGCGCGTCCGTGCGCGGCAGGCTGCGCCCAGTGCGAAGCCAGGGCGGGCGGGCCCAAAATGTTGGGAGGGAGGGGGGCCCCAGCAGGCGGCGGGAGCCAAAGCAAAGAGATGCCGCGAGAGAAAGGGAGGGGCAGTGCGTGCTGCCAGGGAGTGCCCGTCGGCCACTGGTTGCCGAAAACGGCAGGGTCACCGCCATGTGCGGGAGCGCTTGTCGCCTCTCCCGTCGCCGCTGTAGTCGCCGCCTCGCTTGCCCCCGCTCTGCCAGTCGTCGCCGTCCCAGGCGTGTGACCAGGACCAGGTGTCCCAGTCCCTGGTTCGTTGTCGCTCGGCCCTTGAGCTGGGGGCGCCTTTGCCTTGGCCCCCCGTCCATTTGGCGCGCTCCCGGCCCCAGTCGATCTGAAGGTCGAGCCGACGGTCCATCTCGTAGGCGCACAGCGCTTCCAGTCGCCCAGGAAGTCGCGGCAGGTTGCCTCGGAGTTCCGCGCGGGATCGCTGTTGGCCTTGCCTTTAGGTCCCACGGCATGCTTTCGGGTGTAGGCGTGCCAGATGGCGCTGAAGACTCCCCCCAGGGCTTTCTGAAGTCGTGAAATCTTGGCTGCTGGCGACTCGCCAACCCTGTCAAACTCCACGTTGCCCATTAGCTCCTTGTACATGCGGCCTCCGTCGACTGGATCGACGAGGTCGTCTAAGACACGTCTCACGGCCCTACCGTGCCTCCACGGGGGGTCCGCTTCGGACTCCGCCGGACCTGCTGCTCCCGCATTGCTGCTGCCAGGTGCGCTGGCTGGGGCTGCTTGCCTGCGCGGGGGGTCGCGGCTCAGCCTGCGAGGCTCGCCGGCTCTGGTATTGCCCTCTGCGCGGTCCTGCTCAGGTCTGCTTGTGTTGGCCGTGCTGGTGCCGAAGATCCTCAGGGGGTCGTCGGAGTGGCGGTCTCCGGCTGCGTCGCCTGCGGTGTCGAGCGAGGGTGGGAACGAGCTGCTTTCCAGGTCGGCGGTGCCCTCCACTGTGTCGCAGGGGGGCGGCGAGGCTGCTGACTGGGCCTCGTCGACTCCGTCCTCTTCGTCGTAGTCGATCCCTTCGATGTCGGCCTTCACGGTGGGCGCTGGGCTCGTTGGAGAGCAGGCTGCTTGTTTCCCAGGGGGGTTGCCTGTCGCCCCCTCATCTGCCGCCTGTCGGGCGTGCTCTCCCTGCGGGGCACGAGGCTCGGCCTCCTTCGGGGCCGTGCCGCTGGGTAGGGCACCGGGGGCACCTCGTCCGCTGCGGTCGCTGCCCCCTCGACTTCTGGCTGAAGCCAGGTTCTCGCGGCTTCCCTTGGGGGCGCCGAGCGCGGTTCGGCGGCGCCCACAGTCGAAGGGTCTTGTCCAACAAGGGTGGTAATGGAGGCAGCTGCGAGAGCCCCTGGGTTCAGGCTGGCGAGAAAGCTGGCAAGGACGGCGAGGTCGTGGCGGAACGGGCTTGGACCCTTGTTGTGGGCCAGGCTCGAGTAGTGAGCTGTCCACGCCTCCTTGTGCTCTGGGCTGCACAGTAGGTGTCCTACCACCCTCGCTGCTGCCCATCTCTTGCCGTCCTAGGGGGCGCCCTCCGGGCGGCCGCCATCTGGGACGTTCGCGCCGCACACCTTGACCAGGAAGGGGGCCGACTGGAGCGCAGGCCAGGAGGTCTCCTGGTCTTTCGGGGCTGGGATGTCTGTGCCAACTGCCCTGACGAAATCCATCCAGCGCCGGTCCAGTGCGGGGTGCTAGTCCCGCAGGTAAGCGACCAGGGTGTGATGAACCTCCTTCAACTTGTTGCGTCGGCTGCGTTTGGAGTCGCTTGCCTCGTCTAGGGCTAGTGCGGAGACGCTCCTGCAGCTTAGCCTTGGGGCCTGCGGCGGCGGCAGGTCGGGAAGTAGCTCCAGGAACTGGGGGGCTGCGCGGCTGAGCGGGTCGGGCTGCGGTCGATCGCTGCGAGTTCCACCTCTGGCCGCTGCTGTGCCCGCTGAGCTCTTGTTGCGGGCGAAGGGGTCGGTGGCCTTTGCATCTGCCGCTGCGGGCGTGAGTTGGGTGGCCAGGTCGAGAGGGGCATCGCAGGCGCCCGCCTGCGCGGCGTTACGCGGGCGGGCTGCAGGCTGCCGTGGGAAGACTTCCCAGGAGTCACGGTCTATGATACAGTCCAGGGTTGCTGGAGCAACATCCAGATGTATACCAGGCACATTCGGCAGCACCACGTGGCGTTCCATGTGCGATCGAGCCAAATGGGTGGCCACTGGTCCCACTCGGGGAGGCCGGTGCGCCCGCTGCCTGCTGCCTCGTCGTCGGCCTTCCAGATGAAGCAGCCAAGCGCTGGCGCGTCGACATTCCACACCAGGAGTGGGCCGTCGGGCGAGCAGGTGTCGCACTTGGCGGAGTAGGAGTTCGTTTTGTGGCGTCGCCTCCGAACCTTCCGTCTGAGATTTTCTTCGCCAGCAGAGTGGCGTGAGCGAGCTTCGGACGGTGCTGGGCGGGGGGGACCATCAGGAGGTCGCTCAGCGTCCTGGCATCCCCTGCGAGGGGGCTGCATCCGCAGCCCAGGGGCCAGAGGCTGGGGAGCGGGGGGAGAGCGTTAGCCCTGGGGTCGCTTGGCCGACGGTTCCGCCAGGTTGCGTAGTCCAGAACTTCGGCGGCGACGCAGGCGCCCTCTGGACTTGGGATGCCCCTCCTGTTGAGGCTGGCTGCCCAGCAGGTTTCGCGTCCAGGCACGCCTGAGGCCTGTTGCTGGCCAGCAGCTCCCTGACGGCGTCGCCCCCCCAGGTACCGTCAGTGTACCTGAGCCTGGTCGAGCGGCAGCCGTCGAAGGTGAAGAGTACGTTCTTCTGGTCGCTCTGCAACCTGTTGTCGCAGATGGCGAGAGTGACCAGCCTTGTGCCGGGAGCGGGGGCAGCTGGCGCGGGCGAGGCCAGGTCGGTCTTGGAGAGCGCCGTACCCCCGCCGACGTATCCCAGCGCGGCATCGGCCCTCGGACCCGGCTAGGGCGGAGTGGAGCGCGCATCTGGAGCACTTGTAGGATGCCAGCGGGGCGAGGTCGGCCGCTGGTACGATCTCTTCCAGGACGAGCATTGGAGCCTTGAGCTTGAAGTCGGCCTTTTCCATGTCCTTCCAGGACTGTGGGCGTCCAGCCTCGGTTGCCACCTCGTGACGATGTGCGTTCGTTACCAGGCGCGAGACCTGGGTGAGCGCATCTTCGATCTTCCAGTGTAGCTCCACAAAGTCGCCCAGCGAGAGGTTCCAAGCGGCTGCGAAACTTTGTCGGAACCCAAGGTGTGCGTCCTGCCAGGGAACGCAAAGCCCGAGCACAGCCTCGACGACGTCGCCCGCGCCTTCGGCGTTGGGAAAGGGCCATAGGAAAGTCCTGGGCTCTCTGATCATGAACATCATGATGACAAGGAGTGCCCGGGCCTTCCGGGTGTCCAGGGGCTGGTTGTCCGTGGCATTGAGTCTGTCGCGTAGTTCTTGGCCTCGGGGCGCTTCGCGCAGTAGCAGCGCCAGGCTGTCCATCCCGGGGCGTAACATCTGGCGACAGCAGTTGCGAGTCGTGTCGCTCCAAGCCCCTAGAACCTGCCGCAGCAAGCCTCTCGGCGTGCACTGGCGTCCTGCACGTGGGTGAGTGCAGCGCCCCTTTACCGACAGGTGCTGAAAAGTAAATCGCCCGATAGGGCACGTCCGCTATCCTCCCAGGGGGGGCCTAAGTCCATCACCCACACCAGGCACGCCCAGACTATGTTGTAGACAAGGTTGCTTGCATCCAGGCCCATGCCCATGTCGCACAGGATACCGAGATGCGACCATGCCTTCCGGTCCAGTCTGCCGGGGTCCCTGGGAGTGTCGGCCAGGGAGAACTCGTGGGGGTGGAGCCCTGCGACCAAGAAGAGTACCACTGCGAACGCCGGCGTGGCGAGAAGGCTGTCGATGGCGCCTGCAATGGACCTTCCTCGGGCTCCCCAGTTAAAGCTAGATTCGAGTGGCGACTCGACCCTGTAGGCAAAGCTGTTGGCCAGGGAACCCCGGGCCCGCTTGAAGGCATCGTCGATTTCCTTTGTCGCATCGTCCCCGTCCGCGCTGCCTGACCAGGAGACGGGCGTGGTGACCCAGGTGGCGCGATCCCGAAATGGGTCGAAGGTGGAGTCCAGGGCCAGGTCGGACCTATTGCCTGGTGTGCGGTTCTTCTGGAACTTGACCCAGAGGCTAGCGAGCCTCCCGTATTCAGACAGCACCCGTAGTCTGGACGAGATGGCGCTTCCGAACATCCCCCCGTCCCCTATGACCACCACGAACCGGGTAGCTCTGCTGATCGCAACGTTCACCGTGTTGGCGTCGTCGATGAAGCCCCAGTTGTGCCCCCCGTTGGATCTGCTAGTCAGAAAAATCACGATGTCGGCCTCGCCGCCCTGGCTGGCGTCGATCGAAGAGAGCTTCAGGGCGCCTTTCTCGAGGTGCTGGGTGGCGAGTTGCCGCAAGCCAGGGAAGCGCAAGCTGATGCCGGTCCAGTCGCAGTCGTACTGGTCAAAGACCCGGTCCCAGCCGGTGGCGTCTACTGGTCGGTCGTCGCCGGTCCCTGCGCCCGGCGCTGGGGAGCGGCTGCGGTCAATCCTGGAGGCATTGTCACCCTGGCCTCTACCACCTTTCGGTTTGCCTTTCCCGCCCCGTGCGTGGCGGGGGGCGCCTGAGATGTTGCTTGGGCCTTGCGGCCAGCCGTCTTCCAGGATTGCTGTATGTAGGTGGTAGCCGACTACCAGCCGCACCGTCACCCCGGCCTCGAGGGCAGGTAGGAGAGCGCGGACGATGTCGACTGCCTGGGCCGCCTCTGGTAGGTTGGCGTAGCCGGCGTACATACCAGAGGTGACTTCCAGGGAAGGGTTGTCGACCAGGAGAAAGCGGTGCCTGTCGCTGGGGTCAGCGCTGGCGGGGTGCAGCGGTGAGAGGGTCTTCTCCAGGACGTCCCTTTCTGAGTTTCTGGGGTTGGCCAGTTCTTCGAGCCTGCTGCTCTCCCAGGCGACGATGGGGCGCCAGGGGAGGCCTTCGACCAGGGGCCGCTCTGCTAGAGGGCTGGTGAGGCCGCTGACCATGCAACTACTGTAGAAAGCCCAGTTCGGCCGGACTAGGATCTGCGAGCATCCTGTAGCACTGTCAGCTGAATGACTGCGGAGTCTTGACCTCGCAGGGCGTGAAACAACTGGTCAACGTTGCTGACGCAGAGCCCCAGGTCGGTGGCTAACATGGAGATGACCGTTGGTGGCAGCTGCTTGGGGTCCCCCACCAGGACCAGGTGGCCTCCGATGCGGACCAGGTTGACCAGGGACATGGTGGAGTGTAGCCCTGTGGTCTGCCCAGCCTCGTCCCTAACCAGGAGCGCGTGATGGTTGGGGCACCCGCCGAGCGCCTCCGCCGCCTCGTGCGTGGAGATGATCACCTTTGCTTTGCTGATGAGATCGGTACGGAATTGCGCGAAGTCCGGCGCGGTGCGCTCCGCTGTGTACGGGAAGCTCCCCGCGGCCTTCTGGACGTGTCCTTCTGGGGTTCGGTTGATCAGCTCCTCGTCGACCTGCTCCTTTCTGGCCAGCCGTACGAAGCGGGCTGGAAAGCAGGTGTCGGGGTCCAGCTGATTCCCGCGGTGCGCGGCGGCCATAGCGAGAGCGGGTTGGTCAGCTGCTGTGTTCGACCCTTCGGCGAGCGCGACCGCCTGACCGCTCATGAGAGTGCCGCCCCAGATGCAGATGTCGCTGATGGCGCTTGCCTGCTTCCAGTACTGTACCTCCGAGGGGGCTCTGTCCACCCTGCACCAGGCGCCACCCTCGTGGTCTGGCCGAGGCGCTCTTGAAGTTTCCTCGTGGAGCGGGCCGCGCTTGCCGTGGTTGCAGGACCCAATACACCTGTTCGATGGGTACTTGGTGTCGGGGGGGGGCCTGAGGGCTTCGCGCTCGCGCTGTGGAACGCTCCTCCCCGGAACAGGCGGCCATCAGAGTGCAACCTCCACCACTACCTGGTCGACCGCGGGGCCTTGCACCCAGACTAGCAGGTTCTCGACGTCTTGCGACCATCCTTCGCCCTTCATGCTGATGCGGAATTTGGGCGGAGGAGGTTCTTGCCATCACCCGTCCATAAGCTGCCACGCAGCTCGAACCAGTCCAGGTCGCCGCGCCTGCTGCGGCGGTCAAGCTTGGTGATCCGCACCCCCAGGGCGACGTTGCCCTTCCTCGCGAGCCCATCTGGCCCCGGGGGTGCCGTCGTCCGGCGTTTCCAGGGAGGCTCGTCCTTCGATCCAGGCGATTCGCTTCCGCGTGAGGCCGCGGTCCCGGGCCACTGGGACGGAGGTGCACGTCTGTAAGTTCCCCGAGCGGGACGGCGGGGTGCACACGGGCCTTGCCGAGGCCGCTGGGAACCAAGAAGATAACTTCGTGCGCTGCGGTCAAGGCAGGAGACTCGAGCACGGCTCTGCTGCCAGGGTCGGGCACGGGCGAGCTGTGGTCGAGGTCGTCGACGCTGACTGGCCGCGTCTATGGCAGCTGCTGTCCGCTGCTGGATGCGGGGGCGCTCTCCAGTCTGGCCCCAGGCTGCGAGGGCACGGTGTCCAGGGGCGAGGGGGACTTCGCCAGGACGACGTCCATCTCCTCCTTGTCGGACCTCCCGCTCGGCGTTGTCGACGCGCGCGGGTCGAACCTGGTTAGGGTCCAACAGAATGCCTCCAGGGTAAATGTATTCCACCGGTCGTCCTCGAGCGGGTAGCATGTGGGCACGTGGAAGCAGTCCACCGGAATAGCAAGTGCTGTGAGCTGCCGAGTACCGTTAACGTTCATGGGCTCTGTTGGTGCCCATCCTGCGCAGGCCTTCCTCTCAATGTAGCAATTGTGGTCATGGTCCCAGTTTGAGCCCCAGGTCATGGCCCACAGGCTGACAGGGGAGGTGAAGGTGCTGAGGTTTGGTCATCCAGCCTCATACTGCCGTTCTAAGTGCTAGTAGTGGTCATCGCTGAGAAGGTGATATCTCACAGTACCATCTCCACCTTCCGCCAGGGCATGCCCACCTTGTTCAGGGGCAGCATCTTCCAAGGAAGCACGCCGTCCCTGCTGCAGCGGCGGGCCCGTCTTCCGAGCAGAGGAGGCAGGACACCCGGGGCCCTTTGTTGTTCGGAATACCAGGGATACCAGGACGCACCTAACGGCCGCACTGACTGCGAAGAAATGATAGCCCCGGCGACCTTAGCGGACAGGCGCGCTGCGGGGCAGGAGCGGAGGGGAGAAGGAAGGGAAAGAGCTTTCCAGGGCGGTGACGGCAAGGAGGACCTCGGCCAGATCACAGAGATTCGTGCCGGGATAAGGGAACACCAGGCAGGGGGTGGGATGCGTCGCTCATGCAACAGAGGCGTGGACAGCGTGGTGCCGAGAGGCTCTCGTAGGCCCAGAAGACGACCAGGGTAGCAAGTCGGTCCGCAGCTTTGTTCACCCGCCGCCAAATGGCCTTCCAGGAGGGCGCCCCCCTCTCTCAGAACGTAGTCCATCTGTTGTGCATGGTGAAGCCCTCTGCGGCGCCCGTCCCGGCGCTGCACCGGACGGCGAGATTTTTTGAGTTTGAGTCAGGGCGCGGACAGCTGTGACAGCTGAGCCCTAAGACTCCCAAACGGAGCACAGGGTAGCTAGAGAGGGCATCTCTTATCATCACACTGCCGAGCCACTGAGGCATAGGCAACGGAAAAGGATGCAGGAACAAGGAAAAGGATGCAGCACAACATGTGAAATTGTAAAGGTGTTGGAGAGTTCCAAGCAAGATGAGATGAGTCAGCTGCTTGGATGAAAGATGCGACCCAAAATGTGCTCCACGGCGAGATTGTCGCCGAGAGCTCTAGCGCCACGGATCAAACCGTCGAAGAATCGCTCACGGTGACTTGATCGCCGTGTTCCATGCGTCTGCTCGCACACAGGATCAGGTGCGGGTGTCACAGGCATGGCAGTACTCCCTGATCTACTGAACCGGGGTCTGGGACCGTCCGCGGGCAGGCGAACCAGCCTCTGCCGGGGACATTTCAGCCTGCCCACGTGTCAGCGGCCTAAAGCACGGCTGGGCGATTGCCTGCTTCTGTTGTGGGGCTTACCACGGGTCGTCTGGCTTCCCGTCCGGCACGGAAGCTAGCCTGTCGACGTGCGGCCTGGCAGCCCATCTCACCTTGCGGGTTGCACACCTGGCATGACGGCAGAGCCTGTAACTGGTGCCAGGCGTCTTCACTATTGCTCTGCTGGTCTGTGTCGGGGGCCACGATTCTGTGCTATGGGGCTGACGTTTCGCGAAGGACGGGGCGCAGTCCAAGTTTAAGCAGTAGCGATACGAAGTCTGACGGCAGGGGCGGCAAACTTGCCCCTGGCGGCCCCCGCGCGCATCGCTGCAGCTAGCAAGGCAGCAGGCAAGCGCGTTGACTTACTGCGCTTCCAGATTTGCCAATGAAGGTGTAGAAAGCCGCGACGGGACCCGGCGCTTGCATGCAAGTGTTTATCTAATGCCTCCATCTCCACGCGCTTCCGTGGCATGTGGAGGCGGCGGCGTCGAAGTCGCTCATTTCTCGTAGGTGCGCAGCAAGCAAGAGTTCCATCTGTCGGCTGGTGTGCTCGCGCTTGATAGAATAGCAGGAGAAGAAAGAAGCGACTTGTTACCGTCCAAAATCTGGTAAGCCGAGCAGCAGAACACACGACGGCCCCGACACCGTCGGGCATGGTTGCGAACCCAAGCACTGGGAGCCTGCGGAAAACCGTCAACCATGGTTACCGCCGGGAACATGTAGAGCTTCCTCGTGCACTGCGGGCGCGGCAATCTCGCATTCCGCGCGCGCGAGGACGGTCTCATGGAGGAGGACTGGAGGAGAAGAAGGAGCGGAGGAAGGAGATGAAGGAGGCTGAGGAAGAGAAGGAGGAGGAGGAGGAGGAGCAGAAGAAGGAGAAGGACGGGCGGATCAAGGAAGGCATCGTAATCTCTGAAAAAATAAAAGCACAAATATGATTTGTGGTTCCAACTCTCAAAGCAAACCGAGTTCGGACATCTAGATACTTGAGACTAGCGCGTCTGATGATTTCCTTCCGATTGCTGTGCCGAACAGCTTTTTAGCTCATCTGCAGCTCGAGTTAACTGAAGAAAATTATCGTCATCTCTTTAAAAAAATTAAGCGGAGTGCGAATAGTTGTTCGGGCCCAGCTGTGGTCGCAGACCGAGTTCGGGCATCTAGATACTTTAGACTCGCGCGTCTAACGATTTCCTTGCGATTGCTCTGCCAAACAGCTCTGTAGCTCAGCTCCAGCTCGAAGTCAGTCAAGAAAAACATCAATATCTCTATAGAGTACTAACAGATTTTCGCACCGAGTTCCGGTAGCAGACCGAGTTCGGGCATCTAGATACTGTAGACTAGCGCGTCTGATGCTCTGTATCTCATCTGCAGCTCGAGTTGCATCAGACTCATCACCAGCTTCAACAAAAAAGCTGGCAAATAGTTTCACGGACCCACCTCTGGTAGCAGACCGAGTTCGGGCATCTAGATACTTGAGACGAACGCGCCTGATAATTCTAGATGGATGAGGTGTGCCTGCCAGCCCTGTAGCTCTTCTACAGCTCGAGTTAAGTTGAGAAAACCGACAGCGCCTCCAAGATGGCACTAAACAGCCGATCCCGCCAGAGTGGCTTTTGACAAAAGTATGTACCCGATCGACCTGAGATTAAGATGGCGAGCGGAAATACGATCGAAGATGGAGGAAAAATACTACAACTCTAACGAACCTTTAAATGTCTAGATGTGTTTTATAATATATATATATATACACATATATATACACATACATACATACATACATACATACATATTCAATTAGCCTGGCGAAGGACCCAACCATATGCAGCTGCGAGTACAGCACGGAAATGAGACGAAGGAGGGGGCACGCAAACTAGGCCCCTCTTCCCATAGGCACCGCGCCACTGCATGGACGAGGCACAGGGCAGCGCGGGCAGGAGGTGGCGGGCGGAGGAGGAGAGCTCACTGGGGCTAGCCAACACATCAGTATCATCATCGCATCATGAGACTTGTTACTGGGCACGCAGGAAGAGGTGGCGGAGACACCGTGTAGATGTCGAAGGCAGGTCAGCAGCGGTAGAGACGAGACCGGGGGAGCCCGTGAAACGTGTGAAGGGCGTGCCGAAATGAGTGGTGGGGAGGCATGCGGACCCTGCCACTGGGGCCTTCGGTGGAGCTCCCTATGGGGCCACGAAACGTATGAAATGGGTGGTGTGCGGACCCTGCCAAATGGGTGGTGGGGAGGCATGCGGACCCTGCCACTGGGGCCTTCGGTGGAGCTCCCTATGGGGCCACGAAACGTGTGAGGGGTGTGCCGAAATGGGTGGTGGGGAGGCATGCGGACCCTGCCACTGGGGCCTTCGGTGGAGCTCCCTATGGGGCCACGAAACGTGAGGGGTGTGCCGAAATGGGTGGTGTGCCACTGGGGCCTTCGGTGGAGCTCCCTATGGGGCCACGAAACGTGTGAGGGGTGTGCCGAAATGGGTGGTGGGGAGGCACGCGGACCCTGCCACTGGGGCCTTCGGTGGAGCTCCCTATGGGGCCACGAAACGTGTGAGGGGTGCGCCGAAAGGGGTGGTGGGGAGGCATGCGGACCCTGCCACTGGGGCCTTCGGTGGAGCTCCCTTTGGGGCCACGAAACGTGTGAGGGGTGTGCCGAAATGGGTAATGGGGAGGCATGCGGACCCTGCCACTGGGGCCTTCGGTGGAGCTCCCGATGGGGCCACGAAACGATTGAGGGGTGTGCCGAAATTGGCGTGGGTGACGATGACGATGATGATGACGATGATAATGATGATGATGATGACGACGACGACGATGATGATGATGATGATGACGATGGGAAGAGGGAGAAGGGGGAGGAGGAGGAGCGGAACGCGGGGCACCGTCTCTTCAAAACGAGGACCCAACACCACAGGATGGTTGGGAAAAAATGCAAACTAGCCACCCAGCGCGCCCGAATTACTCTTCTAGCTTCGCCGCTAACACTCTTATGGGGAGCTCTACGAGTCACTCGCTGGCGTCTAAAACCCGGATAGCGGATGCAGCTGGCCGGCAGCAGTCGGCGGCGAGCGGCGGCGGACGCTAGCGGCGGCAGCGACTGGCGGCTATGGGAACGCTGACATCGAAGCTCTGGCAACGTCGCCATCCTACCTCTGCGAAGATTCCCGGCATGGCCAACCCGGCCCGGGGACTTCCTGGGAGACCTTCTGGGAAGCTTCGCGAGGCCACTGGGACACGTTCTAAGGGAACGCATTGGAACGGGAGCTTCCGGGACCTGCTGCAACTTTGGACAAGGCGCTGCGAGGGTTCTTGACTGGCGTGGAGGAGCTGCTGGCGTTCGACAACTGGGCGCCGGCGGTAAACCGTCAACCTTTCTTACCGCCGGGAGACTCGTAGAGCTTCCTTGCCATATATTATGTCCAAAGAATTGGCAGAGAACGAATAGTTTTTCAGCCTCAGCGCTGATAGCAAACTGATCTCAGGCTTCTAGATAGGTTTCACTATTGCCCCTTACGATTCCCTTCCCATTGCTGTGCTGAACAGCTCTGTAGCTCATCTGCAGCACAAGTAAAACCAAGAAAAAGAGTATCATTTCCAAGAAGTAGCAGAGTACGAATCGGTGTTCAGCCCTAGCGCTAATAGCAGACTGAGCGCGGGTGTCTAGATACTTTCGAATAGCGCGCATGACGATTATCTTCCCATTACAATGCCTCAGAGCTCTCCAGCTTATCTGCACCTCGAGTTCAGCCCAGGAAACGAATTCCATCACAAAAAAAAGAGTATGACTAGTTGTTTGGCGTTTGCGCTCATAACAGACCCAAGCCAAGCGTCTACATATTTCGACTAGCGCGCCTCATGATTGTCTTCTGATTCATGTGCGGAAGAGCTCTCGAACTCATCTGCCGCTCGAGTTAACTGAAGAAATTCACCATCATTTCGAACAAAATCGGTCGAATACATATAGTTTTGCGAACCTAACAGTACAAGACTGAGTTCAGAGCTCTAGATGCAACAGACGCACGCGCCTGATGATGCTGAATCGATTGATGTGCGTACCAGCTCTGTAGCTCTCCTAGATTTCGAGTTAAGTACAGAAAACCGACAGCATCTGTCAGGATGACTCGAATAATTCGAAAAGGTTCGCGGACCTAGCTCGAGTAGCAGACCCAGTTCAGACCTCTAGATGCAACAGGTGAACGCGCCTGATGATTTTGAATGGGTTTCTGTAAGCATCAGCTCTGTAGCTGTCCTACAGCTCGAGTTAAGTCCAGAAAACCGACAGCACCTGTCAAGATGACTCGAATAATACGAATAGGTTCGCGGACATAGCTCGAGTAGCAGACCGCGTTCAGACCTCTAGATGCAACAGATCAACGCGCCTGATGCTTTTGAATGGGTTTCTGTAAGTATCAGCTCTGCGGCTGTCCTACAGCTCGAGTTAATTAAGTCCAGAAAACAGACAGCACCTGTCAAGATGACTCAAATAATACAAATAGTTTCGCGGACCTAGCTCGAGTAGCAGACCGAGTTCAGACCTCTGGATGCAACAGACGAACGCGCCTGATGATTCTAAGAGGGTTTCTGCAAGTATCAGCTCTGTAGCTGTCCTAGAGCTCGAGTTATGTACAGAAAACCGTCACCGCGTATCAAGATGACCCGAAACGGCCGATCCCGCCCGAGTGCTTTTTGGCAGTAAGATCTACCCGATCGACCTGAGATTAAGACGGCGAGCGGGAATAAGATCGAATATCACGGGAAAGAATACTAGAGCTCTAACGAATTGTTGAATTTCGAGAGCATAATTTTCAACCGACCAAAAATCACCAAAAGGTCCGTCAAGATGTTTCTTGCCAACTAGCTCTCCAGCGGGCTCGAATTACTCTTAAGCTTCCAGCAACTAGCTAGGGGAGGCTCTACGAGCTACCAGCCTCCGGTTTTTAATCTAAACCTGTCAGCTCTCAAGGAGCTATCCAGGAATTACGCTCTAGCTTCGCCGCCAGGTCGTCACATGGTCCGCCCGCGCTGGGTGGGCCAACTGGGCGCCGGCGGTAAACCGTCAACCTTGGTTTTTTGCGGTTTGCGGTCCGCCACTAGAATCCGAATCCGAATCGGCGGAGCAGTGCAACTGAGCCCCCACCATCTTAGGTAGGTCGTAGCAGAGCGCACGCCACCTTAGCAGCAGCTCTCGTCAGGGCAGCGCAGGCAGCTAGTTCACAGCAGGTTACCGTGCTACCAGGAGGCAAGCTCATCGCCTCCTCGGCCACATCGCGCCAATGGAAGCTGTGCGAGCTGGTGCAGGAGGAAGAGGAGGAGGAGGAGGAGGAGGAGATGGGAAAATCAACCTGCACGCTGGAACCCCTACCTACAACGCCAATCTGAAGCCACCACCCACCTCCACATCCTTCATTACTGACACCCCCATCGAATGCACCACGGAGAGCAGTCTTACGAGTACTGAGGAACTTATCATATGCAAACCAGCGAGTAATAGTTTGGCCACCTCTGGCCTCCCACGACAATTTATCCGCACGCTCATTACCCTCACGAAAGAAATGCTTATACAGATTCTGTCCCGATGCAGGTGAGGTCAGTCCCCATCCAGACAGCATCGATACCGTATTTTGTAGTGTTCCCACCAGTCGTACATACTGCTTGTTGCGAATCTGCCACTCACCACACATCCAGTTTACAACAGTCTTACTATCTCCCAAGATCTCCATCCCAAGACGCTCAATATTCTCACACCTCCACTCCGTTTCATTCTCAAAATTAGCGGCAATACGTTTGCTCATCCTCTCATTCATCTCACTCTCCTCCTCCTCCTCTGCCTTCACATGTCTCACACCAGGCGGCCTGGGTAGAACAAACAAGTCGAACAAGTGTTGCATACCAATCACAGTCAGCAAATGCTTGCAGTATTTCTCACGGGACCCAGCGGAACTGTCGAATGAGAGGTACCACTCACAACCAAAGAGATCGCACAAGCACCAGTCCCACGCAGTATGTCCACGGGGGCGGCCGCCTATGTTCATGCGTGTCAGCTGCTTCCTATCTTTTACAGGCATTGCTAGAATACATGTGTCACGATGTTCCGTCCACTTCCCCCTTCCATGTAACATGGCCAGCCTAGATATCATCCATTCACGTGACATGTCCGACTCCTCAGGTATGGCAGGCTGATCATCTGGTGTACGCCGGCGACAGCCACTCGACATCTGGGATATCTGAGATACATGATATGTTTGAGAAGTCGCCGCCGCCGCCATCGCCCGAGTTTTCCTCTGACGCCGATTTGGTACCGTCTCTCCCTCCTCCTCCTCTGTGTGTGTTGTGTATCTCCTCATACGAATACTTGCAGCAACTGAGACATCCTTAGCCCAATCCCAACAACGAAATATCCATATCTGCACCGCACTTCGGAATCCAAGTCCAGCAAAACTCTGTCGTCCCGCTTTGTATCGCCTACGTTGAAACTCAGACCAGCCTTCAGTTCTCCGCTTGCGTATACCTGACATTATAGCTAGACATCTGCCTTCAAAATAGTGAACAGCAGCAATGGTAGAATAGTCGGGCGTTCTGCCCTCACAGTTGAATAATAATGCAGCAATCACTTTAGCTTGATAGCGAGTAAATCTTTCAGCCAAGTCAATCCCAGAACAGCGGTAATACGCGATTTCCCCAAAGAACATCCTCTGGGCTTTCTGGAGCATGGCCTCTGAGTCCGAGTGGTCCTTCCAGGTCTCCTCCAGAGTGGCTCCCAGGATCTCAAACGCTTGAACACGCGGTAGGACCACTTCTCGGGTCCCAAGAGCGGCGTCACTAGACGGCACCAGCACACGGATATCCTGCTCAGGGGACGGCGGGATGCCAGGCGGCGCACCAAAGTAAATATACATCAAAGATTTCGGCTTCCAGGTCATTCCTGCATTCATCAGGGGGATACTCATGTCACGCACCATCAACTCAAGGTCAGTGCGGGTCTTCGCATACAACAAAAGATTATCTGCCCAGAAACTGTGGGTCATACGCTCACCATTGAACATGCGCTCATCATTTTCCAATTTGATGCCGTACTGCGTTTCTTGCCTCCATCTGTCGATAACATCTCTCCAGAGTACAATAGAAACTGCCAGAAAAATCATAGGTCCCTCTACTCCTCCCGTTCGAATAGATTTGTCCCAATAGACCGCTGACGATGCCTCGATGCCCTCGAAGCTGGCCACGCACTGATTATCCATCATGGGTTCAATCAACGCCACAATGAGATCAGCAGGTATGTCAAGAGCACGAAGACAGCGCATGGCGAGGCACGGAGTAACATTATCGAAAGCTTGTAAGATATCAAGATTGGCAAGCCACAAACTGTCTCCTTTGCCCCAGACAGCGGAGTGCTGGCTGAGCCTCTTGGCAACGCTGGTGATTTCCGATGTTTTGCGTCCCGATCTGAATCCGTACAGGCATACATAGTGTCGGTGCTCCTCAATCCTCTTCTCAATCAACATCACAATACATGTCATGTACCATTTCATAAGACACGACTGTAGACATAGCATACGTGTATCTGTCAAATGTTGTATGTCCATTTCTTTTGGCATGAGTGTGGCAGCTAGTTGACGCCAACTGTCGGGACAACATAACCTTCTGGAATACACACCTTGGAAGCTCACCAGAACACGTCGCACAGATGCCCACGAGAGCTGTTTCAACATCGTGACAGTCACGTTGTCGGGACCTGGGGCCTTTCCCGTGGACAGCTTCGCCCTCGCCCGCAGCAGGAGCGACATCGAGAACACCTCTGAGGATCCGCTTCCCGAACATAGACCACGCAGCGACTGAAGCTCACGCAGGGTCACCTCTCTGGCCTCGGGGTCCTCCACCTTAGACTTCATGTGCCCCAATATCTCGTCCCCCCACTCCTCGCGGTTCTGAGACTCCATCCCGTTGGCAAGGATCAACGTCTCCGTCTTGGCCCTCCTCCTCCTCCTCGTGTTCATTTCCGTCCTCCACCTCTGTACTCTTGCCTCTAGCCTCCTTCTTTCTCTCCTCACAATCTTTGAGCACCGTTTAGCCTCCTCTCTATCCCCCCGACGAAGAGCTTCACGTTTACTTGCCTGGGCGGCCCAGTGGATCTCGGATTTCTTTGGCACATTATTCCTGGGATTGATATCTTTCTGGGGGGTCTCCTCGGCGGCCTTTATGAGGTCAGGTCCCAGCGTATCCAACATCTCCTGTCGATCCTCTGGGTCAGCATTTTCCTGGCACAGAGCACGGTAACGACTGCCCCGATCGTCCATGTTCTTCGCAAACTCCAGCTGTGACACCGGTTGCAAGTGGATGAATTTTCGAGCAGGCTGGGTCCGTCTCTTCGCAGACGGTGCACAAGACAAGCGAACAACTATGCAGGCGTGGTCAGACAGCGCACGCTCGTATCTGCTGCAAGGGTGCTCCGTCCAGGCGTGGCCGACTTCCGAAGGCAGCATCCAGCCAACGGTGAGCTCCTGCCTGTGTAAACGACGGCTGACACCAACATAGTCGAGCACCTTCTCCACCCCCGTACCTGATTTGAAAGTAACCCTCCTCTGCCCGAATGTGTTCTCCATCCTGATGCCCCAGAGCCCGCAGAAGTCCAGTAGGGCCCTCCTCATCGATTGCAGCCTAGACGCCCGTCGAATTTCGAAGCCCGAGACAAGCCTATGAGGTCTGGCTTTGCGTGCACCACGTTTTGTTTGAGTCATATACGGGTTGCCGTCATCCGCTCCCTCCTCCATCCCAGTATCAATCTCCGTAGACTCCCCAGCAATCCCAGACGCCTCCAGAAGCCCTGATCCAGTAACTCTAAAGCCGTTGACCTCCGAATCTGGCTCGAGTTCGACGTTAGCATCTGTCAAGAAGACCAGGTCCTGCGGCTGCTTCGGGAACTTAGACCTATGTGTGCGAAGCACTTGGGATATATCAAACAATATCTGCTCATACACATCATGCTCATACTGTTCTTCCGTAAGGGCATTGATACTCTCATGTGGCATATATGCAACAATAACCGTAACACTAGAATAACTACAAATGACAAAACCTTTGCCACGATATGTGGCTCTGAGCGAGTCTCTCCAAGACTTAGACATAATCACCGCAGCCTTCCGACAAGTACTCCGAAAAATTGTGTAACCTCGCATGCTGAGATCACGAACTGAAAGGAACTGACACTCGCACAACCCCGCGAGTCCCACATCTAAACGACGTAGTGAATTAATTATGTCATGGCCGTTCTCTGCACCTGCCCGACGCACATTCCATGACGCAATGGTGTCGTGGCACCTCTAGTTCGTACTGGAAATCCTCGCTCGCAACTCATCAATGTTGATCCCTGGCTCAAGCTGATTCATTGCACGAGTGATCTCCCAGCCATTCTGCAGAGAGAACTTGGCCACAATCTTCCCTGGAGGTGGTAAGTGGTCACTGGAGCCCCACATGAACGTAATCGGTGGTCCCGTCTCAGCCCTGAGATTCGAATGATGCTTCTTGAAACTCTTGAACTTGGCCTGAAAGATCCCAGCGGCATCCAGATGGGGCTTCTTCCAGGGGGGGGCCTCCACGTGGACCTTGAGGGCCCTGGGAGCGTGCTGGAGTTTGTTGTCGGCGATCGCGGCAACGAGTCGACGACGAAGATCCCACAGCTGGTCACTGGTAACCCCATTCTGGAAATAGAGCCGAGCACGCGAATACCCCCACGCCTCTCTACCTGTGTTGAACCTCTTGGATTGGTTCAGGTCCAGAAACTCCTTCACACCACTGAACCATTCTCCAGCCAGGACCTCATTCAGCAGTGAATTCAACGCCTGCTGTGATAACATCTCCTCCTGACGCTTCTCTGCATCCCTCCAGTCCGTCACCCATCCCTTGAGCTCGACGAACGATGGGGTGAAATTCTGCACTGACTGCCGAGTTTCCGCCGAGGACGCTGTCGTAGAGGTGCCTGCTCTGGGGGCCCCACCTGCAGGAGCCTGCTGGAGCTGGATTATCTGGAGCCTCTGATCCTCAACCTTCTTAGTAATAGCATCTATGTCCGTCATCGCCTGCTGTACATTTTTCTCCACCGAATCAACACGAGCATTGAGCTGGGTGCCGAGATCCGTGATGCTTCGATGTGTTGATTGGAAGCCCTCCGTCATCTTACCTCCCAGAGATGCAACAAGCGTCGTGATCTTGTCCATCCCCTTTGTCATGGCCTCCTCGAGGCCTTCAACCGTCTGAATTTTGACCCGTTTTCCCTCTGGGACCTCCTCCTCCTTGGCTCCTGGAACGGGCATATCAGTGGCGTCCATAGCGAAAACCTCGGGGACCGCAGCAGCTGATGAGGCAGCCATCTTGCCGTCTGAGATATTACAAGGGATATTCCACTTCGCACAGAACGATCGATCTTCTCGAGTACGTTTGAGATGTGCACTCAACTGATGAAAGTTATATGGGGCAACAGGATGGTGAGGTAAAGTGGGAGAGAGATCAGGTGGCCCAGATGGTATGTCGACTAGAGAATCCTTATCGTCGTGTCGAGCTCTACCAACCTGTCTGGCAAGATACTCCCACTCCCAATGTCCGAAGTTGGCTCCCCAGCGGTCCAAATCGATCGATTGACTCTGGCTCGTCCCGTCCAGCTCGACGCGGCAAAATGCCGCAAACAAGTGCAGGCGGCCTGCTTGCCTCGGGAAGCAAACAAATGCCGCAAACAAGTGCAGGCAGCCGAAGTCGCCGAAGTGGCCCGATCGCCACGCGCCCCCCGCGCGGCGGGCCAGGGGCAGGCTGCCTGACTGCACGATGCAGCTCGAGTGAGCCCCCCGACGGGACAAGGCCGAGGGAGAGCGGGAGGTAAACTCCGCCTCCTCAACCTTGGTTACCGCCAGGGGACTCGTAGAGCTTCCTTGCCATATACCATCTAAAGAATAAGCAGAGTACGAATAGTTCTTCAGCCCGAGTGCTGATAGCAGACTCATTGCACCCGTCTGGATACATTCAACTAGCGCCTCTCGTAATTTCCGTCCAGTTGCTGCGCCAGACAGCCCTGTAGCTCATCTGCAGCGCGAGATAGACCAAAAAAACAATACCGTCTCCAAGAAATTAGCAGAGTACGTATAGTTGTTCAGCCCGAGCGCTCATAGAAGACTGATTTCAGGGGTCTAGACACTATGAAATAGCGAGCCTCATGATTGTCTTCCGATTGCTCTGCCTAAGAGCTCAGGAGCTCATCTGCTGCTCGAATTTAGTCAGAAAAACCATTTCATCAAAGGAAAAAACAGAATACGAATAGTTGTTCGGCTTCTGTGCTCAGAACAGACCGAATCCAAGCTTTTTGGTACTTCAGACTGGCGCGTCTGATAAGTCTCTCCCAATTTCTGTGCCAAAGAGCTCTAAAGCTCAGATGCTGCTCGACTTTAGTCAAGGAACTCACCATCATCTCGAAATACATCGGTCGAATACAAATAGTTTCGCGAACCCAGCACGAGTAGCAGACCGCGTTCGAACCTCTAGATGCTTCAAACGAACGCAACTGATGATTCTAAATCAAGTAAGTGTGCGCATCAGCTCTGTAGCTCTGCTACAGCTCGAGTTGAGCACAGAAAACCGACAACAGCTGTCAAGAAAATTCGTACAATACGAACAGCTTTGCGGACATAGCTCGAGAAGTGCACCGAGTTCAATAATGATTCCGAACCGATTACGTGGGCGTTCAAGCCATGTAGCTCTCCTAGAGTTCGAGTTGAGTCCAGAAAACCGATAGCACCTGTTAAGAAATGTCGTGAACAGACGCCGGCGCCAGTTATGTTCTCGAATTCCTCAATACCTCGTAGAGCTCTTCGTTATCGAAGAGCTAGAGGAATTCCGGCGCGGGGTGGAGCTAGTTGGTCGACCCGGCCAGAACGGACAATGCGGTAACTTTGGAAGATATTTGACCGTTTATTTTGAGGAAGCAGATTTGTACGCCGAGCGTTGGCATATAAACTGTTTTCCCAGATCAGCTTAGCTCTCTAGAGCCACTCTTAGTATTAGTTCACTTCCAGGCACCGACTTGATGTTGACACCGAAAAATGTCAATTTGACATTTTTCTACATATGCTCCGAGAAGCCCTCCGCTTCGATCCTATGCACTCTTACGCGTGCAACGAGGTTCCCGGCGGTGACCAGGTTGACGGTCCACCGCCGGCGCCAGTTCGTTTGAGGTCTAGTATTTTTCCCGTGATATTCGACCTTATCTCCGCTCGCCGTCTGAATCTCTGACGGTTCACCCTAGCTCGGTTAGTCGCGCGAATTCAGACCTCTAGATGCTTGAGACTCATACGTAATTCTGAATCGATTACGTGGTCGCATCAGCCCTGTAGCTCTCCTAGAGCTCGAGTTAAGTACCCAAAAATCGAAATCATCTCAAGAAAATCGGTATAATACGAATAGGTTCGCGGACCTAGCTCGAGTTGCAGACTGCGTTCAGACCTCTAGATGTTTCAGATGAACGCGCCTGATAATTCAGAGTCGGTTTGTGTGGATATGATATCTGTAGCTCTTCTACAGCTCGAGTTAAGTACAGAAAACCGACAGCCCCTGTCGATATGACTCGAGACAGCCGATCCCGCCTGGGCGCTCTTTCGCAGTAATCCGGGAACCTCGTAGAGCTCCTTGCACGCGTAAGAGTGCGCAGGATCGAAGCGGAGGGCTTCTCGGAACATATATAGGAGAATGCCAAATTGACAATCTTCGGTGTCAACATGAAGTCGGTGCCCGGGAGTGAACTAATACTAAAAGTGGCTCTAGAGAGCTAAGCTGATGTGTGAACGAAGTTTATATGCCAACGCTCGAATCTGCTTTCTCAAAATAAATGGTCGAATATCTTTGAATTTTTCGCAAAACCGACCCAAAGTTACCACATCGTCCGTTCTGGCCGGATCGACCAACTAGCTCCATCCCGCGACGGAATTCATCTAGCTCATCAATAACGAAGAGCCCTAAGGTATTTTCAACCGAGCAAAAAACAGCAGAAGGTCCGTCGAGATTTTTCTTGCCAACTAGCCCTCCGGCGCCCCGGAACTGGAATCCGGCGGTAAACCGTCAACCAGGTTACCGCCGGAAGCCTCGTAGAGCTCTCTTATCGTGCGGCGCTGATCGGGCATCAAAAGCTTTCTCAAGGATGAGCCCAGAAACTCGAGGGATCACGTTTCTCAGATATTTTCCGAAAGTCGGTTCCCTCAAATGTTTTGATAGTCATAGTGCAGCTACGGACCTGAGAATTGGACTGGCAGACGCGGCATAACCCACTACACGTGAGAAAAATATGGTTACTCAAAATGAATTGTGGCATATCTTTGAAATCTCAGCAAAACCGATCCAAAGTCACCACTTTGTCTCTTAAGGTCGGGTCTGCCAACTAGCTCCACCCTGCGCCCGATTTCCTCTTAGCTCATCTTGCCGAAGAGCTTTACGAGGTACTAGCGCCTCTGATGATTCCCTCCCGACGGCTGTGCTGAACAGCTCTGTAGCTCATCTGCAGCGCGAGTTGTACCAAGAAAACCAATACCATCTCCAAGAAATTAGCAGGTTACGAATAGCTGTTCAGCCCGAGCGCTGATAGAAGACTGATTCCAGGTCTAGATATCAAGTAGCGCGCCTGAAAGTATATTTCCATTGCTGTGGCTAAAGCTCTGGAGCTCATCTGCAGCTCGGGTTCCGTCAGAAAAAATAATTCTATCACTAGAAAAATAGGAAAGTATGAATAGTTATTCGGATTCTGTGCTGAGAACAGACCGAATCCAAGCGTCTAGATACTTCAGACTAGCGCGTCTGATGATTCCTCCACTTCCTGTTCCAGGATCTCTGAAGCTCAGACGCAGCTCGAGTTCGGTCAAGTAACTCACTATCATCGGAAACAAATCGGTAGAATAGGAATAGTGTCGCGGACCTCTAGATACTTCAGACGAACGCGCCAGATCATTCTGAATCGATTACGTACGCATCAGCTCTGTAGCTCTCCTACAGCTCGAGTTGAGTAGAGACAACCGACAACAGCTGTCAAGAAAATTAATACAATACGAACAGGTTTGCGACCCTAGCTCGAGTAGTGGACCGAGTTTAGACCTCTAGATGCTTCAGACGACCGTGTCTGATGATTATTGATCGGTTTCTGTGCACACCAGCTCTGTAGCTCTCTTACAGCTCGAGTTAAGGACAAAAAACCGACAGCACCTGTCAAGAAAATCAGTAGAACACGAATAGCTTCCCAGACCTAGCTCGAGTAGTAGACCGAGTGCAGACATCTAGATGCTTCAGATGACCGCGTCTGATGATTCTGGATCGGTTCCTGTGCGTACCATCTCTGTAACTCCCCTACAGCTCGAGTTAAGTAAAAAACATACAGCATCTGTCAAGAAAATCAACAGAATAAGAATAGCTTTACGGACCTAGCTCGAGCAGCAGACTCAGTTCAGACCTCTAGATGCTTCAGATGAACGCGCCTGATGATTATGAACCGTTTTCTGTGAGTACCAGCTCTGTAGCGATCCTACAGCTCGAGTTAAGTACAGAAAACCGACAGCACTTCTCGAGATGACTCGAAACAGCCGACGGTTCCCTCAAGTGTTCTGATGGTAATACTGCAGCTACAGACGTGAGAATTTGACTGGCAGACGCGCCATAACCCACTACACGCGAGAGAAATCTGGTTCCTCACAATGAATTGTCAAACTGGGATCCGGCGGTAAACCGTCAACCAGGTAACCGCCGGGAGCCTCGTAGAGCTCTTTTCTCGTGCGGCGCTGCTCGAAACACACGGAAAAAGCTTTCTCAAGCGCGAAGAAAAAAAGCTCGAAAAATACGTTTTTTCGGTTTCCATTACGAATAGTTTTGCGAATCTAGCTCGAGTAGCAGACTGTGTTCAGAGCTGTAGATGTTTCAGCCGAACGCCCCTGATGCTCCTGAATCGATTTCTGTGCGCACCAGATCTGTAGCTCGGCTACAGCTCGAAACACCGAGAGCGCCTGTAAAAATAACTCGAAGAATACGAATAGTTTCGCGGACCCTGGCTCGAGTAGCAGACCGAGTTCAGACTCCAGATGCAACAGACGGACGCGCCTACCGATACTGGATCGTTTGATGTGCTTACCAGCTCTGTAGCTCTTCTGAATCTTGAGTTAAGTAAGGGAAACCGACAGCACTTGTCAAATACTCGAAGAATACGGATAGTTTTGCCGACCTAGCTCGAGTAGCAGACCGAGTTCAGACCTCTGGATGGAATAGACGAACGCGCCTGATGATTCCGAATCAGTTTCTGTAAGTACTAGCCTTGTAGCTCTCTCAAATCTCGAGTTAAGTACCGAAAACCGTTAACGCGTGTCAGGATGACTCGGCACACAGTCGGTTCCCTCAAGTGTTTTGATAGTAATACTGAAGCTACGGACCTGAGAATTTGACTGGCAGACGCGGCATAACCCACTACACGTGAGAAAAATACTGGTTCTCAAAAAGAATTTTCAAATTTTGTACAAAGATAGAAAAACCGACCCCCAGATATCACATTGTCTCTTAAGGTCGGGTCCGCCAACTAGCTCCACCCTGCGCCCGAATTCCTCTTAGCTCATCTTGCCGAAGACCTCCACGAGATATATCTTTCAAATCTTAGCAAAATTCGACCCCAAGTCATCACATTGTCTCTGGAGGTTGGGTCTGCCAAAGGCGCCGGCGGTGAACCGTCAACCTGGTCACCGCCGGGAGCCTTGTAGAGCTCCTTGGACGCGTAAGAGTGCTCAGAATCGACGCCCAGATGTCATTGAAGCATTTCTTGAAATAGGTAAAATTTATATTATTCGGTGTCTATCTGATCTCGGTTCCGCCAAATATTTCGATAGTAGAATTGCCAGAGAGAGCTCAGCTTCTGGCGGAAAAAAGTTTAGATACCAATGCTGGACGTAAAGATATTCTATCTCAAAATGAATGGTCAAATATCTTTCTAATATTAGCTAAACCGAGCCAAAGTCGTCACATTGTCCGCCCGGGCCATTGTCTCTGGAGGTTGGGTCTGCCAACTGGGATCTGGCGGTAAAGCATCAACCAGGTAACCGCCGGGAGCCTCGTAGAGCTCTTTTCTCATGCGGCGCTGCTCGAAACACACAGAAAAAGCTTTCTCCAGCGTGAAGAAAAAACTGGGCGCCGGCGGTAAACCGTCAATTTCTCACCGCCGGGGGACTCGTAGAGCTTCCTGACCATATTATGTCCAAAGAATTAGCAGAGAACGAATAGTTTTTCTGCCCGAGCGATGATAGCAGACTGATCTCAGGCGTCTAGTGATGTCCCATTGCTGTGCTGAACAGTTTTATAGCTCATCTGCTGCGTGTAGAAAATACCATTAGGGAGAAAAAAGCAGAGTACGAATCCGCGTTTGGCGTCTGCGCTCACAACAAACCCAAACCAAGCGTCTAGATGCTTCGCGCCTCATTGTGTCCTTCTGATTTTCCGGCCGAAGAGCTCTCCAGCTGCTCTGCAGCTCGAATTCAGTGAAGAAAATCACTATCAGTTCGAAAAAAAATCGGTCGAATACGAATAGCTTTGTGAACCTAGCTCGGGTAGCAGACCGAGTTCAGACCTCTTGATGCAACAGACGAACGCTCCTAATGCTTCTGGATCGGCTTCTGTGCGCACCAACTCTGTAGCTCTCCTACAGCCCGAATTCATTGCAGAAAATGGACAACATCTGTCAAGATGACTCGAAGAATACGAATACTTTTGCGGACCTAGCCCGAGTAGCAGACCCAGTTCAGACCTCTGGATGCAACAGACGAACGGGCCTGATGGTTCTGAATCAGTGTCTGTGCGTATAAGCTCTGTAGCTTTCCTACTGCCCGGGCTACGTGCAAAAACGGACAGCACCTCTCAAGATGACTCGAACGATACGAATAGTTTCGCGAACCTATCTCGAGAAGCAGACCGAGTTCAGACCTCTGGATGCAACAGACGAACGCGCCTGACTATTCTGCATCATTTTCTGTGCGCATCAGCTCTGTAGCTCCCCTAGAGCTCGAGGTAAGTGCAGAAAACCGACAGTCCCTGTCGAGATGACTCGAGCGATACGAACAGTTTTGCGGACCTAGCGCGGGTAGCAGACCGATTTCAGACCTCTACATGCGACAGACGGACGCGCCTGATGTCTCCGAATCGGTTTCTGTACTTACCAGCCCTGTAGCCCCCCTACAGCCCGAGTTAAGTACAGAAAACCGACAGCACCTCCCAAGATGACTCGAACAATACGAATAGTTGTGCGGACCTAGCTCGAGCAGCAGACCGGGATCAGACCTCTAGATGCAACAGACGAACGCGCCTGATGATTCTGAATCGGTTTCTGTAAGTATCAGCTCTGTAGCTCTCCTACAGCTCGAGTCAAGTACAAAAACCGACAACGCGTATCAAGATGACTCGAAACAGCCGATCCCGCCCGTGTGCTTTTTGGCAGTAAAAGGTACCCGATCGAGCTGAGATTAAGACGGCGAGCGGGAATAAGATCGAATATCACGGGAAAAATACTAGAGCTCAAACGAATTGTTGAATTTCGAGAACAAAATTTTCAACCGACCAAAAGTCACCAAAAGGTCCGTCGAGATTTTTCTCGCCAACTAGCTCTCCAGCGCCCCGGAACTGGGAGCCGGCGGTAAACCGTCAACCAGATTACCGCCGGGAGCCTCGTAGAGCTCTTTCCTTGCGCGGCGCTGCTCGGAACACATGGAAAGAGCTTCATCAAGCGTTAGCTGTTGATATTAATGAAAAACTCGAAAAATATTGTTTCTGGGTTTTACGCAATGTCGGTTCCTCCTAATCTTTTGGTAGAAATAATGCAGCTAGAGACCTAGGAATTGCACCGTCGAACGCGCCATGATTCACTTGAGAGAATAAAGATCTGGATTTCCAAAACGAATTTCCAAATCTCTCACAATCTCCGAATAGTCGACCCAAGTGTCACACATTGTCCGCCCGGGCCGGCTGGGTCAACTAGCTGCACCCCGCGCTGGAATTCCTCTAGCTCATCGTCGCCGAAGAGCTCTACGAGGTATTACTCTTAAGCTTCCAGCAACTAGCTAAGGGAAGCTCTACGAATGAAGCTCGAAAAAAAAAAAAAAAAAAAAAAAAAAAAAAAAAAAATTTTTTGGGTTTCCATTACTGGGAGCGGCGGTAAACCGTCAACCAGGTTACCGCCGGGACCCTCGTAGAGCTCAGAAGAGACCGAGTCAGTTCCCAGATAACATACGAAAACGTTCGTGAATATGAACTTAAACACTGAAAAAATGTTGTTTCTGGGTTTTACGCAATGTCGGTTCCTCCTAGTCTTTTGATAGAAATCATGCAGCTAGAGCCCTGAGAATTGCACCATCGAACGCGCCATGATTCACTGCAGAGAACAAAAATCTGGATTTCCAAAACGAATTTCAAAATCTCTCACAATCTCCGAAAAACCGACCCAAGTGTCATACATTATCCGCCCGGGCCGGCTGGGTCAACTGGGCGCCGGCGGTAAACCGTCAACCTTTCTTACCGCCAGGGGACTCGTAGAGCTTCCTGACCATATATCATGTCCAAAGAATTAGCAGAGAACGAATAGTTTTTCAGCCCGAGCTAATAGCAGATAGATCTCAGGCGTCTAGTGATAACCAATTGCTGTGCTGAACAGTTCTATAGCTCATCTGCAGCGTGTAGAAAATACCATTAGGGAGAAAGTGGCAGAGCACGAATCCGTGTTTGGCGTCTGCGTTCACAACAGACCCAAACCAAGCGTCTAGATGCTTCACGCCTCACGATTTCCTTCTGATTTTTCGGCCGCTCGAGTTCAGTAAAGAAATTCACCATCATTTGGAGAAAAAAATCAGTCGAATACGAATAAATTTGTAAACCCAGCTCGGGTAGCAGACCGAGTTCAGTCCTCTCGATGCAACAGACGAACGCTCCTTCTGGATCGGTTTCTGTGCGTACCAGCTCTGTAGCTCTCCTACCGCCCGAGTTCAATACAGAAAATGGACAACATCTGTCAAGATGACTCGAGGAATACGAATAGTTTTGCGGACCTAGCCCGAGTAGCAAACCCAGTTGAGACCTCTGGATGCAACAGACGAACGCGCATGATGATTCCGAATCAGTTTCTGTGCGCATCAGCTCTGTAGCTCTCCTACAGGCCGAGTTACGTGCGAAAACCGACAGCACCTCTCAAGATGACTGGAACGATACGAATAGTTTCGCGGACCTAGCTCGAGTAGCAGACCAAGTTCAGACCTCTGGATGCAACAGACGAACGCGCCTGATTATTCTGCATCGGTTTCTGTGCGTATCAGCTCTGTAGCTCCCCTAGGGCTCGAGTTAAGTACAGAAAACCGACAGTCCCTGTCGAGATGACTCGAGCGATACGAATAGTTTTGCGGACCTCGCTCGAGTAGCAGACCGAGTTCAGACCTCTGCATGCGACAGGCGGACGCGCCTGATGTATCCGAATCGGTTTCTGTGATTACCAGCCCTGTACCCCCCGTACAGCCCGAGTTAAGTACAGAAAACCGACAGCACCTCCCAAGATGACTCGAACAATACGAATAGTTTCGCGGACCTAGCTCGAGCAGCAGACCGAGTTCAGACCTCTGGATTCAACGGACAAACGCGCCTGATGATTTTGACGGTTTCTGTAAATATCAGCTCTGTAGCTCTCCTATAGCTCGAGTTATGCTCAGAAAACCGCCACCGCGTGTCAAGATGACCCGAAACAGCCGATCCCGCCCAGGGTGCTTTTTGGCAGTAATATCTACCCGACAGATCTGAGATTAAGACGGCGAGCGGGAATAAGATCGAATATCACGGGAAAAAAAACTAGAGCTCTAACGAATTGTTGAATTTCGAGAACAAAATTTTCAAGCGACCAAAAGTCATCAAAAGGTCTGTCGAGATCTTTCTTGCCAACTGGGCGCCTTTCTTACCGCCGGGACTCGTAGAGCTTCCTGACCATATACTAAATCCGAAAAATATGAGAGAACGATTAGTTTTTCAGCCCGAGCTGAGAGCAGATTGATCTCAGGCGTCTAGTGATATCCCATTCCTGTGCTGAACAGTTCTATAGTTCATCTGCAGCGTGTAGAAAATACCATTAGGGAGAAAGTAGCATAGTACGAATCCGTGTTTGGCGTCTGCGTTCACAACAGACCCGAACCAAGCGTCCAGATGCTTCACGCCTCAGGATTTCCTTCTGACGTTTCGGTCGCTCGAGTTCAGTGAAGAAATTCACCATTTGAAAAAAAAAAAATCAGTCAAATGCGAATAATTTGGGGAACCTAGCTCGGGTAGCAGACCGAATTCAGACCTCTGGATGCAGCAGACGAACGCTCCTGATGCTTCTGGATCGGTTTCTGTGCGCACCAGCTCTGCAGCTCTGCTACAGCCCGAGTTCAATACAGAAAATGGACAACATCTGTCAAGATGACTCGAAGAATATGAATAGTTTTGGACCTAGCCCGAGTATGAAACCCAGTACAGACCTCTGGATGCAACAGAAGAACGCGCATGATGATTCCGGATCAGTTTCTGTGTGTACCAGCTCTGTAGCTCTCCTACAGGCCGAGTTACGTGCGCAAACCGACAGCACCTCTCAAGATGACTCGAACAATACGAATAGTTGTGACAAACGCGCCTGATGATTCTGAATCGGTTTCTGTAAGTATCAGCTCTGTAGCTCCCCTAGAGCTCGAGTTAAGTATAGAAAACCGACAGTCCCTGTCGAGATGACTCGGGCGATACGAACAGTTGTGCGGACCTAGCTCGAGCAGCAGACCGGGATCAGACCCCTAGATGCAACAGACGAACGCGCCTGATAATGTTGAATCGGTTTCTGCAAGCATCAGCTCTGTAGCTCCCCTAGAGATCGAGTAGTACACAAAAAAAGTCTCTGTCGAGATGACTCGAGCGAACCGAATAGCGCGGCGGACCTAGCTCGAGTCGCAGACCGAGTTCAGACCTCTGCATGCGGACGCGCCTGATGTCTCCAGATCGGCTTCTGCGATTACCAGCCCGAGTTAAGTACAGAAAACCGACAGCACCTCTCAAGATGACTCGAAGAATACAAATAGTTTCGCGGAACAAAGCTCGAGCAGCAGACCGAATTCAGACCTCTTGATTCAACCGACAAACGCGCCTGATAATTGTGAATCGGTTTCTGTAAGAAGCAGCTCTGTAGCCTCCTGTAGCTCGAGTTATGTTCAGAAAACTGTCACCGTGTGTCAAGATAACCCAAAACAGCCGATCCTGCTGGAGTGCTTTTTTGGCAGATATATTGGTTGGGTGTTGGGGTCGGCTACACAGGGCGCGTGCGCCCTAGCCGTGCAGAGTCCCTAGGGTCCCTCACGCCCTCTCAACCTCTTTGGGGTTGGAGGCCCGAGGATCTCAGAGATAATCTGCCGAACACCTTGGAGCAGGCGTTCACAGGCTGTGAGCTCGCTATCTGTAACAGTGGCCCCCAGAGGGAGTAAAGAAGCCTCCTGGAAAACTCGTCGCCAGTGGCTGTCCCCAAATGAGACCTCCGCATAGCAACCTAGAGCAGAGCCTTCAACACTCACGCCACCGTCCCATCCTCCACGGATACGTTTGATACAATGTCTCTGTTGTCGCAAATATCTTAAGTCAATCCATCTTCCCGTCCTTCCCCTCCTCGCCTCCCAAGTCAACTCATCCGCAACACAATTGAACTCTCTGTAGATATGCTTCCACGGATCCGTCCCTACAGTGGCACACCTGATGTCGTAATCCTCAGCAAGTTGATTCATATCGTTTTGTAGACCATGCACTCTCCTGCGGTACGAACGATCACGGCATTCCCAGATCCCTCGGGCCCAGTTCACCACACACATACTATCACCTGTCATTTCAACCAATAATGAGCCCTCCGAGCCTTCCTGCCAGACAGTTTCGTTGTTATATCCGTGGGCAATCCTACGAGCGAGCCTGTCGGAGTCCTCAGGGGAGTCCCACGTACCCACAGGACAAGGAGCACAGGGCGGTTTCCTGAAGATGGGTTCCCATCGAGGCTGTATTATTGTCATGCACGCAACTACATTCCACCAGTCCGTCGCATTCCACTTGATGCTGAACCAGCGTAAATTACCACTCGCCGCCAGCATAAGACAATGCCAGCTGTCAGTGCTTGCATGCGCTCTCCCTCCCACTCTCATCGTACCTTCCCTCCTCCTGGCTCCCGTGAACATGGATACAAGTGTGCCCCTCCGTAGTGACCATTCCCCCGCACAGTGTAACATGGCCTGAAGCGTCTGGCGCCAGGCTCGTGCTCCACGCATGTCCGTGGAGGCGAAGGCCCGATCATGAAACTGGGCCAGCTCCAACGCAAACTCGAAATTGGCTCGGACCACCTTCTCTAAGAGACTGCAGTGGCCAGCCTGCGAGAATAGCTCGTATGACTTCGGTGTGGTCCTGTCCCTGAACTCCCCCCACGTCTCCTCCTCCCTCTTGTGTAATCCTCGCATACCGTTGGGACACCTCCCCTCCCAGACCTTGATCCTCTCCAGCAGTCGTAGATTGCACGGCCAGCCTATACATCCGTGGTACACCACAGACTGCACACGAGCGGCATACCTGCGAAACTTCTCTTTGAGTGAGACCGATCTGGAGCGATAAAACTGGATGTCAGCAAAATAAGCCTTCCTCCCTTTCTCCAGTCGATGATACAAGCCGTGGTAACCTTTGATTTCCGAACTGAGCTTCGCTCCTAGTACCTCCACCTCCTCCTTCCTCGGCATTACAACAGTCGAGCGCAAGTGCTCTGGGAGATCCTCATCTCCACAAATCGCACAGATGGCTGGCGAGAGCGGGCAGAGCAGCGGCGGATCGCCACATGTGTACGTCTGGCCAAAAAGTACATATGCCAAAGAATCCTCCTTCCAGTCCATCCCTGCCCGTCTCAGTGTTACCGTCATCATACCGATCATCTGTTGTAGCTGGAGTTGCGATGCAGCACAGAGCGTAACATTGTCCGCCCACAAGAAGTGGTGTACAAGAGCACCGTCCGTCCCCTCCCCTTCCAGTCGGACACCGTATCCTAAGGTATCCCAAGTCTGAATCACAGATCCCCAGATGGCCTCCAAGACAATATTGAAAAGTATAGGTCCCTCATTACCTCCCGTTCGGACCGATTTATTGTATCTCACCTCATCGCCGCACACGTTCTGAAACTCAAAGGTAGCAGTGTTATCCAGCATGGGCTCCACAATGGCTCTGATGAGGCACACAGGGTACTTAAGGTACAGCATGGCCTTGATGATAGCGCGCAGTGTGACATTATCGAACGCTTTGCGTATGTCCAAGACTCCCACGTGCATAGACTCCGCCTTCCCCCGTACATTTGCATGTCTAGTAAGATGTGATAGTGGTGCCGTGACGTTAGTGACCTTCTGATCCTTCTCAAATCCATATGTGCACAACCGTCGGTTCACAGGAAATGCATCAATAAACTGCAACACACATGCCATGTACCATTTACTCATCACACTGATCAGGCAAATCCCTCTGGTGTTGGAGAGTCGTGTAGCATCCCGCATCTTCGGCACAAGTTGGATACTGATATATATTGGCGTTGGGTGTTTGGGGTCGGCTACACAGGGCGCGTGCGCCCTAGCCGCGCAGAGTCCCTAGGGCCCCTCACGCCCTCTCAACCTCTTTGGGGTTGGAGGCCCGAGGATCTCAGAGATAATCTGCCGAACACCTTGGAGCAGGCGTTCACAAGCTGTGAGCTCGCTATCTGTAACAGTGGCCCCCAGAGGGAGTAAAGAAGCCTCCTGGAAAACTCGTCGCCAGTGGTTGTCCCCAAATGAGACCTCCACATAGCAACCTAGAGCAGAGCCTTCAACACTCACGCCACCGTCCCATCCTCCACGGATACGTTTGATACAATGTCTCTGTTGTCGTAAATGTCTGAAGTCAATCCATCTTCCCGTCCTTCCCCTCCTCGCCTCCCAAGTAAACTCATCCGCAACACAATTGAACTCTCTGTAGATATGCGTCCACGGATCCGCCCCTACAGTGGCACACCTGATGTCGTAATCCTCAGCCAGTTGGTTCATATCGTTTTGTAGACCATGCACTCTCCTGCGGTACGAACGATCACGGCATTCCCAGATCCCTCGGGCCCAGTTCACCACACCCATACTATCACCTGTCATTTCAACCAACAATGAGCTCTCCGAGCCCTCCTGCCAGACAGCTTCGTTGTTATATCCGTGGGCAATCCTACGAGCGAGCCTGGCGGAGTCCTCAGGAGAGCCCCACGTATCCACAGGACAAGGAGCACAGGGCGGTTTCCTGAAGATGGGCTCCCATCGAGGCTGTATTTTGTCATACACGCAACTACATTCCACCAGTCCGTCGCATTCCACTTGATGCTGAACCAGCGTAAATTACCACTCGCCGCCAGCATAAGACAATGCCAGCTGTCAGTGCTTGCATGCGCTCTCCCTCCCACTCTCCTCGTACCTTCCCTCCTCCTGGCTCCCGTGAACATGGATACAAGTGTGTCCCTCCGTAGTGACCATTCCCCCGCACAGTGTAACATGGCCTGAAGCGTCTGACGCCAGGCTCGTGCTCCACGCATGTCCGTGGAGGCGAAGGCCCGATCATGAAACTGGGCCAGCTCCAACGCAAACTCGAAATTGGCTCGGACCACCTTCTCTAGGAGACTGCAGTGGCCAGCCTGCAAGAATAGCTCGTATGACTTCGGTGTGGTCCTGTCCCTGAACTCCTCCCACGTCTCCTCCTCCCTCTTGTGTAATCCTCGCATACCGTTGAGACACCTCCCCTCCCAGACCTTAATCCTCTCCAGCAGTCGTAGATTGCACGGCCAGCCTATACATCCGCGGTACACCACAGACTGCACACGAGCGGCATACCTGCGAAACTTCTCTTTGAGTGAGACCGATCTGGAGCGATAAAACTGGATGTCAGCAAAATAGGCCTTCCTCCCTTTCTCCAGTCGATGATATAAGCCGTGATATCCCTTGATTTCCGAACTGAGCTTCACTCCTAGTACCCCCACCTCCTCCTTCCTCGGCATTACGACAGTCGAGCGCAAGTGCTCTGGGAGATCCTCGCCTCCAGAAATCGCACAGATGGCTGGCGAGAGCGGGCAGAGCAGCGGCGGATCGCCACATGTGTACGTCTGGCCAAAAAGTACATACGCCAAAGAGTCCTCCTTCCAGTCCATCCCTGCCCGTCTCAGTGTTACCGTCACCATACCGATCATCTGTTGTAGCTGGAGCTGCGATGCAGCACAGAGCGTAACATTGTCCGCCCACAAGAAGTGGTGTACAAGAGCACCGTCCGCCCCCTCCCCTTCCAGTCGGACACCGTATCCTAAGGTATCCCAAGTCTGAATCACAGATCCCCAGATGGCCTCCAAGACAATATTGAAAAGTATAGGTCCCTCCTTACCTCCCGTTCGGACCGATTTATTGTATCACCTCATCGCCGCACACGTTCTGAAACTCAAAGGTAGCAATGTTATCCAGCATGGGCTCCACAATGGCTCTGATGAGGCACACAGGGTACTTAAGGTACAGCATGGCCTTGATGATAGTGTGCAGTGTGACATTATCGAAAGCTTTGTGTATGTCCAAGGCTCCCGTGCATAGACTCCGCCTTCCCCCACACATTTGCATGTCTAGTAAGATGTGATAGTGGTGCCGTGACGTTAGTAGCCTTCTGATCCTTCTCAAATCCGTATGTGCACAACCGTCGGTTCACAGGAAATTCATCAATAAACTGCAGCACACATGCCATGTACCATTTACTCATCACACTGATCAAGCAAATCCCTCTGGTGTTGGAGAGTCGTGTAGCATCCCGCATCTTCGGCACAAGTTGGATACTGAGCTGCCTCCACGTCTCAGGGCTGGAGGCCCCCTGCTCGAAAATCCTCTGGAAAGCACGCCGCACAAACAAGAGGCTCCTCCACGGCAACTCACGAATGACCTCAGCAACGACTCCATCGCTACCGGGTGCCGTGCCAGGCTTCAAAGACGCACGAGCCTGCATGAGCATGCCCATCGTGATGACTCTTCCCTCCACCCCACGGTCGTTGTGTCTGAGTTCCTGAAAGGCCTCCAAAGTCCGTTTTTCCTCCTCCGAGTTCGTGTAAGACGCCGTCGCATACCTAGTGATCTCCGTACTCCACCTAGTCCTGTCCACTGTCAGCACACCCTCACACTCCAGCTCCTTGAGGATACACCGTGAGGTCTTACTGGATCCCCTGTGGTCCTGCAGGAGTTGGTTCCGCCTATGCTGTCTCCTAAGGGTCTTCCTCCTACGCAGCAGTTGTTTACGAGTATTCCCAAGGGCCCCACGCCTGATGGCAGACTCCACCTCTATGAGCTCCCTGGGCCTCTGAATAGGTTTGCAGTTGGGGCGCCCCTTAGTGTGATCCACAAGCTTTGCCGTCTCCAAGAGTACCCGACCGATCTGCTGCAGGTCCGCCCCTACCGTGTCCGATGCAAGCCCCTCAATCGACACATCCGCAAGCACACGAAACATGTTCCTCGCCGTGTCATCCGTCGGCTGCCAGCCAACCATGGACACAGGGCGGGGTGGCAAAGCTGGGCGCCTGATCTCCGTCGTCTTGAGATTTACCCAGACCAGAGCGTGATCACTATAGGCACTGGCTTTTGCACGTATACCTGGCGTAGCTTTGATGGGTTCCACAAACTGGACCTGGCATCTCATTTCCTGGTGAGATCTTGCCTCATCCGCGCACCAACGTGTAGGGATGAGAATATAGTCAAGCACACGCTGCACATGTGTGGAACAGTACGGTATATGTGTGATACGTCGATCTCCATATGTGATCGCCGCACAGATCCCCCAAGTACTCATGAACCTCATAAGCATGTCCCTCCTCTCTGCATGGTAGTTCACCTCCTCCCTCCTCCCGTCCACCTGCATAAGACCTCCTCCCGTCATTCCCAGCATATCTGGTTCAAGTTCCGTCTGAGCATCCATCCCCACCCATGGTATGACTCCAGCCTGTGTAGTTTGAAACATAGTAACACTGCACTTAGTAAGTACATCTAAGTATTCCCCCAAGTGGCCAACATCACGCATCACGCATGGTAGATACACTGATGTACCTAGAGCACCCCTGAATTCGACACACGCAAATCGTACCCCACTCCGTCGAGCAATCACATGTGGTGCCCAATCCCTGCACCATGCAACCGCCGCCTTGGAGCAGGAGCTATAGTGAATCTCCCATCCACATCTGTTAAAAGTATTTGCACTGGTATGCTCACACTCTTGCAGACACACCATTTGAATTGACCTGGCCTCACATGCAGCGACCAGGTTGGGTACTTGACCGTCGGATATTCTCTGCACATTCCAGGTTGTGACAACGGTCTCTGTCGCAGCCCTGCCGCCCCGTCAATGATTCGGGCACCGTAGTGTCTGAAGAAACTGCACCTGGTTAATATCGGGCTCAACGTGTGTCAAATTATCACCATAGAGGTTCCATCCTTTTGTCGGTCCCCATTCTGCAACCAATGTCTTTTGTGTAGTATCATCAGCATTCGGCATATACCACATATATGTCATTGGCGGGCCCGTCTCACCTCGAAGAATAGCCGTCGCATTTTTCTTGATATCCGAAAATAGTGCTTGAAACCGTCCTACCGCCCGAACATGTTCTATCTTCCATGGCTGGCATTCAACTTGAAAACGCACATTGGGAGGCAATGAAGTGAGTCCCCGCCTGTAGTCATTCTCCCACACACGTTTCGCTTCCCATAGGATCTCAGAGGATGTACCTGGCTTGAAATAGATCCTACCCCTCGTGTACGGCCAATATCTACCAGTATTCTCCTGAACCGTCCGATCCAAGTCCAGTGCCACCCTCTGTGTAGCATCAATTTGTTTAGAGTCAATAAGACCATTCATCGCCGTCGTCAGTGCCTCCTGTGAAAGAGCCTCCCGCTGACGTATCTCACGGTTCCTCCATCCCTCCCTTGAAACCCACCCCTTGAACTCAACATAACGTGGATTCCAAGCAGGATCGTGCCTGTCCGTACCCGCCTTCGTGGATCCACTTGCTACCGACAGCCCGTCCCCCTGCTTGAGCTTCTGAACTTCATTGGTGAGGTCCTGGATCGCCGATTCTGTTTTTGATACCCTGGAGTCCAGAGATGTTTTCAGACCGTCCATTTCCGTACGAATAGAGTTCCTGAACGATTGCATGTCTGCCGTCATAGTCTGTTGTCCCGTCATGATGGATCGAAACATCTGTTCAATGTCAAGGCCAGCTTCCTGGGCAACCTCATTCGCACCCAACGTTTGTCCCGCACCTCCTCCTTCTCCTTTCCCTCCTCCTTTGACATTACGAGCACGGACAGCTCTAGCAAACGCCCCACCCCCATCATCAATTGTCATGTCCTGGCCCACCGCATGCAAGCCTGGAGCACCTGAAACTGAAGAACCTGCTGGCATCGCTGGTGCAGCACCTGAAACTGAAGAACCTGCTGCAGCCATCTTCCTTTTGTGGCTGCGTAAGATATTGAAATCGTAACCTTCACCCTGCACGAAGTGGTTACGCAAGATATTGAAATCGTAACCTTCACCCTGCACAAACGGTACTGTTGGTGTGAGCGATGGCACACAAATAACAGCTCTCCTGTCACCTCGAGGTGTCCCGACCTGTCTAGCAAGATAGTCCCAGTCCGCGTGACTGAAGTCGGATCCCCAGCACTCCGTCGCTCCAAGAGAGAGGAAAAGAGACAATTGCAGCAGTAGCAATAACAATAACAAGTGCAGGCGGCCTAGCACACACGATAACAATAACAAGTGCAGCGGCCTAGCTGACCTCGATCTCGCTGAACCCGAAGAAGACGAAGAAGGCAGCGATGGCTGCCGCGCCGCCCGCGGCGACGCACCCCCCCCCCACACGCTAGACGCCCGTGGGATCCAGACGCCTTGATCCAGACGCCTTGAGCCAGAGAGCGCCCAAAACCCGGACAGCGAGGAGACCCGTCGGGACGGAATATCTGTCCTAGAGAGCTCCCTGGGGCCCCCCTGAAGCGCTTCGAAAGCACTGCCAGGCACGCCCCGATGCGCGCCTGCACGCGAGCAGGCACGCGCGGACCCGCTGCCGGCTCGGGCGAGGTGCTGCGAGGATCGTGGAGCGGCGGAGATGGGCTGCTGGCGGGCACCACCACCGTCCGGCCTCTAATCTAAAACCCTCTAGCTCTCAGAGAGCTCTTCGGGAATCAACCCGATCGATCTGAGATTGAGACGACGAGCAGGAATAAGATCGAACACCACGGGAAAATATACTAGAGTTCTCACGAATTGTTGAATTTCGACAACAAAATTTTCAACCGACCAAAAGTCACCAAAAGGTCCGTCGAGATTTTTCTTGCCAAGTAGCTCTGCAGCGCCCCGGAATTGGCGCCGGCGAACCGTCAACCTGGTCACCGCCGGGAACCTCATAGAGCTCCTTGCACGCGTAAAAGTGCCGAGGATCACAGCTGGGAGCTTCTCGGAGCACTTCTAGAAAAACGTTAAATTGACATTTTTTGGTATCAACATCAAGTCGGTTCCTGGAAGTAACTAATACTGACACTATCTGCAGAGAGCTGAGCTGCTCTGGAACAAAATCTATATGCCTGCTCGGCGTCAGAATCTGTTTTCTGAAAATGAATTGTCAAATATCTTGCAAACTGGCGCCGGCGGTGAACCATCAACCTGATCACCGCCGGGAAACTCGTAGAGCTCTTCGCACGCGTAAGAATGCTTAGATTCAAAGCAGACGGCTTATTGGAGCATTTCTAGAAAAACGTCGAATTTTCTTTTTTTTTGTTGTCAACTTCATGTCGGTTGCTCCTAATTTTTCGATAGTAAAACTGGCTCTAGAGAGCTGAGCTGCTCTACTCTAGGAACAAGTTTTATATTCCAATGCTCGGCGTAAAAATCTGCTTCCTCAAAATGAATGGTCAAATATCTTCTCAAATTTTAGCAAAACCGACCCAAAAATGCCACATTGTCTCTTCTGCTCGGGTCGGCCAACTAGCTCCACCCCGCGCCGGAATTCCTCTAGCTCCCCCGAGGCACTGGGAACCGGCGGTAAACCGTCAACCTGGCTACCGCCGGGAACCTCGTAGAGCTCTTTTCTTGCACGGCGATCGTCGGAACACATGAAGGAACCTTCTGGAGCGAGAAACAAAAAAATCGAAAAATCGCGTTTTTCTGTTTTTCTCCAACGTCGGCCCCTCCAAGTGTTTTGATAGTAGTACTGCACCTACGGACCTGAGAATTTGACTGGCAGACGCGGCATAACCCACTACAGGTGCGAAAAATCTGGTTTTTCAAAATGAATGGTCAAATATCTTTCACATCTTAGGAAAACCCACCCCAGGTCACCACATTGTCTCTCAACGTCGGGTCTGCCAACTGGGAGCCGGCGGTAAACCGTCAACCTTTCTTACCGCCGGGGGACTCGTAGAGCTTCCTGCCATATTCTATGTCCAAAGAATTGGCAGAGAACGAATAGTTTTTCGGCCTCCGCTGATAGCAGACTCGAATACAAGACTGAGTTCAGAGCTCTAGATGCAACAGACGCACGCGCCTGATGATGTTGAATCGGTTGATGTGCGCACGACTCTGTGGCCCTCCCACATTTCGAGTTAAGTACAGAAAACCGACAGCATCTATCAGGATGACTCGAATCATACAAATACGTTCACGGACCTAGCTCGAGTAGCAGACCGAGTTCAGACCTCTAGATGCAACAGATGAACGCGCCTGATGATTTCGAATGGGTTTCTGTAAGTATCAGTTATGTCGCTCTCCTAGCTCGAGTTAAGTCCAGAAAACCGAAAGCACCTGTCAAGATGACTCGAATAATACAAATAGTTTCGCGGACCTAGCTCGAGTAGCAGACCGAGTTCAGACCTCTAGCTGCAACAGGTGAATGCGCCTGATGATTCTGGATGGGTTTCTGTTAATATCAGCTCTGTAGCTGCCCGACAGCTCGAGTTAAGTACAGAAAACCGACAGCGCCTGTCAAGATGACTCGAATAATATGAATATTTTCGCGGACCTAGCTCGGGTAGCAGACCGAGTTCGGACCTCTCGATGCAACAGACGACGCGCCTGATCATTCTAAGAGAGTTTCTGTTAATATCAGCTCTGTAGCTGTCCTACAGCTCGAGTTATGTTCAGAAAACCGACAGCACCTGTCAAGATGACTCGAATAATACGAATAGGTTCGTGGACATAGCTCGAGTAGCAGACCGAGTTCAGACCTCTAGATGCAACAGATGAACGCACCTGATGATTCTGGATCGGTTTCTGTTCATATGAGCTCTGTAGGTGTCCTACATCTCGAGTTAAGTACAGAAAACCGACAGCACCGTCAAGATGACTCGAATAATACGAATAGCTTCGCGGACCTAGCTCGGGTAGCAAACCGAGTTCAGACCTCTGGATGCAACAGACGAACGCGCCTGATCACCCTAACAGGGTTTCTGTTAATATCAGTTATGTAGCTGTTCTAAAGCTCGAGTTATGTTCAGAAAACCGCCACCGCCTGTCAAGATGATCCGAAACGGCCGATCCCGCCGCAGTGCTTCTTGGCAGTAATATCTACCCGATCGATCTGAGATTAGACGGCGAGCGGGAATAAGATCGAATATCACGGGAAAAAATACTAGAGCTCAAACGAATTCTTGAATTTCGAGAACAAAATTTTCAACCGAGCAAAAATCAGAAAGAAAGTCCGTCGAGATGAGCGCCGGCGGTAATCCGTCAACCTGGTTTCCGCCGGGGACCTCGTAGAGCTCGTTCCTTGCCCAGCTCCTCGGAACACGTGAAGCAAGCTTAAGAGAGAGCCAAAAAACTCTAAAAAATCGGTCGCCTACAAATATCTCGTAGAGCTCTTTGGCACCGATGAGCTAAAGGAATTCCGGCGCGGGGTGGAGCTAGTTGGCCGACCCGACCCGAGCGGGCAATGTGACGACTTTAGGTAGGTGTTGCTAAGATTTGAAAGATATTTGACCATTCATTTGAGAAACCAGATTTTTCGGCACCTGTAGCGGGTTATTCCGCGTCTGCCAATCAAACTATCAGCTCCGTAGGTGCAGTATTACTATCAAAACACTTGGAGGAACCGACGTTGGATAAAAACAGAAAAACGTGAGTTTTCGAGTTTTTCGTTTCTTGCTCCAGAAGCTTTCTTCATGTGTTCCGACGATCGCCGCGCAAGAAAAGAGCTCTAAGAGCTTCCCGGCGGTAACCAGGTTGACAGTTCACCGCCGGTTCCCAATAGTTTTGCGGACTTAGCTCGAGAAGCAGACTCTGTTCAGAGCTCTAGATGCTTCAGCCAAACGCCCTTGATGATTCTGTATCGGTTTCTGTGCGCACCAGCTCTGTAGCTGTGCTACAGCTAGAGTTGAGTGCAATACCCACAGCGCCTCTAAAGAGAACAGGAGAAATACGAATAGTGTAATGGATCTAACTCGAGTAGCAAAACGAGTTCAGGCCTCTCGGTGCAACAGACGCACGCGTCTGCTGAGACTGGATCGGTTTATGTGCGTACCAGCTCTATATGAATCTTGAGTTGAGTGAGAAAACCGGCATCACTGGTCGAGATGACTCGAATAACAGAATAGTTTGGCGGACCTAGCTCGAGTTAGCTCGAGTAGCAGACCGAGTTGAGGCCTCTGGATGCAACAGACGAACGCGCCTGATGATTCTCAATCGGTTTCTGTAAGCATCAGCTCTGTAGCTCTCCGGAATCTCGAGTTAAGTACAGAAAACCGTGAACGCGTGTCAAGATGACTCGGAACGCAGTTGTCTCCGGCAAGGCTTTTGATAATAATATTGCAGCTAGGGACCTCAGAATCGAACTGGCAGACGCGGCATAACCCACTACACGTGATAAAAATACCGTTCCTCGAAATGGATTGTTAAATATCTTTGAAATCTTAGGAAAACCGACCAGAGTCACCAGATTGTCTCTTAAGGTCGGGTCGGCCAACTAGCTCCTCCGGAATTCCTCTAGCTCATCGATGCCGAAGAGCTCTACGAGGTACGTGGTAGCGTCCGCTTGGTAGCGTCCAAACTGGCGCCGGCGGTGAACCGTCAACCTGGTTTTTTTGCGGTTTTGCGGGCAGCGAAGGCTCCGTCGAAGCCTGCCCGAGCCAAACGCCCAGCAGGGCGCCTCGAGCTCTCGGCGAGCTCTCAGCACGCACTCGGCCGCCCCAATGAGGCGCTCCAGCGCCGTCAGTTCGGCATGAGTGACTGTACTATCTCTAGGCAAGAGGAGGGCCGCCTCCGCAACATCTCTCCAAACGAGACCGTCACAGGAGGCAGCAGGCTGAGGCGAGTCGGGGGCAGCGGAATGCCGCAGGCGCTTGGAGCAATGTTCAGGATGGGGGGAGAAAGGCGGCCTCGAGAAAGAAACCAATACCACAACCAGACGCACCCACTCCGCCGTCGAAACGACCGCGGAGGGCAACAAGCTCATGATACTCTAAAAGATCGGGTGGAACAGGCCTCATCGTGTAACACTCGCGGCCTTCCCGCGCACAATGTGCGAGGGCATCCGCCCTCTGGTTGTTCTCTCTGAATTCATGTTTGAGGAAGTCGCGACCAAGGAAACTGGATCTGAGATGGTATCGATTTTCCAGCCACGCAATCTTATCCACCAGCATATCGACTCTCTTTTGATACACATTATTTTCCACCCTCCACTTCCCACGGACCCAATTTATAATAAGAAGACTATCTCCGCAGAGCTCCACAGGGAGCCCATCCGAAACAACATCCCAGACCGTCGCCCTTTCATTTAGGATGGCTAACCGTTTTGCTAACTTGTCCGCCTCCGCTCCAGACACCTCCTGAGACATCAGCTCATCCCAAGACATCTTTTCCACCACGGAGTCGGTCCCCTTTCCAGAATACACGAAATACTCAAACGCTTTCTCATGGCCACAGTGTTTCAGGTAATCAGGCATCTTGTCGAGGAACGTTTTCCAGGAAAACTCACCGCCCTTCCACCAAGAGGCCCCAAATAGGATATATGCCATGTAACTCCAAGGTCTTTCTCCTGATGCTCCAGCTCCGACACGAATACGTTTCAGAGCACTAGCCTCCTTCCACGATCCCTTCTGTCTGAGGACCTCACTGAAGTCTGAACGAGCACCCTCCCACGATGGACACGAACATAGCAGCATCCTTCTGGCGTCCCTCCAGGCACGGGCACCATTGGGAGGAGCAATGGGGAGAGCTAGCCGACGACGTTTGCAATCTTCCCGATTCGCATAAGCAGCATCCCAGTTAGTCGCATGATACTCCGCAACATCTTTTGCCAGCAACCATGAACGATGCAATACACGTTGAACCGAACTCTGAAACCCATGATCGTGAAATAGCTTTCGAACCACATGCAAACGAGCAGGGCGCCATATGTCCCAGGATACACTGGCGGGTTTCGATTTATGACACATCCTCAACAAACATGTGCCCTCAAAGACGTGGATTTTGTGAATCGAGTCCTTTTCCCACGTCAGCCCTTCCGAGCCGAAGAGCAGGGTAGATTGCACGATGGACTGATAGCGTTTGAACTTCAGATGCCAATGCACCGCACGGGATCGAAAGTATTGGATATGCCCAAAGAATGCCTTGCGAGCAGCGTTGAGACGGCGGTCAACATCAACATGCGGCTCGCGAAAAGAAACCGCAATGTCATTCCCCAGTGCGTTGAGGACGGAAACCTGCTGCAGCTCGACACTGACGTACTCATCAGCCCCATGGAGGCCGATAGCCCCAGGCATATTAGAGCGATGGATACTGGTAAAGAATTTCCCAGGGGAGCAACCTATAGCAGCAAACTGTAGGCTATCCAACTTCCAATCAAACTTCCATTGATGCAAGGCAAGAGTAAAGTCATTCAACTGTTGTTGAAAAGCCTTGGGATTCAGGCCTGAGCCAATGATGTACACACTGTCAGCAAAGATGAGATGGTTTACCACGGCGGTCTCAGTTGTCTGGTTGGGGTTGATACACTCGTAGCCTAGGCCTCCCTTGTCCCAGTCCTGAACAATATCAGCCCACATAGCTGCCACTACAGCGTTCCAACATGCTGGGCTCTCGTTACCTCCCGTCCTAACGTGCTTGTCTACTTTGACCTCAGGGACCCCGAGACCCTCGAAGAGCACCGTGGAGACCTCGTCCGCCAGGGGTTCCAGTAGAGCCAGCTGGAGATACGGAGGAACACCGAGTCTTTCGAACGCAAGTGTGATCTTCTGAACCGTCATATTCTGGAAAGCTTGTTTTACGTCCAAACTGGCGATCAGCAGAGACCTATCCTTTCCCCAGACTGCCGCATGTTGGGCCGCACAGCTGAGGGCCCCCGAGATCTCCCCACAGCAGCGCTCGGCCGCGAACCCGAAGAGCGAGATATGGGGCAACACATTGGTAAAGTAGGGCTCGAGGACGACAAGGACCGACGACGAGTACCTCTTCTTGATAGCACTCTCCACGGCAATACTCCTAGTAGCCTCCGAGAGATGGGTGAGCACTTTCAACTTTTTAAACATCAGGGTAATGAAGGTCTGACGCCAAGATCCAGGCACGGCACGAACACCACGAAATATCTCATCAAAGCGATCAGCAAAAATTCGAACGGTCCGATGCGGGAGTTCTTTGAGCACCTCCGCGGAGATCCCATCTGGCCCTGACGCCTTCGCCGTATGAAGACGAGAACGAGCTCGAAACACCGCTGAGACAGGCAGACGGGGAACATCCTGGGATCCAGCAGCCACGCGTGCACGCAGCGAGGCCAGAGAGAGATGGGTACGCTCGCGCTCGTCCACATCTGTGTAGCTCTGCGCGTGATCCAAGAGGGAGGCGCGCCAATCAACCCGACCCACGGACCCGTGGACGCTCTCGATCGCGTGCTTCTGTGTCCTCCTCCGCCCTTCCGAGAACCTCCAAGCCATCCATCTCCTGTCGAACTTCCTCTTCTCCTGGTCTCTCCTCCTCCTGAGCTTCTTGAACTCCTCCGACGTCTTGCCCCCCTCCCACCTCTTCACTCCCTCCTGCAATCGAATAAGTTCAGGGTGCCGACGGGGAGGGAGCATAGACGAGCAGGGGGCAGTCGAAGTAGCATACGCCTCACGATGACAACGTTTCCCAATCTCTCCGAGGCTGAGGTTCTCGTCGATTGACGAGTCGAGACGTGTCTGAAACGAGCAGCCGTCGTGCCAGGTCAGCGGCATCCATCTGGATAGGCACTGCACAGCCCGTGCAACGCATCTGGGCGCGACGACTGGTCTATCAAGCTGCAACTCCGTTTGCACCAACGCGCGGCCACTAAACCTGCGAGCACTGCCCAACTCGCGAGGCCAGGACACCGAGGCGGGCGCAAACGCGGTACCACGAGATACTAGCACATAGTCCAAGACCTTCCCCGCCTCTCGTGCCCCTGTCCGATATCCGTACCATGTGATCTCTCTCTCCCTGAACGTGTTGCTGGCAATCAAGCTCTCCTCCATCATCCAGTCCTCCACCTTGATACGTAGTAACGAATACCTCCTCCTCCTTTCCCTCTCCATTCCCACCATCCCCATGACAAACATCAGCGCCTAGCAGACCTGGGCCCGTCAAGGCGGTGCCTTCGATGTCCGTGAGATGCGGTCTGACTTCCACATTCGCATCTGCAGCAACAACCAACTTGAGAGAACCATGCAAACCCTCCCAGTACCGCCTGAGAAGAGAAATAGAACGAAGACAAACATCCGTGATGTTGAGAGCCCCCCCCCCCACAGAGCTGTCGGGAAGGTAGAGTGAGACGAAGATAACCCGATTGAAAAGGACAGCCACCCATCTGTCACCACTAGACTGCTCACGTATTGCCGTTCCCCCACGGTACAATATGCCTGCCTTGCGACAGGAAGATAGCTGTGCACTAACCCCCAACTTAGCAAACCAGTCTGAATTAAAGTCGACATTCTCACAGTCCTGCAAGCCCAGCAGATCCCAATGGACATCGTGAGATAGAAGACGCAGAACGTTACACTGATGATTGGCGGCCTTACCCGCCTTCTGGATGTTCTGCGAGGCGCAGGCGACGGAGATAGCACCCGAGCCCCGCGACGTTTGTCAACGACGGTTGACGGTAGCAAGCCTCTGCTCCATCGTTTCTGACGTGATGGCCAAACGGTGCAACAACGCAAAGGCATCCCAGTTCTCTTTGATGATACGCCACTGGCCCGAACCACCGTACTGGCCACCGGCTGCGAACTCACCCAACTGCTTTCGATTTCCGTCTTCCGCTGGGCCGGTCCACATCTCAGAAGGTGTAGCCCCGCTGCCAGCCGTTCCTTTGAGTTTGATGTTGCGAAGGCACGAATCTCTGGCCCAGATGCCGTGCAACCGACCGATGGCCTGCAGGTGTGGTGTCTTCCACGGTGCGCCCTCAACCCTGAACTTTACTCGTGAGGGGAAATTGGCACCATATCCCGCCATCTGATCCAGCAGCAGATTTTTCTGAGCAGCATCGCTCCTAGCATTTTCCCAGATCTTCTTGGCGCTCCAAAGGTCATCGTTTTCAGTGCCCGCATTGAATTTGATCCGAACACTCGCGTATGAAGCACGATTTCCCTGCAGACGACATGAGCCCATGGGGTCGACCTTGGCACGAAGAAGAGGATCTTTCGTTTCCAGCACGGCTAACAAATTTGTGACCAACTGGTATGCATTCCTGTCAGAGATAGAAGTACGATTACGCGTTTCTGCCGAAGTCCAGTCCTCCACCCATCCGTAAGCTTCTACGAAAGATGGCGCAAAGTCCGATGGGGCACCCGAGCGAGTCGAAGCACCCCCGAGGGAAGGAGGACCGTTTTTCATCTGCTGCTCAAGAGCCGTAATGCGCGCAGAATCAGCATGCTGTTGCTTTTGAAGATCAACGACTGCCTTCTCCGTTTTATCCGTCTTCTCATGAAGGGTCTGAAGTAATTGACGGCTCTCCTCACTTCCACGTTTTGATCGATCATCTTTCTCGAATGTCCATTCCAGGAAAGCCTTGAAACCAGAATCACTAGAATGACTCAGGATCACCTGACGTTGCTGCAACTATTTGGCTCTCTCCTCTGCCATTTCCAAATCACGCCTCCGTTTCCGATCATTGGCTTCGGCATCAGACATCCGAGCGTCGGCCATTGTGCAAATAGAGAGCACTGAATGCAACACTGAATGAAGCACTGAATGCAACACTGAATGAAGCACGGAATGAAGCACTGAATGAAACACTGAATGCAGAACAGCGAGCTCACATAATGAAACACTGAATGAAGCACTGAATGAATAGACGCAATGAGACAGCACAGAACAGACAGTGCGTGCACGATGGAGAGCACTCGATAATGCAGAATACCGCAGCAGAAAGGAATAGTATGCCGACACGTGTGCAAAGATGTACGGTACTCAGGCAAAAAGACTCTGAAGCACCGTGCACAGTAAGTGGAACAGAGAACACCTTACTGCACAATGCAGCTCGAGACGAGGGGGACCCCAGCGGTGAGACCAAGCCAAGCAGGAGGTAAGCTCTGCTCAACCTGGTCACCACCGGGAACCTCGTAGAGCTCTTTACACGCGTAAGAGTGCTTAGATTCAAAGCAGACAGCTTATGGGAGCATCTCTAGAAAAACGTCGAATTTTCATTTTTCGTTGTCGACTTCGTTTCAGTTGCTCCAAATTCTTCGATAATAAAACTGGCTTTATAGAGCTGAACTGCTCTAGGAACAAACGTAATATTCTAATGCTCGGCGTAAAAATCTGCTTTCTCAAAATAAATGGCCCAATATCTTTCAAATAATAGCAAACCGACCCAAAATTGCCTCATTGTCTCTTCTGGTCGGGGCGGCCAACTAGCTCCAACCCGCGCCGGAATTCTTCTAGCTCATTGATGCCGACGAGCTCCACGAGGTATCCCGGGGCGCGTTCTTTTCTCGCATCGAGAGGTCCGAACTCGGTCTTGCACTCGAGCTAGGTCCACGAAACGAACATGGAAAAACACAAAAAAAAAAAACACTAGTTTTTTTCCTCACGCTTGAGAAAGCTTTTTTCGCGTGCTCCGAGCAGCGCCGCGCAAGAACAGAGCTCTACGAGGCTTCCGCCGGTTACCTGGTTGACGGTTTACCGCCCGATCACAATCTAAAATCCTCTAGCTCTCCGAGAGCTCTCCGGGAATACTGGCGCCGTCGGTGAACCGCCAACCTGGTCACCGCCGGGAACCTCGTAGAGCTCCTTGCACAAGAGTGCTCAGATTTAAAGCAGACAGCTTCTCAGAGCATTTCTTAGAAAACGTTAACTTTGCATTTCTCGGTGTCAACGTGACGTCGGTTCCTCCAAATATTTGGATAGAAAAACTCTCTCGAAAGAGCAAAGCTGCTCGCAGAAGGAAGTTAAGATACTAATGCTCGGAGTGGAAATCTGCTTTCTCAAAATGAATGGTCAAATACCTGTCAAATTTTCGCAAAACCGACAGCAAGTTACCACATCTTCTTTTCTGGTCGGGTCGACCAACTGGGCGCCGGCGGTAAACCGTCAACCTTTCTTGCCGCCGGGGGACTCGCAGAGCTTCCTGACCATATATAATGACGAAAAATATTGCAGAGAACGAATAGTTTTTCAGCCCGAGCGATTTCAGACCTCGATGCAACAGCCGAACGCCCCTGATGCTTCTGGCTTGTTTTCTGTGCGTACGAGCTCTGTAGCTTTCCTACAGCCCGAGTTACGTGCGAAAATCAACAGCACATCTCAAGATGACTCGAACAATACGAATAGTGTCGCGGACCCAGCTCCAGTATCAGAGCGAGTTCAAACCTCTGAATGCGACAGGCGGACGCGCCGATGTCTCCAAATCGATTCCTGTGATCACCAGCCCCTGTAGATCCCCTACAGCCCGAGTTAAGTACAGAAACCCGACAGCACCTCTCAGGATGACTCGAACAATACAAATAGTTTCGCGGACCTAGCTTCGGTAGCAGACCGAGTTCCGAGCTCTAGGTTCGACAGACGGACGCGCCTGATGTCTTCGAATCGATTCATGTGATTACCAGCACTGTGGCCTCCCTACAACCCGAGTTAAGTACAGAAAACTGACAGCACCTCTCAAGATGACTCGAACAATACGAATAGTTTCGCGAACCTAGCTCGGGCAGCAGACCGAGTTCAGAGCTCTAGATTCAACATACAGACGCGCCTGATGATTCCAAATCGATTCCTGTGATTGCCAGCCCTGTAGCAGCCCCCCTACAGCCCGAGTTAAGTACAGAAAACGTGACAGTATCTTCAGGATGCTTGGAGAATACGAATGGTTTCGCGGACCTCGCTCGGGCAGCAGACCGAGTTCCGAGCTCTGGATTCGACGCGCCTGATGTCTCTAAATCGATTGCTGTGATTACCAGCCCTGTAGCCCCCCCTACCAGCACTTCTCAAGATGACTCGAACAATACGAACAGTTTTGCGAACCTAGCTCGTGCAGCAGACCGAGTTCAGAGCTCTGGATTCAACAGACAAACGCGCCTGGTAATTCTGAATTGGTTTCTGTAAGTCAGCGCTGTAGCTGTCTTACAGCTCGAGTTTGGTGTTTGGTCAGGCTACACAGGGCGCGTGCGCCCAAGCCTAAAGGCTAGAGCCAGTTAAATCCGCCTCCTCCGCTTTGCAGAGGAAATTTCTTTAACAATGTGCTCCACACCTGTGCACAGGCGCTCGGCAGCAGATAATTCTGCCTCCGTCACGGTGGCTCCTACATCAAACATGTAGGCTTCTGAGCTCACGAGCGTCCACGGGCCATTCTCTGGAGCAACTTCGATCCAGTGACCTCCTGCAGCACCCTCACTGCTCACTCCACCATCCCAGCATCCTCTGATGTATTTGATGTTTGTCCTGTTCTGTTAGATATAGTCGTGCTTGTAAATTCTGTAACAGTTTCCTTCTCTCGCATGGTGTGTGAGCTCATCAGCATAGGCATTGGCTTCCCTATAGATATGTTTCCAGAAATCCCTACCGTACGTCGGGCATCGTATGTTGTGTTGTTCACTCACGTCATACATGATATTCTGTATCCTGGCGATCCGTTTGGCATACCCACTGTTGTCACAAGCCCAGACTCCCCTCAACCATTGTACGACCGTTTTACTGTCTCCGCACATTTCAACAGCGATACCTTCCATCCCAGGGTCCCATATCGTAGTCTGTTCGTTAATAACTGCAAGACGTCGGGCCAACTCGTCATCTGTCGGTGTCTTCGCAAACCCTCCCATCCTCCTCTCCTTACTCCTCCTCACAAACATATCCTCCACTTTGGGTATCTGTGATATGTGTTCCACAAACTCCTCCCAATCCGTCGGTACAACGCACGTGTCGTGCCACAGAAGCGACCTCCATTTTTCAAAGGGTGCATGCCAGCTGCTCGCCACGATTCGTGGTCTGCCTCTGAGCCGTCTCGTTCCCTCTCTCGACATCGTCCGACTTACTGCCGCCAGCATTTCATCCCTCTGCACCGTCCACTCCCCCGATATGCGCAACATGGAGCGCAGCGTCTGCTGCCACGATTTGCTATACACAGTGGACGGCATGTGGCACTTATATTGAGATACCTCCACGGCGAATTCAAAGTTGCACCTCACAACTTTCTCCACCAACGTTTTGAACCCCCCCTCCTTGAACATCTCCCTGGATATGTTGGTACTGCGATCCCTGAACTCCTCCCACGTGTCCGTCTCTTTTCTATGTAATCCTCGCATTGTGTTCAAACATCTTCCTTCAAAGCTCCTCAATATATTCAGCACATGTTCATTACAGCTCCACCCCACACAACCATGGCATATGATCTGTTGAACTCTGCTCTGATACCGTCTGAATTTCTCCCTCATGCTCACCGCGCGCGACCGATAGAATTTAATATCAGCATAGAAACACCGCCTGCCTGCATCAATGCGGTGCCGCACTGCATGGAAACCCCTCGGGTTCGTCACAAATTTAACTCCCAGTATGTCGCACTCGCTTTTTCTCGGCAAAACCACCGCCTCACGTAATTGATAGGGTAGGCTGGGGTCTCCAGCCCGTGCACAAATATCATCTCCCAGTTCGCAAACTAATGATTGTGGTCCCTGGTTATGTCTCAGCCCAAAAACAAGGTACTCCAGGCTCTCACTCTTCCAGTCCATACCAGCCCGTCTGAGGGCCACGGTCAACATACTCACCATATTCCTCAGCTGATTCGCCGAGGCTGCCAGCAGCACCACATTGTCGGCCCATATGTAATGGTTGACCAGCGCCTGTTGTGTCCCCTCGCCTTCCAATCGTACTCCATAATGACATGCTTCCCATGATTCAGCAATAGAGGCCCAAATTGCCTCCAACACAATATTGAAGAGTACTGGGCCTTCTTTCCCTCCAGTTCGCACCGACTTGTTATACAGTATCTCTTCGCTGCACACATCCTGGAAGTCAAAAACTGCTGTGTTTCCAATCATAGGCTCCACAATTGCAATAATCAGATCTGTTGGATATCTCAGATGTTCCATCGCGCGGATCACCATCGAGACAGTGACATGATCAAACGCTTTCTTTATATCCATTATCCCCATATGTACCGACTCGCCTTTTCCCCAGAGAGTGGCATGACGTGTCATGCGCAGCAAAGGGGCCGTCACGTGATGAACTTTGTGACCCTTCTGGAATCCATATGTCGCCAATTTTATGATATGTCCATGTTCCTCCACAAGAATAAGAAGGCACGCCATGTACCACTTGCTCATAACACTCAACAGCGATATTGCACGAGTCTCCCCAAATGTTTGGATCATGCTCATTTTTGGAATCAACTGCACGCACAACTTTCTCCACGAATCTGGTGACGACTTTTTCTGATCATGTATTTCTTGAAATGAGTGTCGTATCAATCTCAATGCATTCCAAGGTATTGCTTTGAGAATCTCCGCCACCAGGCCATCAGAGCCCGCTGCGGTGCCGCCCTTCAATCGGGCTCGAGCCCCCAGCAACACACCCATAGATATGACCCTGTTCGTAGTTCTGCCCTCTGCCTCCCACTGTGTCCGTAGTCGATGCAACTCTCTCTTTGCAGCTCCTCCCTCCCCATCACATGTATATGACCGTTGTACGTGTTTGTTGAGCTCCTCCACCCATCTTTGTTTATTTTCTGTCAGTATCCCGTCACACAGCATTTCCTTGATACACCTACGGGGTCCATGTTTGAGGCCAGTGGAGTCCTTGAGGAGCTGTTCCCGCCTGAACTTCCTTCGGAGTGTTTTTTGACGTCTCAGTAATTGTTTCCTACGCTCACCGAAGACACCCCTCCTTAACTCCGCTTCAACGTCCACGAGTTGGTCAGGTTTTTTGATTGGTTTAGTATCCGCCCTGCCCTTTGTATGCCTACACATCGTCGCAGCACTCACAAGCATCTGTCCAACTGTTTGTATATTTATGTCACCCTGTTGGTTCATATGTTGTTGTACCTGCACATCGGCCAGTGTACTGAACACATTCGCTGACTCATAATCCTCCGGGGCCCAATTGATGAGGCTCGGGGGCCTGGGTCGCACGAAAGGCTTGCGCACCGACGCATGTTTTATCCTCACCCCTACCTTCGCATGGTCACTGTAGCGTGACGCTCGATCCTGTGTAGGATCAACAAATTCCACCGTGCATTCAAATGAGCAGTTGGTCCGAGCCACCTCGGTACCTGCAAATTGTGTCGGCACAAATACATAGTCCAACACCCTGGAGTAGCTGCTGGTACTCCACGGCCTGTGCGTCACTTGTCGCACGCCGTAGGTGTTGGCTGCACAAAGACCCCAGTGATTCAGAAAGCGCACGAGCATGTCCCTCCTCTCCTCATGATGTTTCGCCTCCGACCTCATCCACACCTCCTCCAATCCTTCTCCCGTGAACCCCAAGAGATTTGGTTCCAGCTCCGTCTGCGCATCTGTCCCCACAAACTGCAATACTTTGGACCCCTGGTATTGCTCGCTACATAGTTGCATGCATGCACACAGCTTAGCTAGAACGTCACAATATTCATCGAGCCTATCATCTCCCCGCTGCACTGTGGGTAGGTACACTGAGGACACGACCACAGATGCAAATTGTACAACAGCAAACCTCTCACCGCACTTACTGTCCGAAATAGTCGCCGCCCACGGGCCCCTGAAGGCCACAGCAGCTCGTCGGCACACACTAAAACGCACCTGCCACCCACATGCTTCAAATGATTCCGATGACATGTACTGGCACTCCTGCAAGCATAGCACATCATAATGACAAAACTCCAGCATTGCTGGCAAAAGCTCGCTATTCCTCATGTTGACATTCCAAGTTGCCACCGCGAGCTGAGTGGCAGACTGGCACCGTCAATTGTTCGTCTGTCTGAGCTTCGTGAGTAACCCCTCTTGATCCACCTCAGGCTCCACCCTCCTTAGATTGTTAGTGTGTAGCGCCCACCCGCTGTGTACACCCCATTCAGCAATCAGTACTCTTGTGTCTGGATCTGCCTGTGGGTTTTGTGTAAACCATATGTATGATTTTGGCGGCCCTGGCTCCCCCTTGCACATTGTCCCCGTCGTTTCTTCACTTCCGCAAAGCAACTCTGGAACTTACCGATCTGTTGGACATGGGGTGTTCTCCATGGCGCGCATTCTACATGAAACTTTACATTCGGTGGGAGGTCAGTGTTTCCCCTCTTGTATTCGCTGTCGAAACAATTCCGAACCTGCCATATGATCTCCACTGCCGTCCCCTTTTTGAAATAGATCCGCCCTCGTGTGTATGGCCAGTACCTGCCAGTATTCTCCCCCGCAGTTCTCGCATGATCAAAAGCAGCATTATGTGTTGCGTCCAGCGATGCCAATCCCAATAATTTCGTTATGTTGTCGGTCAGCACCTGTTGTTTCATGGCCTCCCTTTGTTTTATCTCTCTATTCTTCCAACCCTCACGTGATATCCATCCTTTGAACTCAATATATGATGGTACCCAGTTCGAATTATGCCCTGCACCACTGCCCGCGTCACCTGATCCGTATCTAGTCGAACCGCTTGCGCAAGATTGAGCGTCTCCATTTTTCAGATTCTGAATGTCAGCTTGGGCCTGCTTCATTTGCTCCGATAACGTTTTGACATCTGACGTTGTTCTATCAATCTTTTCCTCCATGACATGTAAATCAGCTGCAACCGATGTTTTGAACTCACTAACCGTCGCAGTTACTTCACTCTGGCCCTTCAAAATCTGTCTGAACATTTCCTCGGGCGTCATTGTAGCTGGTTGAGGCGCCTGGACAGCAGCACTTTGGGCCACGGCCAGACCACTCGTAGCATTGGGGACTTGGGCTGTAGCTAAATGAGGCGCCTGGACAGCAGCACTGGAAGCCGCGGCCAGACCACTCGAAGCACTGGAACCTTTGCCCTCCCCTTTCGCCCCCACCTCTCTCAACCACTCACTACTCGCATTCCCTCCCATTTTGCTATCTTCTGCTTTGTCATCCGCCATGATTGCTGATGAACGTCGTTTATTCCTCTCTTTGACTGTACGCAATGTGTGAAGTGCAGCCTGATATCTATCTGATTGCCCAATCTTCTTGAAATCGTACGCCTCCTGCTGAACAAATGCCTCTGGTGGGGAAATTTCCAATTCAAGTGCTATCTGATCTTCTCTCTTCTCCTGCGTCGTTAATCGCGGCACAGTAGCTGATGTGTCTCTCAACCAATCACACGGATGTGGGCCACTATCCACACCAAAGTCAGCTGACGTGAAATATTCACTCTGGTCGTCTTCTGATGGTATAATATATGCTCCCTGCGAGTCCGTTTTCAATCCAACCGCCCACAGTGGTCTTTTGTAAAAACCAGACAAATCCTGATCTTCCTGCGATCCCCACGATATCTTGATATCAAGAACGAGAGCGAGAATTCAATGTGAACACAGCCCCCACGATACGTCAAACACGCACCGCACGAGAGGGGGGCTTGAGGCAAGCCTGCGTGTGCGCCCCGACGTGGGCCCTGTTCGACGTCGAACCCCGACGTCTCGAACCCTGACGTCTCGAACCCTGACGTCTTGAGCCAAAAAACAAAACCGACAACGCCTACGAGATGACTCGAAACGGCCGATCCCGCCGGCGTGCTTTTTGGCAATAATATCTACCCGATCAACCTGAGATTGAGATGGCGAGGATCGAATGTCATGGGAAGGAATTCTATAGCTCTAACGAATGGTTAAATTTGGAGAACAAAATTTTCAACCGAGCGAAAGTCAGAAAAAAGTCCGTCGAGGTGGGCGCCGGCGGTAAACCGTCAACCTGGCTTCCGCCGGGGACCTCGTAGAGCTCTTTCCTTGCCCAGCTCCTCGGAACACGTGAAGCAAGCTCAAGAGAGAGCCAAAAACTGGCGCCGGCGGTGAACCGTCAACCTGGTCACCGCCGGGAACCTCGCAGAGCTCCTTCCACGCGTAAAGTGCTCAGAGTCGAAAGAGAGAGCTTCTGGAAGCATTTCTCGATAAATTGAACATTGATCTTTTTCATGTCGAGATGTGGTTGGTTCCTGCAAGTGTTTCCGCCTACAGAGCTCATATTTAGACGCAGAGGCCCTGAAAGTCGTTTAGAGGTGCGAACAATCTGCTCTCTAAAAATAAATAGTCAAATATCTCTCAAATTTTGGCAAAACCTACCAAAAGTTAACACTTTGTCCTTTCTGGCCGGGTCGGGCAACTGGCGCCGGCGGTGAACCATCAACCTTGTCGCCGCCGGAAATTTCGCAGAGCTCTTTTTACGCGAGAATGCTCAGAATCGAAAGAGAGAGCTTCTGGAAGCATTCCTCGAAAAAACATCAAAATTCATAATTTTTCATGTCGACGTGAAGTTGGTTCCGCCAAGTGTTTCGATTGCAAAAGTGCGCCTACAGAGCTCATATTTGGACGGAGTGGCCCTCATAGTCGTTTACAGGGGCGAAAAATCTGCTTTCTCAAAATAAATGGTCAAATATCTTTCAAAATGGCCAGGAACCTCGTAGAGCTCCATTCACGCATAAGAGTGCTCAGAATCGAAAGATAGAGCTTCTGAAATCATTTCTCGGAGAAATCAAAATTCATGATTTTGATGTCGAGATGAAGTTGGCCCCCCCAAGTGTTTTGACAGTAAAAGTGCGCCTAGAGAGCTCATATCAAGACGCAGAGGCCCTCATAGTCGTCTACAGGTGCGAAAAATCTGGTTTCTCAAAATGAATGGTCACATATCTTTCAAATATTCGCAAAACCACCCAAAAGTTATCACATTGCCCTTTCTGGTCGGGTCGGCGAACTAGCTCCACCCCGCGCCGGAATTCCTCTGGCTCATCGATGCCGAAGAGCTCTACGAGGTACTGGCGCCGGCGGTGAACCGTCAACCTGGTCACCGCCGGGAACCTTGTAGAGCCCCATGCAATCACGAAAGTGCTCAGAATCGAAGCAGACAGCTTCTCCGGGCCTGTCTCCAAAAACGTCAACTTTCAATTTTTCGATGTCACTCCGATGTCGGTTCCCGCTCATTTTCGGATAGTAAACTCTCTCTAGAGAAATAAGCTGTTTTGAGAATAAGTTTGGACACTGATGCTACGCGTAAAAATCTGCTTTCTCAAAATAAATGGTCAAATTTCTTTGAAATATTTGCAAAACCACCCAAGATTTATCACTTTGTCCGTTCTGGTCCGGCCGACCAGCTAGCTCCACCCCGCGCCGGAATTCCTCTAGCTCATCGATGCCGAAGAGCTCTACGAGGTACATTCGCGAAACCACCCGAAAGTTGCCACTTTGTCCTTTCTGGTCGGCTCGACCAACTAGCTCCATCCCGCGCGGGAATTCCTCTAGCTCATCGATGCCGAAGAGCTCTACAAGGTACTCTAGAAAATCGGTCGCATACACTTGGTTGGGCGTTGGGGTCGGCTACACAGGGCGCGTGCGCCCTAGCCGCGCAGAGTCCCTAGGGCCCCTCACGCCCTCTCAACCTCTTCGGGGTTGGAGGCCCGAGGATCTCAGAGATAATCTGCCGAACACCTTGGAGCAGGCGTTCACAAGCTGTGAGCTCGCTATCTGTAACAGTGGCCCCCAGAGGGAGTAAAGAAGCCTCCTGGAAAACTCGCCGCCAGTGGTTGTCCCCAAATGAGACCTCCACATAGCAACCTAGAGCAGAGCCTTCAACACTCACGCCACCGTCCCATCCTCCACGGATACGTTTGATACAATGTCTCTGTTGTCGCAAATATCTGAAGTCAATCCATCTTCCCGTCCTTCCCCTCCTCGCCTCCCAAGTCAACTCATCCGCAACACAATTGAACTCTCTGTAGATATGCTTCCACGGATCCGTCCCTACAGTGGCACACCTGATGTCGTAATCCTCAGCAAGTTGATTCATATCGTTTTGTAGACCATGCACTCTCCTGCGGTACGAACGATCACGGCATTCCCAGATCCCTCGGGCCCAGTTCACCACACACATACTATCACCTGTCATTTCAACCAATAATGAGCCCTCCGAGCCTTCCTGCCAGACAGTTTCGTTGTTATATCCGTGGGCAATCCTACGAGCGAGCCTGTCGGAGTCCTCAGGGGAGTCCCACGTATCCACAGGACAAGGAGCACAGGGCGGTTTCCTGAAGATGGGTTCCCATCGAGGCTGTATTTTTGTCATGCACGCAACTACATTCCACCAGTCCGTCGCATTCCACTTGATGCTGAACCAGCGTAAATTACCACTCGCCGCCAGCATAAGACAATGCCAGCTGTCAGTGCTTGCATGCGCTCCCCCTCCCACTCCCCTCGTACCTTCCCTCCTCCTGGCCCCCGTGAACATGGATACAAGTGTGTCCCTCCGTAGTGACCATTCCCCCGCACAGTGTAACATGGCCTGAAGCGTCTGGCGCCAGGCTCGTGCTCCACGCATGTCCGCGGAGGCGAAGGCCCGATCATGAAACTGGGCCAGCTCCAACGCAAACTCGAAATTGGCCCGGACCACCTTCTCTAAGAGACTGCAGTGGCCAGCCTGCAAGAATAGCTCGTATGACTTCGGTGTGGTCCTGTCCCTGAACTCCGCCCACGTCTCCTCCTCCCTCTTGTGTAATCCTCGCATACCGTTGAGACACCTCCCCCCCCAGACCTTGATCCTCTCCAGCAGTCGTAGATTGCACGGCCAGCCTATACATCCGTGGTACACCACAGACTGCACACGAGCGGCATACCTGCGAAACTTCTCTTTGAGTGAGACCGATCTGGAGCGATAAAACTGGATGTCAGCAAAATAGGCCTTCCTCCCTTTCTCCAGTCGATGATACAAGCCGTGGTAACCTTTGATGTCCGAACTGAGCTTCACTCCTAGTACCTCCACCTCCTCCTTCCTCGGCATTACAACAGTCGAGCGCAAGTGCCCCGGGAGATCCTCATCTCCAGAAATCGCACAGATGGCTGGCGAGAGCGGGCAGAGCAGCGGCGGATCGCCACATGTGTACGTCTGGCCAAAAAGTACATACGCCAAAGAATCCTCCTTCCAGTCCATCCCTGCCCGTCTCAGTGTTACCGTCATCATACCGATCATCTGTTGTAGCTGGAGTTGCGATGCAGCACAGAGCGTAACATTGTCCGCCCACAAGAAGTGGTGTACAAGAGCACCGTCCGTCCCCTCCCCTTCCAGTCGGACACCGTATCCTAAGGTATCCCAAGTCTGAATCACAGATCCCCAGATGGCCTCCAAGACGATATTGAAAAGTATAGGTCCCTCCTTACCTCCCGTTCAAACCGATTTATTGTATCTCACCTCATCGCCGCACACGTTCTGAAACTCAATGGTAGCAATGTTATCCAGCATGGGCTCCACAATGGCTCTGATGAGGCACACAGGGTACTTAAGGTACAGCATGGCCTTGATGATAGTGCGCAGTGTGACATTATCGAATGCTTTGTGTATGTCCAAGACTCCCACGTGCATAGACTCCGCCTTCCCCCACACATTTGCATGTCTAGTAAGATGTGATAGTGGTGCCGTGACGTTAGTAACCTTCTGATCCTTCTCAAATCCGTATGTGCACAACCGTCGGTTCACAGGAAATGCATCAATAAACTGCAACACACATGCCATGTACCATTTACTCATCACACTGATCAAGCAAATCCCTCTGGTGTTGGAGAGTCGTGTAGCATCCCGCATCTTCGGCACAAGTTGGATACTGAGCTGCCTCCACGTCTCAGGGCTGGAGGCTCCCTGCTCGAAAATCCCTTGGAAAGCACGCCGCACAAACAAGAGGCTCCTCCACGGCAACTCACGGATGACCTCAGCAACGACTCCATCGCCACCGGGTGCCGTGCCAGGCTTCAAAGACGCACGAGCCTGCATGAGCATGCCCATCGTGATGATTCTTCCCTCCACCCCACGGTCGTTATGTCTGAGTTTCTGAAAGGCCTCCAAAGTCCGTTTTTCCTCCTCCGAGTTCGTGTAAGACGCCGTCGCATACCTAGTGATCTCCGTACTCCACCTAGTCCTGTCCATTGTCAGCACACCCTCACACTCCAGCTCCTTGAGGATACACCGTGAGGTCTTACTGGATCCCTTGTGGTCCTGCAGGAGTTGGTTCCTCCTATGCTGTCTCCTAAGGGTCTTCCTCCTACGCAGCAGTTGTTTACGAGTATTCCCAAGGGCCCCACGCCTGATGGCAGACTCCACCTCTATGAGCTCCCTGGGCCTCTGAATAGGTTTGCTGTTGGGGCGCCCCTTAGTGTGGTCCACAAGCTTTGCCGTCTCCAAGAGTACCCGTCCGACCTGCTGCAGGTCCGCCCCTACCGTGTCAGATGCAAGCCCCTCAATCGACACATCCGCAAGCACACGAAACATGTTCCTCGCCGTGTCATCCGTCGGCTGCCAGCCAACCATGGACACAGGGCGGGGTGGCAAAGCTGGGCGCCTGATCTCCGTAGTCTTGAGGTTTACCCAGACCAGAGCGTGATCACTATAGGCACTGGCTTTTGCACGTATACCTGGCGTAGCTCTGATGGGTTCCACAAACTGGACCTGGCATCTCATTTCCTGGTGAGCTCTTGCCTCATCCGCGCACCAACGTGTAGGGATGAGAATATAGTCAAGCACACGCTGCACATGTGTGGGACAGTATGGTATATGTGTGATACGTCGAGCTCCATATGTGTTCGCCGCACAGATCCCCCAAGTACTCATAAACCTCATAAGCATGTCCCTCCTCTCTGCATGGTAGTTCGCCTCCTCCCTCCTCCCGTCCACCTGCATAAGACCTCCTCCCGTCATTCCCAGCATATATGGTTCAAGTTCCGTCTGAGCATCCATCCCCACCCATGGTATGACTCCAGCCTGTGTAGTTTGAAACATAGTAACACTGCACTTTGTAAGTACATCTAAGTATTCCCCCAAGTGGTCCACCTCACGCATCACGCATGGTAGATACACTGATGTAACTAGAGCACCCCTGAATTCGACACACGCAAATCGTACCCCACTCCGTCGTGCAATCACATGTGGTGCCCAATCCCTGCACCATGCAACCGCCGCCTTGGAGCAGGAGCTATAGTGAATCTCCCATCCACATCTATTAAAAGTATTTGCACTGGTATGCTCACACTCTTGCAGACACACCATTTGAATTGACCTGGCTTCACATGCAGCGACCAGGTTGGGTACTTGACCGTCGGATATTTTCTCCACATTCCAGGTTGCGACCACGGTCTCTGTCGCAGCCCTACCGCCCCGTCAATGATTCGGGCACCGTAGTGTCTGAAGAAACTGCACCTGGTTAATGTCAGGCTCAACGTGTGTCAAGTTGTCGCCATAGAGGTTCCATCCTTTTGTCGGTCCCCATTCTGCAATCAATGTCTTTTGTGTAATATCCTCAGAATTCGGCATATACCACATATATGTCATTGGCGGACCCGTCTCACCTCGAAGAATAGCCGTCGCATTTCCCTTGATATCAGAAAATAGTGCTTGAAACCTTCCTACCGCCCGAACACGTTCTATCTTCCATGGCTGGCATTCAACTTGAAATCGCACATTGGGAGGCAATGAAGTGAGTCCCCGCCTGTAGTCATTCTCCCACACACGTTTCGCTTCCCATAGGATCTCAGAGGATGTACCTGGCTTGAAATAGATCCTACCCCTCGTGTACGGCCAATGTCTACCCGTATTCTCCTGAACCGTCCGATCCAAGTCCAGTGCCACCCTCTGTGTAGCATCAATGTGTTTAGAGTCAATAAGGCCATTCATCGCCGTCGTCAGTGCCTCCTGTGAAAGAGCCTCCCGCTGACGTATCTCTCGGTTCCTCCATCCCTCCCTTGAGACCCATCCCTTGAACTCAACATAACGTGGATTCCAAGCAGGATCGTGCCTGTCCGTGCCCGCCTTCGTGGATCCACTTGCTACCGACAGCCCGTCCCCCTGCTTGAGCTTCTGAACTTCATTGGTGAGGTCCTGGATCGCCGATTCTGTTTTCGATACCCTGGGGTCCAGAGATGTTTTCAGACCGCCCATTTCCGTACGAATAGAGTTCCTGAACGATTGCATGTCTGCCGTCATAGTCTGTTGTCCCGTCATGATGGATCGAAACATCTGTTCAATGTCAAGGCCAGCTTCCTGGGCAACCTCATTCGCACCCAATGTTTGTCCCGCACCTCCTCCTTCTCCTTTCCCTCCTCCTTTGACATTACGGGCACGGACAGCTCTAGCAAACGCCCCACCCCCATCATCAATTGTCATGTCCTGGCCCATCGCATGCAAGCCTGGAGCACCTGAAACTGAAGAACCTGCTGGCATCGCTGGCGCAGCACCTGAAACTGAATACCTGCTGCAGCCATCTTCCTTTTGTGGCTTCGTAAGATATTGAAATCGTAACCTTCACCCTGCACGAAGTGGTTACGCAAGATATAGAAATCGTAACCTTCACCCTGCACAAACGGTACTGTTGGTGTGAGCGATGGCACACAAATAACAGCCCTCCTGTCACCTCGAGGTGTCCCGACCTGTCTGGCAAGATAGTCCCAGTCAGCGTGACTGAAGTCGGATCCCCAGCACTCCGTCGTTCCAAGAGAGGAAAAGAGACAATTGCAGCAGTAGCAATAACAATAACAAGTGCAGGCGGCCTAGCACACTCAATAACAATAACAAGTGCAGCGGCCTAGCTGACCTCGATCTCGCTGAACCCGAAGAAGACGAAGAAGGCAGCGATGGCTGCCGCGCCGCCGCCCGCGGCGACGCGCCCCCCCCCCACACGCTAGACGCCTGTGGGATCCAGACGCCTTGATCCAGACGCCTTGATCCAGACGCCTTGCATACACTTGGTAGCGTCGAAAACCCGGAGAGCGAAGGGACCCTCGGGAACGGGAACCGGCGGTAAACCGTCAACCTGGTTTTGCGGACTTCGCGGTCGACTGCGCAGGCTTTCCAGCCTAGTCGGAAGCAAGGAGCGGGCGCATCGGGAGTAGGCGGAAGCCTCACCGATCCAAACGATCAGAGGCGAGAGCCAACTCTTATTAGGAGGATGAGAGGTCAAGCACACACACACGACAACGAGGGCATGGCGTGAGTGAGCACAATCAAAATCACATCATATCCTGTCCGAAATACGCTTGTACAACCCGCGGCAAGATCATAATCGCATGCTCAACGGCCGAGACCTCGGCATCAGTCACTGTTGAAGTTGGATCAATCGAGAACGCCGCACTGTACACCTCCGTCCAAATGATCTCATGGCTGAGTGGCTGCCTTGAGAGTCTCGATACCCTTCCAACATCTATCCAGCACCCGACTCCCACGCCGTCGCAAGAGACACCACCATCGAATCCAGCTCTGATGGCACAAACGCGAAACACCTGTTGTAACTGAGGGGCGTGAAGCCCTATCCTATCTCGAATCACTGGTGGCCCGACGCGGGCCGTATGAGTGAGTACATCTGCACGTGTGTTCCATTCCCTATATGTGTGGTCAATAATTTCCCTCCCGTGACAGGCGGGCCTGATTCCATATCCTTGACACATGTTGTCGAGTTGGTGTATCATTCTGTTGATCCTATCTTGATACGTACGATTAAGCACCCTCCAGACACCCTGCAGCCAAGACACCACCAGAAGACTGTCCCCAGAAATATACACAGGGATCCCAAATGAGTCGAGGTCGTACTCAACCTCCTTCATATTTTGTAACGCAATGCGTTTGGCCAGTTTGTCGTTGAACGCCGCAGTGCCCTCTTGGGCCCCATAGGTGTGCAGGTCGTTTTGTGTGATAGTAAGTACCTCCTGCGGGGCCCCACCTGTTGTACCGTACCCTTTTCTTTTCTGAAAGTAACTCAGCATCGTCCGTGTACACATGTGCTCGCAGAACTGAACATACGCAGCATCTGTCGGCACAAAGGACTCCCACCATTTGAGTCCGTAGAATTCGCAGAAAGAAAATAGCCAGCATCTCTGGCCGACAGCTCGACCTGAACTAACATGTCTCCTTTTTAGCTGCGAAGCCTCTTGGAAGTGAAACATACCCCGCAAGCACTCAGACGCATCCGTCCTGAGTCTGTCCCACAATGGGCCATACGCAACCGTAGTCATGTGGTGATCTCTCCACGTACGTTGCGTCGAAGATATATCCTCATGAGAAGCAGTACACATCATAGAAATGAAATCTGCAGCATCCTTCGCGGAGTTCCACACCATACGAAGAAATCTCTGCACCAAACTCGCAAATCCATAAGATCGGAATTGCTCTCTGGCCTCGTGGTACCGTCGTCGGTTCCAGTCCGCCATAGTCTCCTCCTCTCTCCTCGGCCGTCGAAACATACGGCACAAACACCATCCCTCGAAGGCATTGAGCATGTGTAGCGAGGAAGCATCCGCAGTACATGTCTCTAGACAATACAACGCCATACTCTGCACCTTGTCTTGATAACGGCAAAACTTATCACGAACAGCAACCGCTCTGTTACGAAAGAAATTCGATTGTCCAATGAAACAAGATCGAGCCTCCTTGATGCGATATTCAACATCAGGGTGAGCAGGCACTAGGTATGTGGAGAAAATCTCATGACCCAATACTTTCATACTGCCAACACGTCGAAGTCTAAAGCCCTGATATCTCGAGCACGCAGGTATACACAAATCCTCGCTGGTAAGTATATGTCCGTCACCGTCCATTTTAGCATTCTCCCCACATGTCATGTACAACAGGCTGCTATCCTTCCATCTCATCCCCCAGTCATGTAGTGGTAGTGTTAGATCGTGCATCATCTGAGCCAACATAGTTGAGGAGGCAGAGACAAGGTAGCCAGTTGTCCGCCCACACAAAGTGGTTCACAGTTGTCCGTCGCTCATACTCGCCACAGACGCCCTCCAGCACATACCCCACACCTCTACTGTCCCAATCCCGAAATATAGGTCCCCACATGGCACATATGATAAGATTAAATAGAAGAGGCCCCTCAGGGCCGCCCGTCCGTATGCAGACGTCCCAGTTGATGTCGTGAATGGCCATACCCTCGACAACTAACGACCCCGTAGTGCAAACCAGCGGTGATAGCAAAGCATACTGGAGATAGGCAGGAATATTGGCATGGCACATAGCACGTTTGGCGTTTAGAAGGCTGCAGTGGTCGAACGCTTGTTTTTCCAGCCGGGAACCTCGTAGAGCTCTTTTCTTGCACGGCGATCGTCGGAACACATGGAGAAAGCTTCTGGAGCGAGAAACGACCAGCTCGAAAGATCACGTTTTTCTGTTTTTATCCAGCGTCGGTTCCGCCAAGTGTTTTGATAGTAATACTGCACCTACAGACCTAAAAATTATATTGGCAGACGCGGCATAACCCACTACAGGTGCGAAAAATCTGCTCTCTCAAAATAAATGGCCAAATATCTTATAAATATTCGCAAAACCACCCAAACTGGGCGCCGGCGGTAAGCCGTCAACCTTTCTTGCCGCCGGGGGACTCGCAGAGCTTCCTGACCATATACAATGTCGAACAAAGACTGCAGAGAACGAATAGTTTTTCAGCCCGAGCGATTTCAGACCTCTCGATGCAACAGTCGGACGCCCCTGATGCTTCTGGATCCTTTTCTGTGCGTACGAGCTCTGTAGCTCTCCTACAGCCCGAGTTACGTGCGAAAATCGACAGCACCTCTCAAGATACCTCGAACAATATGAATAGCCTCGCGAACCTAGCTCGAGTATCAGACCGAGTTCAGACCTCTGAATGCGACAGGCGGACACGCCTGATGTCTCCAAATCGATTCCTGTGACTATCAACCCTGTAGCCCCCAACAGCCCCAGTTAAGTACAGAAAACTGACAGCACCTCTCAAGATGACTCGTACAATACGAATAGCTTCGCGGACCTAGCTCGGGCAGAAGACCGAGTTCCCAGCTCTGGATTCGAGAAACAAACGCGCCTGATGTCTCAAAGTCGACTCCTGTGATTACACGCCCTGTAGCCCCCCCTACAGCCCGAGTTAAGTACAGAAAACTGACAGCACCTCTCAAGATGACTCGAATCATACGAATAGTTTCGCGAACCTAACTCGCAGACCAAGCTCTCGATTCAACAGACAAACGCGCCTGATGTCTGCGAATTGATTTCTGTGACAAGCTGTAGCTATCCTACAGCCCGAGTTTCGTATAGAAAACTGGCAACACCTCTCAAGATGACTCGAACAATACGAATAGTTTCGCGAACCTAACTCGCAGCAGACCGAGTTCAGAGCTCTAGATTCGACAGACGGACGCGCCTCATGTCTCAAAACCGATTCCTGTGATTACCAGCGCTGTAGCCGCCCTACAGCCCGATTCGAATACAGAAAACTGACAGCACCTCTCAAGATGACTCGAACGATAGGAATAGTGTCGCGAACCTAGCTTGAGCAGCAGATCGAATTCAGAGCTCTCGTTTCAGACAAACGCGGCTCATAATTCAGAATCGGTTCCTGTAAGTACAAGCTCTGTAGCTTTCCTGTAGCTCGAGTAAGTACGAAATACTGATTGCGCGCATCAAGATGACTCGAAACGGCCGATCCCGCCGCAACGCTTTTTGGCGGTAATATCCACCCGATCGATCTGAGATTAAGATGGCGAGCGGAAATAAGATCGAATATGGTCGGAAAGAAAACAAGAGCTCCAACGAATGATTGAATTTCGAGAAGAAAATTTTCAACCGACCAAAAGTCAGCAAAAGGTCCGTTGAGATTTTTCTTGCCAGCTAGCTCTCCAGCGCTCCGGAATGGAACCGGCGGTAAACCGTGAACCTGGCTACCGCCGGGAACCTCGTAGGAGCTCTTTTCTTGCACGGCGATCGTCAAAACATATGAAGAAAGCTTCTGGAGCGAGAAACGAACAACTCGAAAGATCACGTTTTTCTGTTTTTATCCAACGTTGGTTGCTCCAAGTGTTTTGATAGTAATACTGCACCTACGGACCTAAGAATTTCACTGGCGAACGCGGCATAACCCACCACAGGTGCGAAAAATCTGCTTTCTCAAAATAAATGGTCAAATATCTTTCAAATCTTAGCAAAACCGAGCCAAAGTTGTCACATTGTCCTTTCTGGCCGGGTCGATCAACTAGCTCCACCCCGCGCCGGAATTCCTCTAGCTCATCGATGCCGAAGAGCTCTACGAAGTACTTGGAACCGGCGGCAAACCGTCAACCAGGTCACCGCCGGGGTGAACCGTCGACCTGGTCTTTTGCGTCTTTTGCGAAGGCCGGTTCAAGCTCCCATGGGAGCAGGCCTAAACACAAAGAACCTAAGCAGCGAAGCTGCAAAGATTAAAGCAGAGGTGCATCAACAGCGAAGCTGTACAGATATGCACAAGACTGCAAGTATACGCGAAAAACAACTAAAAATGTAAAGAGGAATAGAAGCAGTGAGAGACCATACAGTAACCACTGGTTTATACAGCGATTACCGTCTCAACACCACTGAGAATGTACAAGAGATTAAAGGTCAGAATGCAGGTAAGAAAATGAAACAAAGTGAAAACCAGCGAGTACAATCAAAGCGAGTGGCCTATGCACCTGCCCCGATAGGAGCTGCCCCAATCCTCATGAGACCAGTCAGCGCATCTAACTTTGCCGAACGTCTTCCCAGATCCTCGGCCCATCACGTCTTAGACGAGAAACGACCGGCTCAAGAAAATCATCCATGAGCTCTTCATCGTGGAAAGCACCATCCCAGACCTCGCTGCACTGCGAAGCATGCCACACCGTGACCCGATTTTTGCAGCAACTCCTCCACCGTCCACCACATCCCCGCGGAAGTGACTCCATACAGGAAACGAAGTTTACACCGAGCTCCTCATCCCAGCCCGCTGCAACCAGACAGCCCTCAAAGTACGAGATATCCGCATGGGAGTAGCCACTGCCCAGAAGACGTTGAAGCATATTCAACTCTTGGAATGTGTGGGGGTCCGTGTATATAAGAGGTTTACTGTCTGGAGCACTGCTACAGAGCGCCTCGGGATCCAAACCACATTGCCACTGTTGCCAGGCGGAGGCAATAGCCTGCCTGTCCGTAACAATCGGCCGTTCAAAGCAATATTTTCTGATCCGCAGGTTTGTTGGCACGAGCTCCACTGCTGTTTCAACATCAACCATTGCGTCAGGTGCTTGATTGTGCTGCAAGTCATCCTCATCCTCTTCCATCACCTCCTTCTCCTGCAAATCCATCTTAGCAACTGCCGTGGACACTTCATGAACATAATCCTCCTCCGCCACCCCCACCAGCTCCATCTCCGCAACTGCAGAACTCCCAACCACAGAAACTGACCGAATCCTGTGGTCAGCCTCCGTTGAATTCCCAACTGCAACAGCAGAACTCCCAGTCATAGAACTCCCTACTGCATCAGCTGAACTCCAAACCGCGGTACTCCCAACTGCAGAACTCCCAGCTGTTGAACTCCCACCTGCATCAACAACTGCATCGGCGGAACTCCGAACTGTGGAACTTCCTACTGCACTCCGAACTGTGGATCTCCCGACTGCACTGAAACTCCCAACTGCAGAAGCATAACCCTGATCAGCGCGCGCTCGACGACACTCCTCCTTCTCCTCCTCACCAACAAAGAGAGCACAAAGATCAGTCTGAGTCCCACACGCAATGTGAACACAGGGATCTGTCTGAGTCCCACAATCGGAACACTGCGAACACAAAGAGTTGCCAGCCAATTCAACAGCATCCATATCAGTCTGTGTTCCACAAGTGTCCTCAACCCATTCCTCTTCCTCAGAATCGTCCGAGCAGAAATTCCGATAATATCTGGGCGCGCAAATGCCCGCGCGAACAAGGCACGACGGATCTGGCCCCCGAGCCGTGAACCACAAACGATACCTGACACGTTTTGCCCGCAGGCGGCGCAACTTCGATTGAGAAACTTTGACACCATGCCCATACAGCTGGTCTCGCTCATGCAGGCGAGACTCACCTCCGTACGAAGGGCGAACACGGCAATATAGATCACTAACACACACTTCGACCGTAGACAAACGAGCAGACAAGCAAGCGAGAAACTCGGAAGTAAACAACGCCGTATCTGTCCAATCTGAAGCAACAAAATCCGCGCCTGACAATTCAGATGAAACAAACTCCATATATAAAACGTGGACTCGCTCAACAAGAAGAAAGCAAATCACAAGCAATAACTAGATGGACAGTTGAGATAACCAAGGAAAATGCTGTTCCAACGATACTCCGACAATCTCAATAATAATGTGTACTCCGACGACAATGGGCGTGGACAGGCCTTCGTCAATCAATGAAGTGTATCGCACTCCAACAATCAATGAGGGTGTACGGTACTCAGGCAAAACAGACACTGAAGCACCGTGTACGGTAAAGAGAACCAAACACCAGGCACGGCACAATGCCGCTCAAGGAGGCCTCCGACGGGCCAGGTCGCCGCTGAGAGCCCGAGGAGGGACAGCAGCAACCTGGTCACCGCTGGGAACCTCGTAGAGCTCTATGCACGCGTAAGAGTGCTTAGATTCAAAACAGACAGATCATTGGAGCATCTCTAGAAAACGTCGAATTTTCATTTTTGCTTGTCAACTTGATGTCGGTTGCTCCTAATTTTTCGATCGTAAAACTAGCTCTAGAGAGCTGAGCTGCTCTAGGAACGAATTTTATGTTCTAATGCTCGGCGTAAAAATCTGCCTTCTCAGAATGAATGGTCAAATATCTTTCAAAATACTACCAAAACCGACCAAAGTTGTCACATTGTCTCTTTTGGTCGGGTTCGCCAACTGGCGCCGGCGATGAACCGTCAACCTGGTCACCGCCGGGAACCTCGTAGAGATCCTGCAGGAAAGTGCTCAGAATCGAAGCAGACAGCTTCTCGGGGCCTTTCTCGAAAAACGTCAACTTTCTACTTTTCGATGTCACTCCAATGTCGGTTCCCGCTCATTTTCGAATCGTACAACTATCTCTAGAGAGCTGATCTGCTTTCAGAACAAAGTTTAGATACTAATGCTGCGCGTAAAAATCTGACTTAAAATAAATGGTCAAACTGGCGCCGGCGGTGAACCGTCAACCTGGTCACCGCCGGGAACCTCGTAGAGCTCCTTCCACGCGTAAGAGTGCCCAGAATCGAAGCAGAGAACTTCGCAGTAGAGTTTCTTCAAATCTCCAATTTATGATGTCAATATGAGGTCAGGTTCCTGCCTTCGCTCAGAAGAATTTTTCGACGGAATGAGCTAAGAATTCGAGAGGCAACTTCTGTGATGCAAAGCTTCGCTCTGCGCAAATATCAGCCCAAACTGGCACCGGCGGTGAACCGTCAACCTGGTCACCGCCGGGAACCTCGTAGAGCTCCTTCCACGCATGACAGTGCTCAGAGTCGAAAGAGAGAGCTTCTGGAAGCATTTCTAAAAAAAATAAACATTTATTTTTTTCATGTCGAGATGAAGTTGGTTCCGCCAAGTGTTTTGATAGTAAACGCGCGCCTACATAGCTCATAATAAGACGCAGAAGCCCTCATAGTCGTTTACAGGTGCGAAAAATCTGCTTTCTCAAAATGAATTGTCAAATATCTTTCAAATCGAAGCAAAACCCGCCCAAAGTTGTCACATTGTCTCTTTTGGTCGGGTGGGCCAACTAGCTCCACCCCGCGCCGGAATTCCTCCAGCTCATCGATGCCGACGAGCTCTACGAGGTACGAATGGTTAGAGCTGCAAAATCGGCTGAGCCAGGCCGCGGATGGCATGATCGTGTCCCTTTTCGAAATTTCGACTAGCTCCACCCTGTCGCCGAATTCCTCTAGCTCTGTTACCTTGAGAGCTCTGCGAGGTATATCTTTCAAATTTTCGCAAAACCACCCAAACTGGGAACCGGCGCGCCGGGAACCTCGTAGAGCTCTTCTCTTGCACGGCGATCCTCGGAACACATGAAGAAAGCTTCTGGAGCGAGAAACGAAAAACTCGAAAAATCACGTTTTTCTGTTTTTATCCAACGTCGGTTGCTCCAAGTGTTTTGATAGTAATACTGCACTTACGGACCTGAGAATTTGACTGGCAGACGCGGCATAACCCACTACAGGTGCGAAAAATCTGGTTTCTCAAAATGAATTGTCAAATATCTTGCAAATCTAAACAAAACCGACCCAAATGTGCCACATTGTCTCTTTTGGTCGGGTCGGCCAACTGGGCGCCGGCGGTAAACCGTCAACCTTTCGCACCGCCGGGGGACTCGTAGAGCTTCCTGACAATATATAATGTCGAAAAACAATTGCAGAGAACGAGTAATTTTTCAGCCCAAACGATTTCAGACCTCTCGATGCAACAGCCGAACGCCCCCCATGCTTCTGGATTGTCTTCTGTACGAGCTCTGTAGCTCTCCTACAGCCCGAGTTACGTGCGTAAATCGACAGCAACCCTGAAGATCACCCGAACAATACGAATAGTTTGGCAAACCTAGCTCGAGTATCAGACCAAGTTCAGGCCTCTGAATGCGACAGGCGGACGGGTCTGATGTCTCCGAATCGATTCCTGTGATTACCAGCCCTGCAGCCCCCCTACAGCCCGAGTTAAGTGCAGAAAACCGACAGCATCTCAGGATGACTCGAACAATACGAACAGTTTCGCGGACCTCGTTCGGGCAGCAGACCGAGTTCCGAGCTCTGGATTCGACAGGCGGACGCGCCTGATGTCTCCAAATCGATTCCTGTGACTACCAGCACTGTAGCCACCCCACAACCCGAGTTAAGTACAGAAAACCAACAGCACCTCTCAAGATGACTCGAACGATACGAATACTTTCGTCATTCTAGAGCGGGCAGCAGACCGAGCTCAGAGCTCTGGATTCAACTGACAAACGCGACTGATGACTCTGAATCGATTTCTGTAAGCATCAGCTCTGTAGCTGTCATATAGCTCGAGTTAAGTACAGAAAACCGAGAGCGCCTGTCAAGATGACTCGAATAATACGAATAGGTTTGCGGACCTAGCTCGGCAAGCAGACCGAGTTCAGACCTCTGGATGCAACAGACGAACGCGACTGATCATTCTGAATCGATAAGGTGTGCTTACCAGCTCTGTAGCTGTCCTGTATCTCGAGTTAAGTCAATATACCGACAGCGCGTATCAAGATGACTCGAAACGGCCGATCCCGCCTGGACGCTTTTTGGCAGTAAAAGGTACCCGATCGAGCTGAGATCAAGATGGCGAGCGGGAATAAATAAGATCGAATATCACGGGAAAAAATACTAGAGCTCTAACGAATGGTTGAATTTCGAGAACAAAATTTTCAACCGACCAAAGGTCACCAAACTGGGCGCCAGCGGTAAACGGTCAACCTTTCTTACCGCCGGGGGACTCGTAGAGCTTCCTGACAATATATAATGTCGAAAACAATTGCAGAGAACGAGTAGTTTTTCAGCCCAAGCGATTTCAGACCTCTCGATGCAACAGCCGAACGCCCCCGATGCTTCTGGATTGTCTTCTGTACGCGCTCTGTAGCTCTCCTACAGCCCGGCTTGCGTGCGTAATTCGACAGCACCTCTCAAGATGACTTGAACAAAACGAATAGTTTGGCAAACCCAGCTCAAGTATCAGACCGAGTTCAGACCTCTAAATGCGACAGGAGGACGCGTCTGATGTCTCCGAATCGATTCCTGTGATTACACCTCTCAGGATTCAATACGAACAGTTTCGCGGACCTAGTTCGGGCAGCAGACCGAGTTCCGAGCTCTGGATTCGACAGGCGGACGCGCCGAATATCTTCAAATCGATTCCTGTGACCACCAGCGCTGTAGCCCCCCTACAGCCCGAGTTAAGTGCAGAAAACCGACAGCAACTCTCAATATGACTCGCACGATACGAACAGTTTCGCGATTCTAGATCGGGCAGCAGACCGAGTTCAGAGATCTGGATTCAACAGAAAAACGCGACTGATGTTTCCGAATCGGTTTCTGAAAGTATCAGCTCTGTAGCTGTCCTATAGCTCGAGTTGAGTACAGAAAACCGAGAGCGCCTGTCAAGATGACTCGAATAATACGAATAGGTTTGCGGACCTAGCTCGGCTAGCAGACCGAGTTCAAACCTCTCGATGCAACAGACGAACGCGCCTGATCATTCTGAATCGATAAGGTGTGCTTACCATCTCTGCAGCTGTCCTGTATCTCCAGTTTGGTGTTTGGTCAGGCTACACAGGGCGCGCGCGCCCAAGCCTAAGGGCTAGAGCCAGTTAAATCCGCCTCCTCCGCTTTGCAGAGGAAATGTATTTAACGATGTGCTCCACACCTGTGCACAGGCGCTCGGCAGCAGACAATTCTGCCTCCGTCACGGTGGCTCCTACATCAAACATGTAGGCTTCTGAGCTCACGAGCGTCCACGAGCCATTCTCTGGAGCAATTTCAATCCAGTGACCTCCTGCGGCACCCTCACTGCTCACGCCACCATCCCAGCATCCTCTGATGTATTTGATGTTTGTCCTGTTCTGTTTGATAAAGTCGTGCTTGTAAATTATGTAACAGTTTCCTTCTCTCGCATGGTGTGTAAGCTCATGCGCATAGGCAGTGGCTTCCCTATATGTTTCCAGAAATCCCTTCCGTACGTCGGGCATCGTATGTTGTGTTGTTCACTCACGTCATACATGATGTTTTGTATCCTGGCGATCCGTTTGGCATACCCACTGTTGTCACAGGCCCAGACTCCCCTCAGCCATTGTACGACCGTCTTACTGTCACCGCACATTTCAACAGCAATCCCCTCCATCCCAGGATCCCGTATCGTAGTTTGTTCATTTATAACTGCAAGACGTCGGGCCAACTCGTCATCTGCCGGTGTCTTCGCAAACCCTCCCTTTCTCCCCTCCTTGCTCCTCCTCACAAACATATCCTGCACTTTGGGTATCTGTGATATGTGTTCCACAAACTCCTCCCAATCCGTCGGTACAACGCACGTATCGTGCCATAAAAGAGACCTCAATTGTTCAAAGGGTGCATGCCAGCTGCTCGCCACGATTCGCGGTCTGCCTCTGAGCCGTCTCGTTCCCTCCCTCGACATCGTCCGACTTACTGCCGCCAGCATTTCATCCCTCTGTACCGTCCACTCCCCCGATACGCGCAACATGGAGCGCAGCGTCTGCTGCCACGATTTGCTATACACAGTGGACGGCATGTGGCACTTATATTGGGATACCTCCACGGCAAATTCAAAGATATATCTCACGACTTTCTCCACCAACGTTTTGAACCCCCCCTCTTTGAACATCTCCCTGAATCTATTGGTACTGCGATCCCTGATCTGCTCCCACGTTTCCGTCTCTTTTCTATGTAATCCTCGCATTGTGTTCAGACATCTTCCTTCAAAGCTTCTCAATATGTGAAGCACATGTTCATTACAGCTCCACCCCACACATCCGTGGCATATAATCTGTTGAACTCTGCTCTGGTACCGTCTGAATTGTTCCCTCATGCTCACCGCCCGTGATCGATAGAATTTAATATCAGCATAGAAACACCGCCTGCCTGCATCAATACGGTGCCGTACTGCATGGAAACCCCTCGGGTTCGTCACAAATTTCACCCCCAGTATGTCACGCTCATTTTTCTCGGCAGAACCACCGCCTCACGTAATTGATAAGGTAGGCTGGGGTCTCCAGCCCGCGTACAAATATCATCTCCCAGTTCACATACTAATGATTGTGCCCCCTGGTTCTGTCTCAGCCCAAACACCAGATACTCCAGACTCTCAATCTTCCAGTCCATACCAGCCCGTCTGAGGGCAACGGTCAGCATACTCACCACATTCCTCAGCTGATTCGCCGAGGCTGCCAACAGCACCACCTCATCTGCCCATATGTAATGGTTGACCAGCGCCTGTTGTGCCCCTTCGCCTTCCCATCGTACTCCATAGTTACATGCTTCCCATGTTTCAGCAATAGAGCCCCATATTGCCTCCAACACAATATTGAAGAGTACTGGACCTTCTTCCCCATCCAGTTCGCACCGACTTGTTATACAGGATCTCTTCACTGCACACATCCTGGAAATCGAAAACTGCTGTGTTACCTATCATGGGCCCCACAATTGCAATAATCAAATCTGCTGGATATCTGAGATGTTCCATCGCGCGGATCACCATCGAGACCGTCACATGATCAAACGCTTTCGTTATATCCATTATCCCCATATGTACCGACTCGCCTTGCCCCCAGAGAGTGGCATGACGTGTCATATGCAGTATAGGGGCCGTCATGTGATGAACTGTGTGACTTTTCTGGAATCCATATGTCGCCAGCTTTTTTATATGTCCGTGTTCCTCCACAAGAATAAGAAGGCACGCCATGTACCACTTGCTCATAACACTTAACAGCGATATTGCGCGAGTCTCCCCAAATGTTTGGATCATGCTCATTTTTGGGATCAACTGCACAAACAACTTTCTCCACGAATCTGGTGACGGCTTTTTCTGATCATGACTTGCTTGAAATGAGTGTCGCATCAATCTCAATGCATTCCAAGGTATTGCTTTGAGAATCTCCGCCACCAGGCCATCAGAGCCCGCTGCGGCCCCGCCCTTCAATCAAGCTCGAGCCCCCAGCAACACACCCATAGATATGACCCTGTTCGTAGTCCTGCCCTCTGCCTCCCACTGTGTCCGTAGTCGATGCAACTCTCTCTTTGCAGCTCCTCCCTCCCCATCACATGTATATGACCGTTGGACGTGTTTGTTGAGCTCCTCCACCCATCTTTGTTTATTTTCTGTCAGTAACCCGTCACACACCATTTCCTTGATACACCTACGGGGCCCATGTTTGGGGCCATTGGAGTCCTTGAGGAGCTGCTCCCGCCTGAACTTTCTTCGAAGTGTTTTTTTGACGTCGCAATAATTGTTTCCTACGCTCACCGAAGACACCCCTCCTTAACTCCGCTTCCACGTCCACCAGTTGGTCAGGTTTTTTGATTGGTTTAGTATCCGCCCTGCCCTTTGTATGCCTACACATCGTCGCAGCACTCACAAGCATCTCTCCCACTGTCTGTATATTTATGTCACCCTGTTGACTCATATGTTGCTGCATCTGCACGTCGGCCAGTGTACTGAACACATTCGCTGACTCATAATCCTCCGGGGCCCAATTGATGAGGCGCGGGGGCCTGGGTCGCACGAAAGGCTTGCGCACCGATGCATGTTTTACCCTCACCCCTACCTTCGCATGATCACTGTAACGTGACGCTCGATCCTGTGTAGGATCAACAAATTCCACCATGCATTCAAATGAGCAGTTGGTCCGAGCCATCTCGGTACCTGCAAAATGTGTCGGCACAAATACATAGTCCAACACCCTGGAGTATCTGCTGGTACTCCACGGCCTGTGCGTCACTTGTCGCACGCCGTAGGTGTTGGCTGCACAAAGACCCCAGTGATTCAGAAAGCGCACGAGCATGTCCCCTCTCCTCATGGTGCTTCGCCTCCGTCCTCATCCACACCTCCTCCAATCCCTCTCCCGTGAACCCCAAGAGATTTGGTTCCAGCTCTGTCTGCGCATCTGTCCCAACAAACTGCAATACTTTTGACCCCTGGTACTGCTCGCTACATAGTTGCATGCATGCACACAGCTTAGCTAGAACGTCACAAAATGCATCGAGCCTATCATCTCCCCGCTGCACTGTGGGTAGGTACACTGAGGACACGACCACAGATGCAAATTGTACAACTGCAAACCTCTCTCCACATTTACTGTCCGAGATAGTCGCCGCCCATGGGCCCCTAAAGGCCACAGCAGCCCGTCGGCACACACTGAAACGCACCTGCCACCCACATGCTTCAAATGCTTCCGATGACATGTACTGGCACTCCTGCAAGCATAACACATCATAATGACAAAACTCCAGCATTGCTGGCAAAAGCTCGCTATTCCTCACGTTGACTTTCCAAGTTGCCACCGCGAGCTGAGTGGCAGGTTGGCACCGTCAACTGTTTGTTTGTCTGAGCTTCGTGAGTAACACCTCTTGATCCACCTCAGGCTCCACCCTCCTCAAATTGTTAGTGTGTAGCGCCCACCCACTGTGTACACCCCATTCAGCAATCAGCACTCTCGTGTCTGGATCTGCTTGTGGGTTTTGTGTAAACCATATGTATGATTTTGGCGGCCCTGGCTCCCCCTTGCATATTGTCCCCGTCGTTTTCTTCACTTCCGCAAAACAACTCTGGAACTTGCCTATCTGTTGGACATGGGGTGTTCTCCACGGCGCACACTCGACATGAAACTTCACATTCGCTGGTAGATCAGTGTTTCCCATATTGTATTCCCTGTCAAAACAGTTCCGAACCTGCCATGTATCTCCAGTTAAGTCCAAAATACCGACAGCGCGTATCAAGATGACTCGAATCCCCCGATCCCGCCTGGACGCTTTTTGGCAGTAAAAGGTACCCGATCGAGCTGAGATCAAGATGGCGAGCAGGGATAAGATCTAATATGACGAGAAAAAATACTAGAGCTCTAACAAATGGTTGAATTTCAAGAACAAAATTTTCAACCGACCAAAAGTCACCAAAAAGTCCGTCGAGATTTTTCTTGCCAACTCGCTCTCCAGTGCCCCGGAACTGGCGCCGGCGGTGAACCGTCAACCTGGTCACCGCCGGGAACCTCGCAGAGCTCCTTCCACGCGTGAGAGTGCTTAGAATCGACAGAGAGAGCTTCTGGAAGCACTTCGCGAAAAAAAAGCAAAATTCTTTTTTGTCATGTCGATACGAAGTCGCTTCCGCAAAGTGTTTTGATAGTAAATGTGCGCCTACAGAGCTCATATTAAGACGCAGAGGCCCTCATAATCGTTCACAGGTGCGAAAAATCTGCTTTCTCAAAATGAATTGTCAAATAACTTTCAAATCTTAGCAACTGGCACCGGCGGTGAACCGTCAACCTGGTCACCGCCGGGAGCCTCGTAGAGCTCCTTTTACGCGTAAGAGTGCTAGGAGTCGAAGGAGAGAGCTTCTGGAGGCATTTCTCAAAAAATTGAACATTCATTTGTTTGATGTCGACATCGAGTTGGTTGCTCCAAGTGTTTGGATAGTGAAACTGCGCCCACAGAGCTCATACTAAAACGTAGAGGCCCTGACATTCGTCTACAGATGCGAAAAAACTCGTTTCTCAAAATGAATTGTCAAATATCCTTCCAATCTTGGCAAAACCGACCGAAATGTGCCATATTGTCTCTTTTGGTCGGGTCGGCCAACTAGCTCTGGCCCGCGCCGGAATTCCTCTAGCTCATCGCTGCCGAAGAGCTCTACGAGGTAAACCGACCCAAAGTTGTCACATTGTCTCTTCTGGTCGGGCCGGCCAACTAGCTCCACCCCGCGCCGGAATTCCTCTAGCTCATCGATGCCGAAGAGCTCTAGCCGGGGACCTCGTAGAGCTCTGTTCTCGTTCAGCGCCCTGAAAACACGTGAAGGAAGCTTCTAAAGCGAGAGTCAAAAGAGAAAAAAATGGTCGCATACGAACAGCTTTGCGGACCTAGCTCGAGGAGCAGACTCTGTTCACAGCTCTGGATGCTTGATCGCTTTCTGTGCGTACCAGCTCTGTAGCTGTGCTACAGCTCGAGTTAAGCACAGAATCCCGACAGCGTCTCTAAAGAGAACATGAGAAATACGAATAGTGTCGCGGACCTTCGTATTATTCGAGTCATGTTGGTCAGTGCTGCCAGTTTTCTGTACTAACTCAAGATTTAGAGGAGCTACGAGCTGCCCCGCACATGAAACGATTCAGTTTCACCAGGCGCGCTTCTCTGTTGCATCGAGAAGTCAGAACTCGGTCTGTCACTCGAGCTATAGCTTTGCGGATCTAGCTCGAGTAGCAGACCGAGTTCAGACCTCTAGATGTAGCCAACGAACGCGCTTGATGATTCTGAATTGGTTTCTGTAAGCATCAGCTCTCTAGCTCTCTTAAATCTCGAGTTAAGTACAGAAAACCGTGAACGCCTGTCAAGATGACTCGGAAGACAATCGGTTCCAGCAAGTGTTTTGATAGTAATATTGCAGCTACGGACCTGAGAATTTCACTAGCAGACGCGGCATAACCCAGTACACGTGAGAAAAATCTGGTTTCTTAAAATGAATGGTCGAATATCTTTCAAATCTTTGCAAAACCGACCCCAAGTCGTCACATTGTCTCTTAACGTCGGGCCTGCCAACTGGCACCGGCGGTGAACCGTCAACCTGGTCACCGCCGGGAACCTCGTAGAGCTCCTTCCACGCGTGAGAGTGCTCAGAGTCGAATGAGAGAGCTTCTGGAGGTATTTGTCAAAAAATTGAACATTCATGTTTTTCATGTAGACATAAAGTTGGTTGCGCCAAGTGTTTTGAAAGTAAATGTGCGCCTACAGAGCTCATATTAAGACGCAGATGCCCTCATAATCGCTCACAGGTTCGAAAATCTGCTTTCTCAAAATGAATTGTCAAATATCTTTGAAATCTCTGCCAAACCGACCCAAAATTGTCACATTGTCTCTGCTGGTCGGGTCGGCCAACTGGAATCCGGCGGTAAACCGTCAACCAGGTAACCGCCGGGAGCCTCGTAGAGCTCTCTTATCGCGCGGCGCTGCTCAGAGCACACGGAAAAGCTTTCTCAAGCATGAAGAAAAAAGCTCAAAAAAAACACGTTTTTTATTTTGCATCTGCGCTTCGTGGAACTAGCTCGAGTGCCAGACCAAGTTCAGACCTCTCGATGCAAGAAAAGAACGCGCCGGGTCATACTGGATCGGTTCATATGCGCACCAGCTCTGCAGCTCTTCTAAATCTTCAGTTAAGTACAGAAAACCGAGACGACTTGTTAAATGACTCGAAGGATACAAATAGTTTTGCGGACCTAGCTCGATTATAAGACCGAGTTCAGACCTCTGGATGCAACACACGAACGCGCCTGATGATTGCCAACAGGTTTCTAAGTGTGAGCTCTGTAGCTATCCTGAATCTGGAGTTAAGTACTGGAAGCCGTCAACGCGTGTCAGGATGACTCGGAACAGAGTCGGTTCCCTCAAGTGTTTTGATAGTAATATTCAATCTACGGACCTGATAATTTTACTGGCAGACGCGGCACAGACCACTACAGGTGGGAAAAATACCGGCCCTCAAAATGAATTGTTAAATATCTTTAAAAATGGCGCCGGCGGTGAACCGTCAACCTGGTCACCACCAGGAACCTCGTAGAGCTCCTTGCACGCGTAAGAGTGCTCAGATTTAAAGCAGACAGCTTCTCGGAGCATTTCTAGAAAAACGTCATGTTTGCATTTCTCGGTGTCCACCTGACGTCGGCCCCTCCAAATGTTTGGATAGGAAAACTCTCTGGGAAGAGCTGAGCTGCTCGCAGAAGAAATTTAAGATACGAATGCTCGGAGTAAAAATCTGCTTTCTCGAAATGAATTGTCAAATATCTTTCAAATTTTTGCAGAACCGACCAAATGTTACCACATTTTCTTTTCTGGTCGGGTCGACCAACTCGCTCCACCCCGCGCCGGAATTCCTCTTGCTCATCGATAACGAAGAGCTCTCCGGTTCTCACAATGAATTGTTAAATATCTTTCAAATTCCAGCAAAACTGGGCGCCGGAAAAAAATGCAGAGAACGAATAGTTTTTCAGCCCAAGCGATTTCAGACCTCTCGATGCAACAGCGGAACGCCCCCGAAAAAACGACAGCACCTCTCAAGATGACTCGAAGAAAACAAATAGTTTCGCGATTCTAGATCGGGCAGCAGACCGAGTTCAGAGCTCTGGATTCAACAGACGAACGCGACTGATGATTCTGAATCGGTTTCTGTAAGTATCAGCTCTGTAGCTGTCATATAGCTCGAGTTAAATACAGAAAATCGAGAGCACTTGTCAAGATGACTCGAATAATACGAATATGTTTGCGGACCTAGCTCGGCTAGCAGATCGAGTTCAGACCTCTAGATGCAACAGGCGAACGCGCCTGATCATTCTGAATCGATAAGGTGTGCTTACCAGCTCTGTAGCTGTCCTGTATCTCGAGTTAAGTCCAATATACCGAGAGCGCGTATCAAGATGACTCGAAACGACCGATCCCGCCTGCCTGCTCTTTGGCAGTAAAAGGTACCCGATCGAGCTGAGATCAAGATGGCGAGCGGGGATGAGATCGAATATCACAGGAAAAAATACTAGAGCTCAAACGAATTGTTGAATTTCGAGAACAAAATTTTCAACCGACCAAAAGTCAGCAAAAGTTCCGTCGAGATTTTTCTTGCCAACTAGCTCTCCAGCGCCCCGGAATTACTCTTAAGCTTCCAGCAATAACTTGCTAAGGGAAGCTCTACGAGTTATCGACCCAAAGATGTCACATTGTCTCTTCTGGTGGGGTCGGCCAACTGGGATCCGGCGCTAAACCGTCAACCAGGTGACCGCCGGGAGCCTCGTAGAGCTCTGTTCTCGCGCGGCGCTGCTCGGAGCACACGAGAAATGCTTTCTAAAGTTTTACATGCGCACCAGCTTTGAAACTATTCCAAATCTTCAGTCAAGGGAAACCGACACACCTGTTAAGATCACTCCTACAATACAAATAGGGTCGCGGCTCTAGCTCGAGTAGCAGACCGAGTCCAGACCTCGATAAAACAGACGAACGCTCCTTATGATTCTGAATCGGTTTCTGTAGCTGGCCTAGATCTCGAATTAAGTACAGAAAACCGTCAACGCGCGGCAAGATGACTCGAAACGGCCGACGGTTCCAGCAAGTGTTTTGATAGTAATACTGCAGCTACCGACCTGAGAATTTAACTGGCAGACGCGGCATAACCCACTACAGGTGGGAAAAATACCGGTTCTCAAAACGAATTTCCAAATTTTTCACAAAGAGAGAAAAACTTGGCGCCGGCGGTAAACCGTCAACCTTTCTTACCGCCGGGGGACTCGTAGAGCTTCCTGACCATATATAATGTCAAAAAAATGTACAGAACGAATATTTTTTCAACCCAAATGATTTCATACCCCTCGATGCAACAGCCGAACACCCCTGATACTTCTGGATCGTTTTGCGCGCGTACGTAGCTCTCCTACAGCCCGAGTTCAATAGAAAAGGGACAACATGAATAATTTTTTGCTGACCTAGCCCGAGTAGCAAACCTAGTTCAGACCTCTGGATGAAACAGACGAACGCGCATAATGATTTCGAATCAGGTTTTGTCCGTATCAGCTCTGTAGCTCTCCTACAGCCCGAGTTACGTGCGAAAATCGACAGCATCTCTCAAGATGACTCGAACATTACGAATAATTTCACGAACCTAGCTCGAGTAGCAGACCGAGCTTAGACCTCTCAATACGACAGGCGGACGCGCCTGATGTATGCGAATCGATTCCTGTGATTATCAGCCATATAGCCTCCCTACAGTCCGAGTTAAGTGCAGAAAACCGACAGCACTTCTCAAGATGACTCGAACAGTATAAATAGTTTCGCGGAGCTAGCTCGGGCAGCAGACCGAGTTTAGAGCTCTGAATTCAACAGACAAACGCGACTGATGATTTTGAATCGGTTTCTGTAAGTATCAGCTCTGTAGCTGTCCTACAGCTCAAGTTAAGTACAAAAAAACGGACAACGCCTGCCAAGATGACTCGAAACGGCCGATCCCGCCGGGATGCTTTTTGGCAGTAAAAGGTACCCGATCGAGCTGAGATCAATACGGCGAGCGGGAATAAGATCGAATATCACGGGAAAAAATACTAGAGCTCAAACGAATTCAGGAATTCGAGAACAAAATTTCAACCGACCAAAAGTCACCAAAAGGTCCGTCGAGATTTTTCCTGCCAACTAGCTCTCCAGCGCCCCCGAACTACTCTTAAGCTCCCAGCAACTAGCACAGGGAAGCTCTACGAGTTACCGACCCCAAGTCGTCACATTGTCTCTCAACGTCGGGTCGGCCAACTAGCTCCACCCTGCGCCTGAATTCCTCTCAGCTCATACCTCGCGAGCTCTTCGTTATCGATGAGCAGGAATTTCGGCGCGGGGTGGAGCTAGTTGGTCGACATGACCAGAAAGGACAAAGTGGTTACTTTGGGTCGGTTTTGCTCAGATTTGAAAGATATTTGACGATTCATTTTGAGAAAACAGATTTTCTGCACCTGTAAAGGTTATCAGAGCCTCTGCGTCTTAATATGAGCTCTCTAGGCGCACTTTTACTACCAATACACTTGGAGGAACCAACTATATTTCGACATGAAAAAAATCAATGTTGAATTTTTCGAGAAATGCCTCCAGAAGCTCTCTCTTTCGACTGGCGCCGGCGGTGAACCGTCAACCTGGTCACCGCCGGGAACCTCGTAGAGCTCTTTTCACGCGTGAGAGAGCTCAGAGTCGGAAGAGAGAGCTTCTGGAGACATTTCTCGAAAAATTGAACATTCATTTTTTTCATGTCGACATGAAGTTGGTTCCCCCAAGTGTTTTCATAGTAAATGTGCGGCTACAGAGCTCATGTTAAGACGCAGAGGCCCTCATAGTCGTTTACAGGTGGGAAAAATCTGGTTTCTCAAAATGAATTGTCCAATATCTTTCAAATCTTAAGAAAACCGACCCAAATGTGCCACATTGTCTCTTTTGGTCCGGTCGGCCAACTGGCGCCGGCGGTGAACCGTCAACCTGGTCACCGCCGGGAACTTCGTAGAGCTCCTTGCACGCGTAAGAGTGCTCAGATGTAAAGCAGACAGCTTCTCAGAGCATTTCTAGAAAAACACTGATTCCGATTTTTCGGCATCAACATGATGTCGGTTCCTCCAAATGTTTAGATATTAAAACTCCCTCCAGACAGCTGAGCTGCTCGCACAAGGAAGTTTAGATACTTATGCTCGGAATAGAAGTCTGCTCTCCCAAAATAAATTGTCAAACTGGCACCGGCGGTGAACCGTCAATCTGGTCACGCCGGGAACCTCGTAGAGCTCTTTCCACGCCTCAGAGCGCTCAGAGTCGAAGGGGCGACCTTCTGGACGCATTTCTAGAAAAATTGAACGTTGATTTTTTTCATGTCGAGATGAAGTTGGTTCCGCCAAGTGTTTTGATAGTAAATGTGCGCCTACCGAGCTCATATTAAGACGGAGAAGCCTTGATAGTCGTTTACATGTGCGAAAAATCTGCTTCCTCAAAATGAATTGTCAAACATCTTTCAAATCTTAGCAAAAACCCGGGTCGAGCAACTAGCTGCACCCCGCGCCGGAATTCCTCTATCTCATCGATAACGAAGAGCTCTACGAGGTACTGGCGCCGGCGGTGAACCGTCAACCTGGTCACCGCCGGGAACCTCGAAGAGCTCCTTTCACGCGTGAGAGAGCTCAGAGTCGAAAGAGAGAGCTTCTGGAGGCATTTCTCGAAAAATTGAACATTAGTTATTTTTCATGTAGAGATGAAGTTGGTTGCTCCAAGTGTCTCGGTAGTAAAAGAGCGCCTAGAGAGCTCATACCTCGTAGAGCTCTTCGGCATCGATGAGCTAGAGGAATTCCGGCGCGGGGTGGAGCTAGTTGGTCGACCCGGCCAGAAAGGACAAAGTGTTAACTTTTGGGTGGTTTTGCGAACATTTGAAAAATATTTGACCATGTATTTTGAGAAAGCAGATTTTTCGCACCTGTAGTGGGTTATGCCGCGTCTGCCAGTAAAATCTTCAGGTCTGTAGGTGCAGTATTACTATCGAAACACTTGGGGGAACCGACGTTGAATAAAACAGAAAAACGTGATTTTTCTAGTTTGTTCTTTCTCGCTCCAGAAGCTTTCTCCAGGTGTTCCGACGATCGCCGCGCAAGAAAAGAGCTCTACGAGGTTCCCGGCGGCAACCAGGTTGACGGTTTACCGACGGTTCCAGTATTAAGACGCAGAAGCTCTCGTAAGCTTTTACAGGTGCGAAAAATCTGCTTCCTCAAAATGAATTGTCAAACATCTTTCAAATCTTGGCAAAACACACCTAAAGTTGTCACATTGTCTCTTCTTGTCGGGTCGGTCAACTGGGCGCCGGCGGTGAGCCGTCAACCTTTCTTTTTTTGCGGACTTTGCGGTCGACTGTGCAGGCTTTCCAGCCTAGTCGGAAGCAAGGGGCGGGCGCATCGGGAGTAGGCGGAAGCCTCACCGATCCAAACGATCAGAGGCGAAAGCCAACTCTTATTAGGAGGATGAGAGGTCAAGCACACACACACGACAAACGAGGGCATGGCGTGAGTGAGCACAATCAAAATCACATCATATCCTGTCCGAAATACGCTTGTACAACCCGCGGCAAGATCATAATCGTATGCTCAACGGCCGAGACCTCGGCAACCTTTCTTACCGCCGGGGGACTCGTAGAGCTTCCTGACAATATATAATGTCGAAAAATTGCAGAGAACAAGTAGTTTTTCAGCCCAAGCGATTTCAGACCTCTCGATGCAACAGCCGAACGCCCCCGATGCTTCTGGATTCTTCTGTACGAGCTCTGTAGCTCTCCTACAGCCCGAGTTACGTGCGTAAATCGACAGCAACCCTGAAGATGACTCGAACAATACGATAGCTCGAGTATCAGACCAAGTTCAGGCCTCTGAATGCGACAGGCGGACGCGTCTGATGACTCCGAATCGATCCCTGTGATTACCAGCCCTGCGGCCCCCCTACAGCCCGATTTGAGTGCAAAAAACCGACAGCACCTGTCAGGATGACTCGAACAATGCGAATATTTTCGCAGACCTAGTTCGGGCAGCAGACCGAGTTCCGAGCTCTGGATTCGACAGGCGGACGCGCCTGACGTCTTCAAATCGATTCCTGTGACTACCAGCACTGTAGCCACCCCACAAACCGAGTTAAGTACAGAAAACCGACAACACCTCTCAAGACGACTCGAATAATACGAATAGTTTCGCGATTATAGAGCGAGCAGCAAACCGAGTTCAGAGCTCTGTATTCAACAGACAAACGCGAATGGTGACTCTGAATCGGTTTCTGTAAGTATCGGCTCTGTAGCTGTAATATAGCTCGAGTTAAATACAGAAAACCGAGAGCGCCTGTCAAGATGACTCGAATAATACGAATAGGTTTGCGGATCTAGCTCGGCTAGCAGACCGAGATGAGACCTCTGGATGCGACAAACGAACGCGCCTGATCATTCTGAATCGATAAGGTTTGCTTTCCAGCTCTGTAGCTGTCCTGTATCTCGAGTTCAGTCCAATATACCGACAGCGCGTATCAAGATGACTCGAAACGGCCGATCCCGCCTGGACGCCTTTGTAAAAGCTACCCGATCGAGCTGAGATCAAGGTGGCGAGCGAGAATAATATCGAATATCACAAGAAAAAATACTAGAGCTCTGACGAATGGTTGAATTTCGAGAACAAAACTGGAACCGGCGGTAAACCGTCAACCTGGTTTTTGAGTTTGAGTCAGGGCGCGGACAGCTGTGACAGCTGAGCCCTAAGACTCCCAAACGGAGCACAGGGTAGCTAGAGAGGGCATCTCTTATCATCACACTGCCGAGCCACTGAGGCATAGGCATCGGAATAGGATGCAGGAACAAGGAAAAGGATGCAGTACAACATGTGAAATTGTAAAGGTGTTGGAGAGCTCCAAGCAAGATGAAATGAGTCAGCTGCTTGGATGAAAGATGCTACCCAAAATGTGCTCCACGGCCATACAGAGCCGTTGTGCTGCAATCATCTCACAAAACATGACAGAAGCAGAGGCATCAAGCGAGAAAGCTTCCTCCGCCACCAACTGCCGCGTCCCGTGCACACACAAATCTATACACCATCATGCAGCACATCCCTCCACAGAGCGACCTCCGTCGAAGAATCCACGGAGGCCGTCTAGTTTTGTTTTACTCGCATGTTCAATAAGTGAGGTATGGAACGTAACGTAACTATTTTTGGTTCTGGCCAACCATGTCAGCCTGTCAGCTCTTTCGTTTCCTTCTCGATAGATCCACTTGAACATATTGTGGCCCCAACTCGGAGGCCCCATACCATACAACACAGAGATATTCTCCAGCCTGTTTTGATTGTCGCCAAGAATGTGAGATAATATTGGATGTTGCCCAGAGACCGTTAATCCAATTCACCCCTGTGGAGGAGTCCCCAATCAATTCCATCGGTATCGAGTCCCGAGGCTCCGCATTCCACTCCGATGCATGTTCATTAATGTACGCAAGTCGTTTCTCCATCTTCTCGTCCTCCTTCCTTTGCTGCTCCTCCGTCTTCTCCCTCTCCTCCTCCTCCCTAGCATATCCCGCAGGTTGTGCATGTTTGAAATAACGGTACCCCCACGCATTCCTCCATGTTAGTAACATCCAGTGCCCGCTTCAGAAATTCTTTCCATCCCTGACGTGAAAAGGATAACGTACGATACCAATCCTTCCCTGATACCAACTCGAAAATGCAATGGAAGTTTCTCAACGCCAGTGGTCTCCCCCCCCTCATGCCGACACGTCATTAATGGGCGATCTTTCCGAGGCCGTGATGCAATGAAGGCCTGCCGTCGGTCAGTCCACTCGCCCGACCATGCAAAAATACATTCTCTAGCCTGCATATGCGAGTCCCCTGTGCTACGATGATGAGGTGGAGCCACCCGTCGCCGCTTGTTTGCAGCGATTTCCTGCGACGGCAACTCAACAGAGGAACGCTTTTGCGACAGAGAATCCTGAGATGGATGGGATGTCTTTGCACGCTTATGCATCTGGGAAATCAGATTGCGCCGATGCGCGGGTAATTGTGTCTGAGAACCAGGGAGCCCAAAGGAATCAGACCTGAAAATTTTACTGGCAGACGCGGCATAACCCACTACAGGTTTGAAAAATCTGCTTTCTCAAAATAAACGGTCAAATATCTTTCAAATATTCGCAAAACCACCGAAAAGTTACCACTTTGTCCTTTCTGGCCGGGTCGAATAACTGGCGCAGGCGGTGAACCGTCAACCTGGTCACCGCCGGGAACCTTGTAGAGCTCCGTCGACGCGTGAGAGAGCTCACAGTCGGAAGAGAGAGCTTCTGGAGGCATTTCTCGAAAAATTGAACATTGATGTTTTTCATGTCGAAATTCAGTTGGTTCCTCCAAGTGTTTTGGTAGTAAAAGTGCGCCTAGAGAGCTCGTTTTCTGACGCAGAGGCTCTGATAACCTTCTACAGGTGCGAAAAATCTGGTTTCTCAAAATAAACGGTCAAATATCTTTCAAATATTCGCAAAACCAGCCAAAAGTTACCACTTTGTCCTTTCTGGCCGGGTCGACCAACTAGCTCCACCCCGCGCCGGAATTCCTCAAGCTCATCGATGCCGAAGAGCTCTACGAGGCACTGGGCGCCGGCGGTAAGCCGTCAACCTTTCTTACCGCCGGGGGACTCGTAGAGCTTCCTGACAACATATAATATCGAAAAAAAATCAGATAACGAATAGATTTTCAGCCCAAGCGATTTCAAACCTCCCGATGCAACAGCCGAACGCCCCCGATGCTTCTCCATTGTCTTCTGTACGAGCTCTGTAGCTCTCCTACAGCCCGAGTTACGTGCGTAAGTCGACAGCAACCCTGCAGATGACTCGAACAATACGAATAGTGTGGCAAACCTAGCTCGAGTATCAGACCAAGTTCAGGCCTCTGAATGCGACAGGCAGACACGCCTGATGCCTCGGAATCGATTCCTGTGATTACCAGCCCTGCAGCCCCCCTACAGCCCGAGTTAAGTGCAGAAAACCGAAAGCATCTCAGGATGACTCGAACAATACGAAAAGTTTCGCGGACCTAGTTCGGGCAGCAGACCGAGTTCCGAGCTCTGGACTCGACAGGCGGATGCGCCTGATGTCTCCAAATCGATTCCTGTGACTACCAGCACTGTAGCCCCCCCCACAACCCGAGTTCAGTACAGAAAACCGACAGCACCTCTCAAGATGACTCGAACAATACGAATAGTTTCGCGATTCTAGAGCGGGCAGCAGACCGAGTTCAGAGCTCTAGATTCAAGAGACAAACGCGACTGATGACTCTGAATCGGTTTCTGTAAGCATCCGCTCTGTAGCTGTCGTATAGCTCGAGTTAAGTACAGAAAACCGAGAGCGCTTGCCAAGACGACTCGGACAATACGAATAGGTTTGCGGACCTAGCTCGGCTAGCAGACCGAGTTCAGACCTCTGGATGCAACAAACGAGAGCGCCTGATCATTCTGAATCGATAAGGTGTGCTTACCAGCTCTGTAGATGTCTTGTATCTCGAGTTAAGTCCAATATACCGACAGCGCGTATCAAGATGACTCGAAACGGCCGATCCCGCCTGGACGCTTTTTGGCAATAAAATGTAGCCGATCGAGCTGAGATCAAGATGGCGAGCGGGAATAAGATCGAATACCACGGGGAAAAATACTAGAGCTCTAACGAATGGTTGAATTTCGAGAACAAATTTTTCAAGCGACCAAAAGTCATCAAAAGGTCCGTTGACATTTTTCTTGCCAACTAGCTCTCCAGCGCCCCAGAATTACTCTTAAGCTTCCAGCAACTGGGCGCCGGCGGTAAACCGTCAACCTTTCTTACCGCCGGGGGACTCGTAGAGCTTCCTGACAATATATAATATCGAAAAAAGTTGCAGATATCGAATAGAATTTCAGTCCAAGCGATTTCAGACCTCTCGATACAACAGCCGAACGCCCCCGATGCTTCTCGATTGTCTTCTGTACGAGCTCTGTAGCTCTCCTACAGCCCGAGTTACGTGCGTAAATCGACAGCAACCCTACAGATGACTCGAACAATACGAATAGTGTGGCAAACCTAGCTCGAGTATCAGACCAAATTCAGGCCTCTGAATGCGACAGGCAGACACGTCTGATGTCTCGAATCGATTCCTGTGATTACCAGCCCTGCAGCCTCTACAGCCTGAGTTAAGTGCAGAAAACCGAAAGCACCTCAGGATGACTCGAACAATACGAATAGTTTCGCGGACCTAGTTCGGGCAGCAGACCGAGTTCCGAGCTCTGGACTCGACAGGCGGATGCGCCTGATGTCTCCAAATCGATTCCTGTGACTACCAGCACTGTAGCCCCCCAGAACCCGAGTTAAGTACAGAAAACGGACAGCACCTCTCAAGATTACTCGAACAATACGAATAGTTTCGCGATTCTAGAGCGAGCAGCAGACCGAGTTCAGAGCTCTGGATTCAAGAGACAAACGCGACTGATGACTCTGAATCGGTTTCTGTAAGTATCCGCTCTGCAGCTGTCATATAGCTCGAGTTTAGTACAGAAAACCGAGAGCGCTTGTCAAGATGACTCGGACAATACGAATAGGTTTGCGGACCTAGTTCGGCTAGCAAACCGAGTTCAGACCTCTGGATGCAACAGACGAGAGCGCCTGATCTAGGTGCGCTTACCAGCTCTGTAGCTGTCCTGTATCTCGAGTTAAGTCAATATACCGACAGCGCGTATCAAGATGACTGCCGCCGGCGGTGAACCGTCAACCTAGTCACCGCCGGGAACCTTCTAGAGCTCGGTGCACTGATAAGAATGCTGAGAATCAAGGTAGAGGCATGAAAGAAAGATTTTTCGAAAATCTTGATTTCCGATTTTTAGATGTTCATATTCGCTCAGTTCCCGGAAGTCAACTCTCAAGAAAATACATCGGGAGAGCTGGGCTGCTGTCAGAGAGGAGTTTATATGCCAATCCGACGCGCAAAAATCTGCTTTCTCAAAATAAACGGTTAAATATCTTTCAAATTTTCGCAAAACCGACCAAAAGTCATAAATTTGCCCGCCCGGGCCGGGTGGGCCAACTAGCTCCACCCCGCGCCGGAATTCCTCTAGCTCATCGCTGCCGAAGAGCTCTACGAGGTACTCGAAACGGCCGATCCCGCCTGGACGCTTTTTGGCAATAAAAGGTACCCGATCGAGCTGAGATCAAGATGGCGAGAGGGAATAAGATCGAATATCACGGGAAAAATACTAGAGCTCTAACGAATGGTTGAATTTCGAGAACAAAATTTTCAACCGACCAAAAGTCATCAAAAGGTCCGTCGAGAGTTTTCTTGCCAACTAGCTCTCCAGCGCCCCGGAACTGGCGCCGGCGGTGAACCGTCAACCTAGTTTTTTGCGGTTTTGCGGGCAGCGAAGGCTCCGTCGAAGCCTGCCCGAGCCAAACGCCCAGCAGGGCGCCTCGAGCTCTCGGTGAGCTCTCAGCACGCACTCGGCCGCCCCAATGAGGCGCTCCAGCGCCGTCAGTTCGGCATCAGTGACTGTACTATCTCTAGGCAAGAGGAGGGCCGCCTCCGCAACATCTCTCCAAACGAGACCGTCACAGGAGGCAGCAGGCTGAGGCGAGTCGGGGGCAGCGGAATGCCGCGGGCGCTTGGAGCAATGTTCAGGTTGGGGGAGAAAGGCGGCCTCGAGAAAGAAACCAATACCACAACCAGACGCATCCACTCCGCCGTCGAAACGACCGCGGAGGGCAACAAGCTCACGATACTCTAAAAGATCGGGTGGAACAGGCCTCATAGTGTAACACTCGCGGCCTTCCCGCGCACAATGTGTGAGGGCATCCGCCCTCTGGTTGTTCTCTCTGAATTCATGTTTGAGGAAGTCACGACCAAGGAAACTGGATCTGAGATGGTATCGATTTTCCAGCCACGCAATCTTATCCACCAGCTTATCGACTCTCTTTTGATACACATTATTTCCCACCCTCCACTTCCCACGGACCCAATTTATAATAAGAAGACTATCTCCGCAGAGCTCCACAGGGAGCCCATCCGAAACAACATCCCAGACCGTCGCCCTTTCATTTAGGATGGCTAACCGTTTTGCTAACGTTTCCGCCTCCGCTCCAGACACCTCCTGAGACATCAGCTCATCCCAAGACATCTTTTCCACCACGGAGTCGGTCCCCTTTCCAGAATACACGAAATACTCAAACGCTTTCTCATGGCCACAGTGTTTCAGGTAATCAGGCATCTTGTCGAGGAACGTTTTCCAGGAAAACTCACCGTCCTTCCACCAAGAGGCCCCAAATAGGATATATGCCATGTAACTCCAAGGTCTTTCTCCTGATGCTCCAGCTCCGACACGAATACGTTTCAGAGCACTAGCCTCCTTCCACGATCCCTTCTGTCTGAGGACCTCACTGAAGTCTGAACGAGCACCCTCCCACGATGGACACGAACATAGCAGCATCCTTCTGGCGTCCCTCCAGGCACGGGCACCATATGGGAGGAGCAATGGGGAGAGCCAGCCGACGACGTTTGCAATCTTCCCGATTCGCATAAGCAGCATCCCAGTTAGTCGCATGATACTCCGCAACATCTTTTGCCAGCAACCATGAACGATGCAATACACGTTGAACCGAACTCTGAAACCCATGATCGTGAAATAGCTTTCGAACAACATGCAAACGAGCAGGGCACCATATGTCCCAGGATACACTGGCGGGTTTCGATTTATGACACATCCTCAACAAACATGTGCCCTCAAAGACGTGGATGTGATGAATCGACTCCTTTTCCCACGTCAGCCCTTCCGAGCCGAAGAGCAGGGTAGATTGCACGATGGACTGATAGCGTTTGAACTTCAGATGCCAATGCACCGCACGGGATCGAAAGTATTGGATATGCCCAAAGAATGCCTTGCGAGCAGCGTTGAGACGGCGGTCAACATCAACATGCGGCTCGCGAAAAGAAACCGCAATGTCATTCCCCAGTACGTTGAGGACGGAAACCTGCTGCAGCTCGACACTGACGTACTCATCAGCCCCATGGAGGCCGATATCCCCAGGCATATTAGAGCGATGGATACTGGTAAAGAATTTCCCAGGGGAGCAACCTATAGCAGCAAACTGTAGGCTATCCAACTTCCAATCAAACTTCCATTGATGGAAGGCAAGAGTAAAGTCATTCAACTGTTGTTGAAAACCTTGGGATTCAGGCCTGAGCCAATGATGTACACATTGTCAGCAAAGATGAGATGGTTTACCACGGCGGTCTCAGTTGTCTGGTTGGGGTTGATACACTCGTAGCCTAGGCCTCCCTTGTCCCAGTCCTGAACAATATCAGCCCACATAGCTGCCACTACAGCGTTCCAACATGCTGGGCTCTCGTTACCTCCCGTCCTAACGTGCTTGTCTACTTTGACCTCAGGGACCCCGAGACCCTCGAAGAGCACCGCGGAGACCTCGTCCGCCAGGGGTTCCAGCAGAGCCAGCTGGAGATACGGAGGAATACCGAGTCTTTCGAACGCAAGTGTGATCTTCTGAACCGTCATATTCTGGAAAGCTTGTTTAACGTCCAAACTGGCGATCAGCAGAGACCTCTCCTTTCCCCAGACTGCCGCATGTTGGGCCGCACATTTGAGGGCCCCCGAGATCTCCCCGCAGCAGCGCTCGGCCGCGAACCCGAAGAGCGAGATATGGGGCAACACCTTGGTAAAGTAGGGCTCGAGGACGACAAGGACCGACGACGCGTACCACTTCTTGATAGCACTCTCCACGGCAATACTCCTAGTAGCCTCCGGGAGATGGGTGAGCACTTTCAACTTTTTTGGCATCAGGGTAATGAAGGTCTGACGCCAAGATCCAGGCACGGCACGAACACCACGAAATATCTCATCAAAACGATCAGCAAAAATTCGAACGGTCCGATACAGGAGTTCTGTGAGCACCTCCGCGGAGATCCCATCTGGCCCTGACGCCTTCGCCGTATGAAGACGAGGACGAGCTCGAAACACCGCTGAGACAGGCAGACGGGGAACATCCTGGGATCCAGCAGCCACGCGTGCACGCAGCGAGGCCAGAGAGAGATGGGCACGCTCGCGCTCGTCCACATCTGTGTAGCTCTGCGTGTGATCCAAAAGGGAGGCGTGCCAATCAACCCGATCCACGGACCCGTGGACGCTATCGATCGCGTGCTTCTGTGTCCTCCTCCGCCCTTCCGAGAACCTCCAAGCCATCCATCTCCTGTCGAACTTCCTCTTCTCCTGGTCTCTCCTCCTCCTGAGCTTCTTGAACTCCTCCGACGTCTTGTCCCCCTCCCACCTCTTCACTTCCTCCTGCAATCGAATAAGTTCAGGGTGCCGACGGGGAGGGAGCATAGACGAGCAGGGGGCAGTCGAAGTAGCAGACGCCTCACGATGACAACGTTTCTCAATCTCTCCGAGGCTGAGGTTCTCGTCGATTGACGAGTCGAGACGTGTCTGAAACGAGCAGCCGTCGTGACAGGTCAGCGGCATCCGTCTGGATAGGCACCGCACAGCCCGTGCAACGTATCTGGGCGCGACGACTGGTCTATCAAGCTGCAACTCCGTTTGCACCAACGCGTGGTCACCGCCGGGAACCTCGTAGAGCTTCTTGCACGCGTCAGAGAGCTCAGAGTCGAAAGAGAGAGTTTCTGGAGGCATTTCTCGAAAAAATCAACATTGATTTTTTTCATGTAGGAATAAAGTTGCTTCCTCCAAGTGTTTGGGCGGTAAAATTGCGCCTAGAGAGCTCATATTAAGACGCAGAGGCCCTCATAACCTTTTACAGGTGCGAAATCTGCCTTCTTAAGATAAATGGTCAAATATCTTTCAAATTTCCCAAAACCACCCAAAAGTTGTCACGTTGTCCTTTCTGGTCGGGTCGACCAACTGGGCGCCGGCGGTAAACCGTCAACCTTTCTTACCGCCGGGGGACTCGTAGAGCTTCCTGACAATATATAATATCGGAAAAAGTTGCAGAGATCGAATAGAATTTCAGTCCAAGCGATTTCAGACCTCTCGATGCAACAGCCGAACGCCCCCGATGCTTCTGGATTGTCTTCTGTACGAGCTCTGTAGCTCTCCTACAGCCCGAGTTACGTGCGTAAATCGACAGCAACCCTGAAGATGACTCGAACAATACGAATAGTTTGGCAAACCTAGCTCGAGTATCAGACCAGGTTCAGGCCTCTGAATGCGACAGGCGGACGCGTCTGATGTCCCCGAATCGATTCCTGTGATTACCAGCCCTGCAGCCCCCCTACAGCCCGAGTTAAGTGCAGAAAACCGACAGCATCTCAGGATGACTCGAACAATACGAATGGTTTCGCGGACCTAGTTCGGGCAACAGACCGAGTTCCAGGCTCTGGATTCGAAAGGTGGACACGCCTGATGTCTCCGATTCGATTCCTATGACTACCAGCACTGTAGCCCCCCACAACCCGAGTTAAGTACAGAAAACCGACAGCACCTCTCAAGATGACTCGAATAATACGAATAGTTTCGCGATTCTGGATCGGGCAGCAGACCGAGTTCAGAGCTCTGGATTTGACACACAAACGCGACTGATGACTATGAATTGGATTCTATAAGTATCAGCTCTGTAGCTGTCATATAGCTCGAGTTAAGTACAGAAAACCGAGAGCGCCTGTCAAGATGACTCGAATAATACGAATAGGTTTGCGGACCTAGCTGGGCTAGCAGACCATGTTCAGGCCTCTGAATGCAACAGACGAACGCGCCTGATCATTCTGGATCGATGAGGTGTGCTTACCAGCTCTGTAGCTGTCCTGTGTCTCGATTTAAATCCAATATACCGACAGCGCGTATCAAGATGACTCGAAACGGCCGATCCCGCCTGGACGCATTTTGGCAGTAAAAGGTACCCGATCGAGCTGAGATCAAGATGGCGAGCGGGAATAGGATCGAATATCACGGGAAAAAATACTAGAGCTCTAACGAATGGCTGAATTTCGAGAACAGAATTTTCAACCGACCAAAAGTCATCAAAATGTCCGTCGAGATTTGTCTTGCCAACTCGTTCTCCAGCGCCCCAGAATTACTGGGCGCCGGCGGTAAACCGTCAACCTTTCTTACCGCCGGGGGACTCGTAGAGCTTCCTGACCATGTATTATGTTCGAAAAAGTAGCAGAGAACGAATTGTTTTTAAGGCCGAGCTGATAGCAGATTGATCTCAGGCGGCTAGTGATATCCCATTGCTGTGCTGGGAGGAAGTAGCAGAGTACGAATCCGTTTTTGGCGTCTGCGTTCACAACAGACTCAAACCAAGCGTCTAAATGCTTCACGCATCACGATTTCCTTCTGATTTCTCGGCCGCTCGAGTTCAGTGAAGAAAGTCACCATTATTTGGAAAAAGAAGATCAGTCGAATACGAATAATTTTGTGAACCTTACTCGGATAGCAGACCGAGTTCAGACCTCTCGATGCAACAGACGAACGCTCCTGATGCTTATGGATCGGTTTCTGTGCGTACCAGCTCTGTAGCTCTCCTACAGCCCGAGTTACGTGCAAAAACCGACGGCACCTCTCAAGCTTACTCGAACGATACGAATAGGTTCGCAGACCTAGCTCGAGTAGCAGACCCATTTCAGGCCTCTGGATGCAACGGACGAACGCGCCTGATCAGTCTGCATCGGTTTCTGTGCGTATCAGCTCTGCAGCTCCCCTAGAGATCGAATAAAGTACAGAAATCCGACAGTCTCTATTGAAATAACTCGAGCGATACGAATAGTTTTGCGGACTTAGCTCGAGTAGCAGACCAAGTTCAAACCTCTGCATGCGACAGGCGAACGCGCTTGACGTCTACGAATCGGTCTCTGTGATTACCAGCCCTGTAGTCCCCCTACAGCTCGAGTTAAGTACAGAAAACCGACAGCACCTCTCAATATGACTCGAATAATACGAATAATTTGGCGGACCTAGCTCGAGCAGCAGATCGATTTCAGACCTCTGGATTCAACAGACAAACGCGCCTGATGATTCTGAATTGGTTTCTGTAAGCATTAGCTCTGTAGCTGTTCTATAGCTCGAGTTATCTTGAGAAACCTGTCACCGCGTGTCAAGATGACCCGAAACGGCCGATCCCGCCGCAGTGCTTTTTGACAGTAAAAGGTACCCGATCGAGCTGAGATCGAGACGGCGAGCGGGAATAAGATCGAATATCACGGGAAAAAAGATTTGAGCTCTAACGAATGGTTGAATTTCGAGAATTTTCAACCGACCAAAAGTTACCAAAAGGTCCGTCGAGATTTTTCTTGCCAACTAGCTCTCCAGCGCCCCGGAATTACTGGCGCCGGCGGTGAACCGTCAACCTAGTCTTTTGCGTCTTTTGCGAAGGCCGGTTCGAGCTCCCATGGGAGCAGCCCTAAACACAAAGAACCTAAACAGCGAAGCTGTACAGGAAGACAGCGAAGCTGCAAAGATTAAAGCAGAGGTGCATCAAACAGCGAGGCTGTACAGATATGCACAAGACTGCCAATACACTAGAATGTAACACCAAAACAGTGAGACGCAGTAACCACTGGTTTATACAGCGACCACACGAGAAGCAGCGAGAGACCATACAGTAACCACTGGTTTATACAGCGACTACCGTCTCAACACCAATGAGAATGCACAAGGGATTAAAGGTCTGAATGCAGGTAAGAAATGCAAACTGAATTATGAACACACACACACAAACAGACAAAGTGACTTATGAACAGGCAACATACGGAGTGGATATGCAAATTACAAAATGGATATGCAATGAACTGATAAGTTGGAAGCTCACTGAACTCATGACATTAAACGTGCAATGAACGCATGAGGTTGGAAATTCAACTCAGGAAACTTGCCTTCCAACATCTGTTGAAGCACGCCCAGAAACTTGCATTCAAACATCTGCGAAAGAGACTCGCATTCCAACATCTGCTGAAGAAACGCCTGTCCCAACTGAACCGAGAACTCGGCGCGTATCTTGCAACGTCCATTGGCTGAAATCCTCCTTCCAAAAAATTGCATGAACATGTTCGCCCAGAGTTCCAGGCCCACCTTGCACCACAATGAGGTCTTGCAGGATGCCCTCAACAACGGTATCGCGCGTTGCCCTTTGCCTGGTGAAACCGTGAATTTCTGATATTTTCAATCTGGTACACATATAGAACACACCAAAAGAATGTCGTGATTGAGGCTGTACCCGTAACCGAGCTTCCGGCACTGAGTCTTAGAAGCAACTGGAGTGCCGAACTTTCTGCCCAGACATCTGGCGAGACGAAACACGTTTTGTGACGTGAAGCTCATGCGAAGCATGTCATCGTAGAGCTCCTCACACTCGTAGAGCTCCTCGGGAACCTCGTAGAGCTCCTCACACTGGCAAGAGTGCTGAGAATCGAAGTAGACTTAAAAAATATTTTGGATTTTTTCGATTTTCACATTCGCTCAGTTCCCGGAAGTCAACTCTCAAGAAAATACATCGGGAGAGCTGAGCTGCTGTCAGAGAGGAGTTAATATGCCAATGCGACGCGCAAAAATCTGCTTTCTCTAAATAAATGGTTAAATATATTTCAAATTTTCGCAAAACCGACCAAAAGTCATAAATTTGTCCGCCCGGGCCGGGTCGACCAACTGGGCGCCGGCGGTAAACCGTCAACCTTGGTTACCGCCGGGAGACTCGTAGAGCTTCCTGCCACACTCTTGCGATTTCAACGAAATGATCGAGGTCATGCTGCAGCCACAGGTGCGTGGAAAGCTCTGTAGTTTGCCTACAGCTCAGGTTAAGTTGAAAAACCTATCGACGCATGCAGGTGTAGCACTCATATTAAATAATTTCTCGACTACAACTTCTACTGCAGCTATCTCTAGACAATCTCGTGCTCTTAGTGGAATGCTCGAGATCATTTCGAAGCCGCTGATATGCTCGGGCTTTGTAGCTTGCCTACAGCTCGAGATCACTGCAGAAAAACCATCGACACATACAAGTGCAGTACTCATGTTAAATCAGTTTTTCGATTAAAACGTCTACTGACCCTACCTATTGACACTGTCGCACTATCAGTGACATGCTCGAGATCATCCCGAAGCCGCTCGTATGCTGGAGAGCTCTGTAGCTTGCCTACAGCTCGAGTTAAGGTCGGAAAACCATCGACGCATGCAAGTGCAGTACTCATGTTAAATAGTTGTTTCGATTAGAACTTCGACTTCAGCTGTCTATTGAAACTCTCGCGCTCTCACTAGCATGCTCGAGATCATCCCGAAGCCGCTGATATGCTGGAGAGCTGCGTAGCTTGCCTACAGCTCGAGTTAAGTTCAGAAAACCATCGACACATACAAGTGCAGTACTCATGTTAAATTCTTTTTCGATTGCAACTTCTACTGCAGCCACCTATTGACACTTTCGCGCTCTCAGCGGCATGCTCGAGGTCATTTCGAAGCCACTGATATGCTTGAGAGCTCTGTAGCTTGCCTACAGCTCGAGTTAAGTTCGGAAAACCATTGACACATGCAACTGAAGTCCTCATAGTAAATAGTTGTTCAATTAGAACTTCTACTGCAGCGATCTATTGACACTCTCGCGCTCTCAGTGGCATGCTCGAGGTGATTCTGAAGCCGCTGGTATGCTGGAGAGCTCTGTAGCTTGCCTACAGCTCAAGTTAAGTTGAGAAAATCAAACCACACAATCAAGTGTAGTACTCATGCAAAGAGGTTTTTCGATCATAACTTCTTACATATCCAGCGCTGAACATTCTCCCGCCACATGTGGACGCGCATCATCATTCTGAATCCGAAAGCTGTGCTTGCCATCTCTGTAGCTTGCCTACAGCTCGAGCTAAGTTCAGAAAACCGAGAGCACCTACCAACATAGCACTCGACACCCGATCCCGCCACAGTGCTTTTCGATAGTAATATCCACCCGATCGAGCTGATATCAAGATGGCGAGTCGCACTAATATGATAGATCACGGGAAAAAATACTAGAGCTCAAACGAATGTTCAAATTTTGAGAACATAATTTTCAACCGAGCGAAAGTCACCAAAAGTTCCGTCGAGATTTTTCGAGCCAACTAGCCCGCCAGCGCGTCCGAATTACTCTTAAGCTTCCAGCTGCTAGCTCAGGGAAGCTCTACGAGTCACTTGCTAAGGGAAGCTCTACGAGTTACTTGCTAAGGGAAGCTCTACGAGTTACTGGGCGCCGGCGGTAAACCGTCAACCTTTCTTACCGCCGGGGGACTCGTAGAGCTTCCTGACAATATTAATCTCGAAAAAAATTACAGAGAACGAATAGTTTGTCAGCCCAAGCGATTTCAGACCTCTCGATGCAACAGCCGAACGCCCCCCGATGCTTCTGGATTGTCTTCTGCACGAGCTCTGTAGCTCTCCTACAGCCCGAGTTACGTGCGTCAATCGACAGCACCTCTCTAGATGATTGAACAAAACGAATAGTTTGACAAACCCAGCTCGAGTATCAGACCGAGTTCAGACCTCTGAATGCGACAGGCAGACGCGTCTGATGTCTCCGAATCGATTCCTGTGATTACCAGCCCTGCAGCCCCCCTACAGCCCGAGTTAAGTGCAGAAAGCCGACAGCATCTTTCAGGATGACTCGAACAATACGAACAGTTTCGCGGACCGAGTTCGGGCAGCAGACCGACTTCCGCTCTGGATTCCACAGGCGGACGCGCCTGATGTCTCCGAATCGATTGCTGTCACCACCAGCACTGTAGCCCCCCTACAGCCCGAGTTAAGTGCAGAAAACCGACAGCACCTCTCAAGATGACTCGAAGAATACGCACAGTTTCGCGATTCTGGATCGGGCAGCAGACCGGGTTCAGAGCTCTGGATTCAACAGACAAACGCGACTGATGATTCTGAATTGGTTTCTGTAAGTATCAGCTCTGTAGCTGTCCTATAGCTCGAAATAAGTACAGAAAACCGAGAGCGCCTGTCAAGATGACTTCAATTAATACGAATAGGTTTGCGGACCTAGCTCGGCTAGCAGACCGAGTTCAGACCTCTCGTTGCAACAGCCGAACGCGCCTGATCATTCTGAATCGATAAGGTGTGCTTACCAGCTCTGTCGCTGTCCTATATCTCGAGTTAAGTTCAATATACCGACAGCGCGTATCAAGATGAGTCGAAACGGCCGATCCCGCCGCAGTGCTTTTTGGCAGTAAAAGGTACCCGATCGAACTGAGATCAAGATGGCGAGCGGGAATAAGATCGAATATCACGGGAAAAAAAACTAGAGCTCTAACGAATGGTTGAAGCTCGAGAACAAAATTGTCAACCGACCAAAAGTCACCAAAAGGTCCGTCGAGATTTTCCTTGCCAACTAGCTCTCCAGCGCCCCGGAATTACTGGGCGCCGGCGGTAAACCGTCAACCTGGTTTTTGCGTCTTTTGCGAAGGCCGGTTCGAGCTCCCATGGGAGCAGGCCTAAACACAAAGAACCTAAGCAGCGAAGCTGCAGAGATTAAGTACAAGTGCACAAACAGCAAAGCTGCACAGGAATGCACAAGTATACAATACACGAGAATGCAACTCAAAGATTCACTGAAAATAAAAAGCAGTGAGAGACCATACAGTAACCACTGGTTTATACAGCGATTACCGTCTCAACATCACTGAGAATGTACAAGAGATTAAAGGTCAGAATGCAGGTAAGAAAGTGAAACAAAGTGAAAAACAGCGAGGTTCAAAGGCCTACTTTGAGGCACCACGTGACACATCACGGAAAGTCACGTTCAAAGGTCAATGAGCACTCAAATCAAGGAAGCAACGAATGACCTACTTTGAGAGATCAAGCGAAGCTCTTATTCAACACACGCGCATGCACGACAACACACACAGGCATGAAGAAAGGCAACGCAATGACAAATCAAGCGCGCAGGATCAATCACTTGTGCATCATCTGTGCCGTTTCCGATGCTTCTTGCCGCTCCGCGTCAATGCACTCCTGGAAGTAGAACTCTGAGGACCCCCTTGTTGCGAATCGTCCTCCTCGGAACTTTCAATTCCCAATTCCAGCCTGTATGCATTAAGAGCCTCAATCCTACGCTGAAACTCCTGTGTCGGGAGTCGGTGCAGCTCAAGCCAAAGAGCCCTTACATCGACACCGGCACGGGCCCAGTCCCTGGCAGCTTGGCACTCAGAGCGTGTCTCACTCGGTCGATCTGCAGAACTCCCATTCATGGAACTCCCTACTGCATCAGCTGAACTCCCAACTGCAGAACTCCCAGCTGTTGAACTCCCAACTGCATCCTCAACTGCATCAGCGGAACTCCGAACTGTGGAGCTTCCTACTGCACTCCCAAGTGCTGAACTTCCCACTGCACTCCCAAGCGTTGAACTTTTGGTCACGTTACTATCGCTATAAGCCAGGGAAAATGCATGAACCAAATCCTCCTCAGCCACCTCCTCCTGCTCCATCTTAGCAACTGCTTCACTATGAACATTCTCCTCCTCCTCGTCCTTGCAGCCAGGGTTCGATGCCACAGCATCAGCTGAACTCCAAGCCGCGGTACTCCCAACTGCAGAACTCCCAGCTGTTGAACTCACAACTGCATCAACAACTGCATCAGCGGAACTCCGAACTGTGGAACTTCCTACTGCACTCCGAACAGTGGAACCCCCGACTGCACAGGAACTCCCAACTGCAGAAGCATCACCCTGATCAGCGCGCACTCGATGACACTCCTCCTTCTCCTCCTCGCCAACAAAGAGAACACAAAGATAAGTCTGAGTCCCACACTCAATGTGAACACAGGGATCTGTCTGAGTCCCACATTCGGAACACTGCGAACACAAAGAGTTGCCAGCCAATTCAACAGCATCCATATCAGTCTGTGTTCCACAAGTGTCCTCAACCCACTCCTCTTCCTCAGCATCGTCCGAGCAGATATTCCGATAATATCTGGGCGCGAAAATGCCCGCGCGAACAAGGCACGACGGATCTGGACCCCGAGCCGTGGACCACAAACGATACCTGACACGTTTCGCCCGCAGGCGGCGCAACTTCGATTGAGAAACTTTGACACCATGCCCATACAGCTGGTCTCGCTCATGCATGCGAGACTCACCTCCGTACGAAGGGCGAACACGGCAATATAGATCACTAACACACACTTCGACCGTAGACAAACGAGCAGACAAACAAGCGAGAGACTCGGAAGTAAACAACGCCGTATCTGTCCAATCTGAAGCAAGAAAATCCGCGCCTGACAATTCAGATGAAGGAACTCCATATATATATATATATACTGGCGAACGCGGCATAACCTACTACACGTGAGAAAAATACCGGTTCTCAAAACGAATTTCATTTTTTTTTAATAAATATATATATATATAAAAAAAAAAAAAAAAAAAAAAAAAAAAAAAAAAAAAAGTTACCACATCCTCTCTTTTCGTCGGGCCGGCCAACTAGCTCTACCTGCGCCAGAATTCCTCTTAGCTCTTTGCTGACTGGCGCCGGTTGTGAACCGTCAACCTGGTCACCGCCGGGAACCTCGTGGAGCTTCTTGCACGCGTAAGAATGCTCAGATTCAAAGCAGACCGCTTCTCAGAGCATTTCTAAAAAAAAAAAAAAAGCAAAAAAAAAAAAAAAAAAAAAAAAAAAAAAAAAAAAAAAAAAAAAAAAACATTTCTCGGTGTCAACGTGACGCCAGTTCCTGCAAATGTTTAGATAGTAAAACTGTCTCGGAAGAGCTGAGATGCTCGCAGCATAAAGTTAAGATACCAATGCTCGGAGTAAAAATCTGCTTTCTTAAAATTAATTGCCACATATCTTTTAAATCTTTGGAAAAGCGACCCAAAGTTACCACATCTTCTTTTCTGGCCGGGTCGACCAACTGGGCGCCGGCGGTAAACCGTCAACCTCTCTTACCGCCGGGGGACTCGTAGAGCTTCCTGACAATATATAATGTCGAAGAAAATTGCAGAGAACGAATAGTTTTTCAGCCCAAGCGATTTCAGACCTCTCGATGCAACAGCCGAACGCCCCCCGACGCTTCTGGATTGTCTTCTGCACGAGCTCTGTCGCTCTGCTACAGCCCGAGTTACGTGCGTTAATCGACAGCACCTCTCAAGATGACTCTAACAAAACGAATAGTTTGGCAAACCGAGCTCGCGTATCAGACCGAGTTCAAACCTCTGAATGCGACAGGCGGACGCGTCTGATGTCTCCGAATCGATTCCTGTGATTACCAGCCCTGCAGCCCCCCTACAGCCCGAGTTAAGTGCAGAAAGCCGACAGCATCTTTCAGGATGACTCGAACAATACGAACAGCGTTGCGAACCTAGCTCGGGCAGCAGACCGATTTCGGAGCTCTGGATTCCACAGGCGGACGCGCCTGATGTCTCCAAATCGATTGCTGTCACCACCAGCACTGTAGTCCCCCTACAGCCCAAGTTAAGTGCAGAAAACCGACAGCATCTCTCAAGCTGACTCGAACAATACGAACAGTTTCGCGATTCTGGATCGGGCAGCAGACCGAGTTCAGAGCTCTGGATTCAACAGACAAACGCGACTGATGATTCTGAATCGATTTCTGTAAGTATCAGCTCTGTAGCTGACCTGTAGCTCGAGTGAAGTACAGAAAACCGACAGCGCCTGTCAAGATGACTCGAATAATACGAATAGGTTTGCAGACCCAGCTCGGCTAGCAGACCGAGTTCAGACCTCTGGATGCAACAGACGAACGCGCCTGATCATTCTGAATCGATAAGGTGTGCTTACCAGCTTTGTAGCTGTCCTATATCTCGAGTTAAGTTCAATATACCGACAGCGTATCAAGATGACTCGAAACGGCCGATCCCGCCGCAGTGCTTTTTGGCAGTAAAAGGTACCCGATCGAGCTGAGATCAAGATGGCGAGCGGGAATAAGATCGAATATCACGGGAAAAAATACTAGAGCTCTAACGAATGGTTGAATTTCGAGAACAAAATTTTCAACCGACCAAAAGTCACCAAAAGGTCCGTCGAGATTTTTCCTGCCAACTAGCTCTCCAGCGCCCCGGAATTACTGGGCGCCGGCGGTGAGCCGTCAACCTTTCTTACCGCCGGGGGACTCGTAGAGCTTCCTGATAATATATAATGTCGAAAAATTTGTAGAGAACGAATAGTTTTCAGCCAGAGCGATTTCAGACCTTTCGATGCAACAGCCGAACGCCCCTGATATTGGATTGTCTTCTATACGAGCTCTGTAGCTCTCCTACAGCCCGAGTTACGCGCGTAAATCGACAGCACCTCTCAAGATGACTCGAACAATACGAATAGTTTGGCAAACCTAGCTCGAGTATCAGACCGAGTTCAGACCTCTGAATGCGACAGGCGGACGCGTCTGATGTCTGCGAATCGATTCCTGTGATTACCAGCCCTACAGCCCCCCTACAGCTCGAGTTAAGTGCAGAAAACCGACAGCACCTCTCAGGATGACTCGAACAATACGAACAGTTTCGCGGACCTAGCTTGGGCAGCAGACCGAGATCCGAGCTCTGGATTCGACAGATGAACGCGCCTGATGTCTCCGAATCGATTCCTGAGATTACCAGCCCTGTAGTCGCCCTACAGCCTGAGTTAAGTACAGAAACCCGTCAGCACCTCTCAAGAGGACTCGAACAATACGAACAGTTTCGCGATCTAGATCGGGCAGCAGACCGAGTTCAGAGCTCTGGATTCAACAGACAACGCGACTGATGATTCGAAATCGGTTTCTGTGAGCATCAGCTCTGTAGCTGTCATATAGCTCGAGTTAAGCACAAAAAACCGAGAGCGCCTGTCAAGATGACTCGAATAATACGAATAGGTTTGCAGACCTAGCTCGGCTAGCAGACCGAGTTCAGACCTCTGGATGCAACAGACGAACGCGCCTGATCATTCTGAATCGATAAGGTGTGCTGACCAGCTCTGCGGCTCTTCTATAGCTCGAGTTATGTTCAGAAAACCGCCACCGTGTGTCAAGATGATCCGAAACGGCCGATCCCGCCGCAGTGCTTCTTGGCAGTAAAATCTACCCGATCGATCTGAGATCAAGATGGCGAGCGGGAATAAGATCGAATATCACGGGAAAAAATACTAGAGCTCTAACGAACGTTCAAATTTTGAGAACAAAATTTTCAACCGACCAAAAGTCAGCAAAAGGTCCGTCGAGATTTTTCTTGCCAGCTGGGCGCCGGCGGTAAACCGTCAACCTTTCTTACCGCCGGGGGACTCGTAGAGCTTCCTGACAACATATAATGTCGAAAAAAAATACACCGAAAACAAGTTTTTCAGCCCAAGCAATTTCAGACCTCTCGGATGCAACAGCCGAACGCCCCCGATGCTTCTGGATTGTCTTCTGTACGAGCTCTGTAGCTCTCCTACAGCCCGAGTTACGTGCGTAAATCGACAGCACCTCTCAAGATGACTCGAACAATACGAACAGTTTGGCAAACCTAGCTCGAGTATCAGACCGAGTTCAGACCTCTGCATGCGACAGGCGGACGCGTCTGATGTCTCTGAATCGATTCCTGTGATTACCAGCCCTGCAGCCCCCCCTACAGCCCGAGTTAAGTGCAGGAAACCGACAGCACCTCTCAGGATGACTCGAACAATACGAATAGTTTCGCGGACCTAGTTCGGGCAGCAGACAGAGTTCGGAGCTCTGGATTCGAAAGGCGGACGCGCCTGATGTCTCCGAATCGATTCCAGTGATTACCAGCCATGCAGCCCCCCTACAGCCCGAGTTAAGTGCAGAGAACCGACAGCATCTCTCAAGATGACTCGAACAATACGAATAGTTTCGCGATTCTAGATCGGGCAGCAGACCGAGTTCAGAGCTCTGGATTCAACAGACAACGGCCACTGATGATTCTGAATCTGATTCTGTACGCATCAGCTCTGCAGCTGTCCTGTAGCTCGAGTTAAGTACAGAAAACCGAGAGCGTCTGTCCAGATGACTCGAATGATACGAATAGGTTTGCGGACCTAGCTCGGCTAGCAGACCGAGTTCAGACCTCCGGGTTCAACAGGCGAACGCGCCTGATCATTCTGAATCGATTAGCTGTGCTTACCAGCTCTGTAGCTGTCCTAAAGCTCGAGTTATCTTGAGAAAACCGTCACCGCGTGAGAAGATGACCCGAAACGGGCGATCCCGCCGCAGTGCTCTTTGGCAGTAGAAGGTACCCGATCGAGCTGAGATCAAGACGGCGAGCGGGAATAAGATCGAATATCACGGGAAAAAATACTAGAGCTCTAACGAATGTTCAAATTTTGAGAACATAACTGGGCGCCGGCGGTAAACCGTCAACCTTTGTTACCGCCGGGGGACTCGTAGAGCTTCCTGACAATATATACTGTCGAAAAAAACAGGAGAACGAGTAGTTTTTCAGCCCAAGCGATTTCAGACCTCTCGATGCAAAAACCGAACGCCCCCGATGCTTCTGGACTGTCTTTTGCGTAAATCAACAGCAATCCTGAAGATGACTCGAACAATACGAACAGTTTGGCAAACCTAGCTCGAGTATCAGACCAAGTTCAGGCCTCCCAATGCGACAGGCGGGCGCGTCTGATGTCTCCGAATCGATTCCTGTGATTACCAGCCCTGCAGCCCCCCAACAACCCGAGTTGAGTGCAGAAAACCGACAGAACCTCTCAAAATGACTCGAACAATACGAATAGTCTCGCGGACCTAGTTCGGGCAGCAGACCGAGTTCCGAGCTCTGGATTCGACAGGCGGACGCGCCTGATGTCTCCAAATCGATTATGGTGACTACCAGCACTGTAGCCTCCCCACAACCCGAGTTGAGTACAGAAAACCGACAGCACCTCTCAAGATGACTCGAACAATACGAATAGTTTCGCGATTCTGGAGCGGGCAGCAGACCGAGTTCAGAGCTCTGGATTCAACATACCAACACGAACGATGACCTTGAATCGGTTTCTGTAAGCATCAGCTCTGTAGCTGTCATATAACTCGAGTTAAGTACAGAAAACCGAGAGCGCCTGTCAAGATGACTCGAATGATACGAATAGGTTTGCGGACCTAGCTCGGCTAGCAGACCGAGTTCAGACCTCTGGATTCAACAGGCGAACGCGCCTGATCATTCTGAATCGATTAGCTGTGCTTACCAGCCCTGTAGCTGTCCTGTATCTCGAGTTAAGTCCAATATACCGACAGCGCGTATCAAGATGATTCAAAACGGTCGATCCCGCCAGTGTGCTTTTTGGCAGTAAAAGGTACCCGATCGAGCTGAGATCAAGATGGCGGGCGGGGATAAGATCGAATATCACGGGAAAAATACTAGAGCTCAAACGAATTGAGGAATTTCGAGAACAAAATTTTCAACCGACCAAAAGTCAGCAAAAGGTCCGTCGAGATTTTTCTTGCCAACTAGCTCTCCAGCGCCCCGGAATTACTCTTAAGCTTCCAGCAATAACTTGCTAAGGGAAGCTCTACGAGTTATTTTCAACCGACCAAAAGTCAGCAAAAGGTCCGTCGAGATTTTTCTTGCCAACTAGCTCTCCAGCGCCCCGGAATTACTGGGCGTCGGCGGTAAACCGTCAACCTTCCTTACCGCCGGGGGACTCGTAGAGCTTCCTGACAATATATATTGTGGAACAAAATGCAGAGAACGAACAGTTTTTTCAGCCCAAGCGATTTCAGATCTCTCGATGCAACAGCCGAACGCCCCCCGATGCTTCTGGATTGTCTTCTCTGCGAGCTCTGTAACTCTTCTACAGCCCGAGTTACGTGCGTTAATCGACAGCACCTCTCAAGATGACTCGAACAAAACGAATAGTTTGACAAACCCAGCTCGAATATCAGACCGAGTTCAAACCTCTGAATGCGACAGGCGGACGCGTCTGATGTCTCCGAATCGATTCCTGTGATTACCAGCCCTGCAGCCCCCGTACAGCCCGAGTTAAGTGCAGAAAGCCGACAGCCTCTCAGGATGACTCGAACAATACGAATAGTTTCGCGGACCTAGTTCGGGCAGCAGACCGAGTTCGGAGCTCTGAATTCGACAGGCGGACGCGCCTGATGTCTCCAAATCGATTCCTCTCACCACCAGCACTGTAACCCCTTCTACAGCCCGAGTTAAGTGCAGAGAACCGACAGCACCTCTCAAGATGACTCGAACAATACGAACAGTTTCGCGATTCTAGATCGGGCAGCAGACCGAGTTCAGAGCTCTCGATTCAACAGACAAATGCGACTGATGATTCTCGATCGATTTCTGTAAGTATCAGCTCTGTAGCTGTCCTATAGCTCGAGTTAAGTACAGAAAACCGAGAGCGCCTGTCAAGATGACTCGAACAATACGAATAGGTTTGCGTACCTAGCTCGGCTAGCAGACCAAGTTCAGACCTCTGGATGCAACAGACGAACGCGTCTCACCATTCTGAATCGATAAGGTGTGCTTACCAGCTCTGTAGCTGTCCTATATCTCGAGTTAAGTCCAATATACCGACAGCGCGTATCAAGATGACTCGAAACGGCCGATCCCGCCGCAGTGCTTTTTGGCAGTAAAAGGTACCCGATCGAGCTGAGATCAAGATGGCGAGCGGGAATAAGATCGAATATCACGGGATAAAATACTAGAGCTCTAACGAATGGTTGAATTTCGAGCACAAAACTTTCAACCGACCAGAAGCCAGCAAAGGTCCGTCGAGATGTTTCTTGCCAACTGGGCGCCGGCGGTAAACCGTCAACCTTCCTTACCGCCGGGGGACTCGTAGAGCTTCCTGAGCATATATAATGTTGAAAAAGATGGCAGAGAACGACACGTTTTTCATCCTAAACGATTTCAGACCTCTCGACGCAACAGCCAAAGGCCCCTCATGCTTCTGGATCGTTTTCTGTGCGCACGAGCTCCGTAGCTCTCCTACACCCCGAGTTACGTGCGAAAATCGACAGCACCTCTCAAGATCACTCGAACAATACAAATAGTTTCGCGAATCTAGCTCGAGTATCAGACCGAGTTCAGACATCTGAATGCAACAGGCGGACGCGCCTGATGTCTCCGAATCGATTCCTGTGATTACCAGCCCTGCAGCCCCCTTACAGCCCGAGTTAAGTGCAGAAAATCGACAGCACCTCTGAAGATGACTCGAACAATACGAATAGTTTTGCGGACCTAGCTCGGGCAGCACGCCGAGTTCAGGGCTCTGAATGCGACAGGTGGACGCGACTGATGTCTCCGAATCGATTCCAGTGATTACCAACCATGCAGCCCCCTTACAGCTCGAGTTAAGTGCAGAAAACGGGCAGCACCTCTCAAGATGACTCGACGAATACGAATAGTTTTGCGAACCTAGCTCGGGCAGCACACCGAGTTCCGAGCTCTGGATTCGGCAGGCGGACGCGCCTGATGTCTCCGAATCGATTCCTGTGAGTACGAGCCCTGTAGCCCCCTACAGCCCGAGTTAAGTGCAGACAACTGTTAGCACCTCTCAAGATGACTCCAACAACACGAATAGCTTCGCGGACCTAGCTCGGGCAGCAGACTGAGTTCAGACCTCTAGATGGAACAGACGAACGCGCCTGATGATTCGCAATCGATTTCTGTGAGAATGAGCTCTGTAGCTGCCCTACAGCTCGAGTTAAGTACAAAATACCGACAACGCGTATCAAGATGACTCGAAACAGCCGATCCCGCCGCGATGCTTTTTTGCAGAAATATTTACCCGATCGAGCTGAGATTAAGATGGCGAGCGGGAATAAGATCGAATATGGTCAGAAAAAATACTAGAGCTCAAACGAATGATTGAATTTCGAGAACAAAATTTTCAACCGACCAAAAGTCAGCAAAGGTCCGTCGAGATTTTTCTTGCCAACTAGCTCTCCAGCGCGCCGGAATTACTGGGCGCCGGCGGTAAACCGTCAACCTTTCTTACCGCCGGGAGACTCGTAGAGCTTCCTGACAATACATAATGTCGAAAAAAATGCAGAGAACGAATAATTTTTCAGCCCAAGCGATGTCAGACTCTCGATGCAACAGCCGAACGACCCCGATGCTCTGGATTATATTCTGCACGAGCTCTGTAGCTCTCCTACAGTCCGAGCTACGTGCGTAAATCGACAGCACCTCTGAAGATGACTCGAACAATAGAAATAGTTTGGCAAACCTAGCTCGAGTATGAGACCGAGTTCAGACCTCTGAGTGTGACAGGCGGACGTGTCTGATGTCTCCGAATCAGTTGCTGCGATTACCAGCCCTGCAGCCCCCCTACAGCCCGAGTTAAGTGCAGAAAACCGATAGCACCTCTCAGACTGACTCGAACAATACGAATAGTTTCGCGAACCTAGTTCGAGCAGCAGACCGAGTTCCGAGCGTTGGATTCGACAGTTAGACGCGCCTGATCTCTAAATCGATTCCTGTGACTACCAACACTGTAGCCCCCCCCCCTGCAGCCCGAGTTAAGTACAGGAAACCGACAGCACCTCTCAAGATGACTCCAACAATACGAATAGTTTCGGGGCAGCAGACCGAGTTCAGAGCCATGGATTCAACAGACGAACGCGACTGATGATTTCGAATCGTTTTCTGTAAGTATCATCTATGTAGCTGTCGTATAGCTCGAGTTAAGTGCAGAAAACCGACAGCGCCTGTCAAGATGACTCGAATAATACGAATAGGTTTGCAGACCCAGCTCGGCTAGCAGACCGAGTTCAGACCTCTGGATGCAACAGACGAACGCGCCTGATCATTCTAAATCGATAAGGTGTGCTTACCAGCTCTGAAGCTGTCCTGTATCTCGAGTTAAGTCGAATATACCGACAGCGCGAATCAAGATGACTCGAAACGGCCGATCCCGCCTGGACGCTTTTTGGCAGTAAAAGGTACCCGATCGAGCTGAGATCAAGATGGCGAGCGGGAATAAGATCGAATATCACGGGAAAAAATACTAGAGCTCAAACGAATTGAGGAATTTCGAGAACAAAATTTTCAACCGACCAAAAGTCACCAAAAGGTCCGTCGAGATTTTTCTTGCCAACTAGCTCTGCAGCGCCCCGGAATTTCTCTTAAGCTTCCAGCAATAACTTGCTAAGGGAAGCTCTACGAGTTACTAGCTCTCCAGCGCCCCGGAACTGGGCGCCGGCGGTAAAGCGTCAACCTTTCTTACCGCCGGGGGACTCGTAGAGCTTCCTGACCATATATAATGTCGAAAAAAATGCAGAGAACGAATAGTTGCAACAGCCGAACGCCCCTCATGCTTCTGGATCGTTTTCTGCGCACGAGCTCCGTAGCTCTCGCGCAGCCCGAGCTACGTGCGAAAATCGACAGACTCGCCGTGCAGCCCCCTTGCAGACCGAGTTGAATGCAGAAAACCGATAGCACCTCTGAAGATGACTCGAACAATACGAATAGTTTCGCGGACCTAGCTCGGGCAGCAGACCGAGTTCAGAGCTCTGAATGCGTCAGGCAGGCGCGACTGATGTCTCCGAATCGATCCCAGTCATTACCAGCCCTGCAGCCCCCTTACAGCTCGAGTTAAGTGTAGAAAACGGACAGCACCTCTCAAGATGATTCGAAGAATACGAATAGTTTCGCGGATCTAGCTCGGGCAGCACACCGAGTTCAGAGCTCGGAATGCGTCAGACAGACGCGCCTGATGTCTCCGAATCGATCCCAATGATTACCAGCCCTGCAGCCCCCTTACACCTCGAGTTAAGTGCAGAAAACGGACAGCACCTCCGAAGATGACTCGAAAGATACGAATAGTTTCGCGAACCTAGCTCGGGCAGCACACCGAGTTCAGACCTCTAGATGGAACAGACAAACGCGCCCGATGATTCGCAATCGATCTCTGCGAGAATGAGCTCTGCAGCTGCCCTACAGCTCGAGTTAAGTAGAAAATACCGACAACGCGTATCAAGATAACTCGAAACAGCCGATGCCGCCGCGACGCTTTTTTCCAGAAATATTTACCCGACCGAGCTAAGATTAAGATGGCGAGCGGGAATAAGATCGAATATGGTCAGAAAAAATACTAGAGCTCTAACGAATGGTTGCATTTCGAGAAGAAAACTGGCGCCGGCGGTGAACCGTCAACCTGGTCATCGCCGGGAACCTCGTAGAGCTCCTTTCACGCGCGAGAGAGCTCAGAGTCGAAAGTGACAGCTTCTGGAGGCATTTCTCGAAAAATTGGAAATTAATTTTGTCATGTCGACACAGAGTTGGTTCCTCCAAGTGTTCCGATAGTAAAAGTGCGCCTACGGAGCTCATATTAAGAAGGAGAGCCCTCATATTCGTTTACAGGTGCGAAAAATCTGCTTTCTCAAAATAAATGGTTAAATATCTTTCAAATATTCGCAAAACCACCCAAAAGTCATCACTTTGTCCTTTCTGGCCGGGTCGGCCAACTGGCGCCGGCGGTGAACTGTCAACCTGGTCACCGCCGGGAACCTCGTAGAGCTTCTTGCACGTAAGGAAGCTCAGGATGGGAGCGGAGAGCTTCTGGAGCTTTTCTAGAAAAACGTAAAATTGAGATTTTTCGGAGTTAACATGAAGTCGGTTTCCGGAAATGAACTAATACTAAAACTGACTCTAGAGAGCTGAGCTGCTGAGGGAACGAAGTTTATATGCCAGTGCTCGGCGTCTGCTTTCTCAAAATGAATTGTCAAATATCTTTAAAATCTGAGCAAAACCGACCCAAAGTCACCACTTTCTCCTTTCTGGTCGGGTGGGCCAACTAGCTCCACTCCGCGCCGGAATTCCTCTAGCTCATCGACAACGAAGAGCTCTACGAGGTACTAGCTCCACCCCGCGCCGGAATTCCTTTAGCTCATCGATGCCGAAGAGCTCTACGAAGTACTGGATTCGGCGGTAAACCGTGAACCTGGTTACCGCTGGGAACCTCGTAGAGCTCTTTTCTTGCACGTCGATCGTCGGAACACATGAAGAAAGCTTCTGGAGCGAGAAACAAAAAACTCGAAAAAACACGTTTTTCTATTTTCATTCAACGTCGGTTCCTCCAAGTGTTTCGATAGTAATACTGCACCTACCGACCTGAAAATACCTCGTAGAGCTCTTCGGCATCGGTGAGCTAGAGGAATTCCGGCGCGGGGTGGAGCTAGTTGGCCGACCCGACCAGAAGAGACAATGTGACAACTTTCGGTCCGTTTTGCTAAGATTTGAAAAATATTTGACAATTCATTTTGAGAAAGCAGATTTTTCGCACCTGTGAACGATTATGAGGGCCTCTGCGTCTTAATATGAGCTGCAGGCGCACATTTACTATCAAAACACTTGGCGGAACCAATTTCATATCGACATGAAAAAAAAAACAATTTTGCCTTTTTCGCGAAATGCTTCCAGAAGCTCTCTCTGTCGATTCTAAGCACTCTCACCCGTGGAAGGAGCTCTACGAGGTTCCCGGCGGTGACCAGGTTGACGGTTCACCGCCGGCGCCAGTTTGACTGGCAGACGCGCGATAACCCACTACAGGTGCGAAAAATCTGCTTTCTAAAAATGAATTGTCAAGTATCTTTCGATGTTTCGGAAAACCGACCCAAAGTTACCACATTGTCCTTTCTGGCCGGGCCGATCAACTAGCTCCACCCCGCGCCGGAATTCCTCTAGCTCATCGCTGCCGAATAACTCTACGAGGTATTACTCTTAAGCTTCCAGCAACAACTTGCTAAGGGAAGTTCTACGAGTTACTCGTAAGCTTCCAGCAATAACTTGCTAAGGGAAGCTCTACGAGTTACGAGCTCTCCAGCGCCCCAGAATTACTCTTAAGCTTCCAGCAATAACTTGCTCAGGGAAGCTCTACCCTCTTAAGCTTCCAGCAACAACTTGCTAAGGGAAGCTCTAAGAGTTACTCTTAAGCTTCCAGCAACAACTTGCTAAGAAAAGCTCTACGAGTGACTGGGCGCCGGCGGTAAACCGTCAATCTTTCTTACCGCCGGGGCTCGTAGAGCTTCCTGACAATATATAATGTCGTAAAAAATGCAGAGAACGAATAGTTTTTCAGCCCAAGCGATTTCAGACCTCTCGATGCAACAGCCGAACGCCCCCCGATGCTTCTGAATTGTCTTCTGCACGTGCTCTGTAGCTCTCCTACAGCACGAGTTACGTGCGTTAATTGACATCACCTCTCAAGATGACTCGAATAAAACGAATAGTTTGGCAAACCCAGATCGAGTATCAGACCGAGTTCAGACCTCTGAATGCGACAGGCGGACGCGTCTGATGTCTCCGAATCGATTCCTGTGAATACCAGCCCTGCACCCCCCTACAGCACGAGTTTAGTGCAGAAAGCCGACAGCATCTTTTTCATAATGACTCGAACAATACGAAGAGTTTCGCGGACCGAGTTCGGGCAGCAGACCGAGTTCCGAGCTTTCGATTTCACAGGCGGACGCGCCTGATGTCTCCGACTCGATTCATGTGACCACCAGCACTGTAGCCCCCCTACAGAGTTAAGTGCAGATGACCGACAGCACCTCTCAAGATGACTCGAACAATACGAACAGTTTCGCGATTCTGGATCGGGCAGCGGACCGAGTTTAGAGCTCTAGATTCAACAGACAAGCGCCAATGATGATTCAATCGATTTCTGTAAGCATGAGCTCTGTAGCTGTCATATAGCTCGAGTTAAGTACAGAAAACCGAGAGCGCCTGTCAAGATATAATACGAATAGGTTTGCGGACCTAGCTCGGCTAGCAAACCGAGTTGAGACCTCTGGATGCAACAGACGAACGCACCGAATCATTCTGAATCGAGAAGGTTGCCTACCAGCTCTGTAGCTGTCCTATATCTCGAGTTAAGTTCAATATACCGACAGCGCGTATCAAGATGACTCGAAACGGCCGATCCCGCCGCAGTGCTTCTTGGCAGTAAAAGGTACCCGATCGAGCTGAGGTCAAGATGGCGAGCGGGAATAAAATCGAATATCACGGGAAAAAATATTAGAGTTCTAACGAATGGTTACTGGGAACCGGCGGTAAACCGTCAACCAGGTTTTTGAGTTTGAGTCAGGGCGCGGACAGCTGTGACAGCTGAGCCCTAAGACTCCCAAACGGAGCACAGGGTAGCTGGAGAGGGCAACTCTTATCATCACACTGCCGAGCCACTGAGGCATAGGCAACGGAATAGGATGCAGGAACAAGGAAAAGGATGCAATACAACATGTGGAGCTCTTTGTGTTGCACCTCGTAGAGCTCTTTTGTTGCACAGCGCTCCTCGGAACACATGAAGGAAGCTTCTAAAGCGGGATCCGAAAAAATCGAAAAATCACGATTTTTCGGTTTTCATCCAAAAGCGCTTCCTGCAAGTCTTTCGATAGTAATATTGCAGATACGGACCTGAAAATTTAACTGGCAGAAGCGGCATAACCCACTACACGTGAGAAAAATCTGGTTTCTCAAAATGAATTATCAAATATCTTTAAAATCTTAGCAAAACCAACCCAAAGTTACCACATTCACTCTTAAGGCCGGGTCGGCCAACTAGCTCCATCCCGCGCCGGAATTCCTCTAGCTCATCGATGCCGAAGAGCTCTACGAGGTAATTTTGAGAACAAAATTTTCAACCGACCAAAAGTGAGCAAAAGGTCCGGCTGATCCCGCCAGAGTGCTTTTTGACAGTAGTATTCACCCGATCGAGCTGAGATCAAGATGGCGAGCGGGAATAAGATCGAATATCACGGGAAAAAATACTAGAGCTCTAACGAATGGTCAAATTTCGAGAACAAATTTTTCAACCGACCAAAAGTCACCAAAAGTTCCGTCGAGATTTTTCTTGCCAACTAGCTCTCCAGCGCTCCGGAACTGGGCGCCGGCGGTAAACCGTCAACCTTTCTTACCGCCGGGGGACTCGTAGAGCTTCCTGACAGTATAAAGTGTGAGAAAAAACTTAAAGAACGACTACTTTTTCAGCCCAAGCGATTTCAGACCTCTCAAGATGACTGCCACCAAAAAACAAACTTTCGCAACCCATTTCGAGTATCAAACCGAGTTTAGACCTCTGAATCGACAGGCGGGCGGGTATAATGTCTGCAAACACTCATGTGATTCCCAGCCCTGCGCCCCCCCTACAGCCCGAGTTTCTGTGCCGACAGTATCGACTCGAATACTAGAACAGTTTCGGAAACCTAGTTCGAGCAGCAGACCGAGTTCGGAGCTCTGGAATCGACCGAAAGACGCGCCTGAGGTGTGGAAATCTATATCTTCGAACCGCAGCACTGTAGCCCCCAGCACGAGTTGAGTGTAAAAAAAATGAGAGCACTTCTCAAGATAATACACAAAATACGAATAGTTTCGCGAACCTAGCTCGGACAGCAGGCCGAGTTCAGAACTCTTGCATCAATAAACGAACGCAACTGATGATCCCCATCGATGTCTGTGACAATAAGCTCTGTAGCTGCCATACAGCTCCAGTTATGTACAGAAAACCGAGAGCATCTGTCAAGATGACTCGAATAATACGAATAGGTTTACGGACCTAGCTCGGCTAGCAGACCGAGTTCAGACCTCTGGCTTTCACAGGCGAACGCGCCTGATAATTCTGAATGCGATAGCTGTGCTTACCAGCTCTGTGGCTGCCCTACAGCTCGAGTTAAGTGCAGAAAACCGAGAGCGTTTGTCAAGATGACTCGAATAATACGAATAGGTTTGCGGACCTAGCTCGGCTAGCAGCCCGAGTTCAGACCTCTGGATTTCACAGACGAACGCGCCTGATAATTCTGAATGCGATAGGTGTGCTTACCAGCTCTGTGGCTTCCCTACAGCTAGAGTTGAGTAGAAAATACCAACGACGCGTGACAAGATCACTCGAAACGGCCGTTCCCGCCGGGACGCTTTTTGGCCTTCAAAGTTACCCGATCGAGCTGAGATCAAGATGGCGAGCGGAAATAAGATCGAATATCATGGGAAAAAATACTAGAGCTCTAACGAATTGTCAAATTTCGAGAACCTAATTTTCAACCGACCAAAAGTCACCAAAAGGTCCGTCGAGATTTTTCTTGCCAACTAGCTCTCCAGCGCTCCGGAATTACTCTTAAGCTTCCAGCAATAACTTGCTAAGGGAAGCTCTACGAGTTACTGGCGCCGGCGGTGAACCGTCAACCTAGTCGCCGCCGGGCACCTCGTAGAGCTCTCTTCTTACACAGCGCCCCTCCGAACACGTGAAGGAAGCTTCTGAAGCGAGAGCCGAAAAATTCGAAAAATGACGATTTTTCGGTTTTCATACAGTGGGTTCCTCCAAGTGTTTTGATAGTAATACTGGACCTAGAGACATAGAAAATTTACCAGCAGGTGCGCCATAGCTTACTACAGGGAATAAAAATATCACTTCTAAAAACGAACTTCAAAATTTACCGACCCCAGGTTACCACATTCTCTCTTTTCGTCGGGCCGGCCAACTAGCTTCACCCTGCGCCCGAATTCCTCTTAGCTCTTTGCCGAAGAGCTCTACGAGGTATTACTGGGCGCCGGCGGTAAACCGTCAACCTTGGTTACCGCCGGGGAACTCGTAGAGCTTCCAAGCTCGACTTAAGTTGAGAAAACCGAGAGCACCAACCAACATTCTGACTCATAGTAAATATTTTTTTGACCTCTGAATGCGACAAGCGGACGCGTCTGAGACCAAGTTCTGAGCACTCGAACCGATCAACGAATGCCTGACGTGTGCAAATCGATTTTTATGACCCGCAGCACTGTAGCCCTTCCCCAGCACGAGTTCAGTGCAGAAAATTGAGAGCACTTTTCACGATGATTCGGACAATACGAATAGTTTCGCGAACCTAGCTCGGGCAGCAGGCCGAGTTCAGAGCTCTCGATACAACAGACACGCGCACGATAATTCTCAATCGATTTCTGTGACTGTAGGCTCACAGCTCGAGTTAAGTACAGAAAATACCGAGAGCGTTTGTCAAGATGACTCGAATAATACAAATAGATTTGCGCACCTAGCTCGGCTAGCAGACCGAGTTTACACCTCTGGAGTCAAGAGGCGAACGCGCCTAATGATCCTGAGTAGTGTGCTTACCAGCACTGTAGCTGCCCTGCACTGCAGTTCGAATTAAGTATAAAATACCCACCACGCCTAGCAAGTTGACTCGAATAATACGAATAGGTTTGCGGAGCTAGCTCGGCTAGCAGACCGAGTTCAGACTTATGGATTCAACAGGCGAACGCGCCTGATGATTCTGAGTGAGAATAGGTTTGCGGACCTAGCTCGGCTAGCAGACCGAGTTCAGACCTATGGATTGAACAGGCTAACGCGCCTGATGATTCTGAGTGCGATAGGCGTGCTTACCCGCACTGTAGCTGCCCTACAGCTCGAGTTAAAAAGAAAATACCGACAACGCGTATCAAGTTGACTCGAATAATACGAATAGGTTTGCGGACCTAACTCGGCTAGCAGACCGAGTTCAGACCTATCGATTCAAGAGGCGAACGCGCCTGATGATTCTGAGTGTAATAGGTGTGCTTACCCGCACCGTAGCTGTCCTAGAGCTCGAGTCAAGTACAAAATACCGACAACGCGTAGCAATATGACTCGAAACGGTCGATCCCGCCAGTGTGCTTTTTGGCAGTAAAAGGTACCCGATCGAGCTGAGATCAAGATGGCGAGCGGGAATAAGATCGAATATCACGGGAAAATATACTAGAGCTCTAACGAATTGTCAAATTTTGAGAACATAATTTCCAACCGACCAAAAGTTGTGAAAAGTTCAGTTCTTTTTTTTGAGCCAACCTGGGCGCCGGCGGTAAACCGTCAACCTTTCTTACCGCCGGGGGACTCGTAGAGCTTCCTGACAATATATAATGTGGACAAGAAACCCAAAGAACAACTATGTTTTCAGTCCAAGCGATTTCAGACCTCTCAAGATGACTGTAATTAAAAATAAACAGTTTCGCAACTCAGTTCGAGTATCGAACCGACTTCAGACCTCTGAATGCGACAGGCAGGCGCGTCTGATGTCTGCGGATCCACTCATGTGATTCCCAGCCCTGCACCCCCTACAGCCCGAGTTAAGTGCAGAAAACCGACAGTATCGACTCGAATAATAGAATAGCATGGCGGACCTAGTTCGCAAACCGAGTTCTCGTATCGACCAACAGACGCGCCTGATGTGTGCGAACCGATATCTGTGTCCCGCAGCACTGTAGCCCTCCCTCAGCACGAGTTGTGCAGGAAATTGAGAGCACTTCTCAAGATGATTTGGACAATACGAATAGTTTCGCGAACCTAGCTGAAGCAGCAGGCCGAGTTCACAGCTCTCGATTCAACAGACGAACGCGCCTGCTTATTTCCGATCGATTTCTGTGACTATGAACTCTGC
>CAUYUJ010014866.1:25000-27500 GCA_963575745.1 Prorocentrum cordatum | reverse complement strand
GAAACACCAACACACAGACACGCAGACACAAGAGCACACAGACACGCAGGCACAAAGCCACACAGACACACAGACACACAGACAAACAGATACACAGACACACTGACACACTGACACACAGACACACAGACGCAAAAAACACTCACACACATACACTCAGACACACAGACACACAGACACACAGACACACGGACACCCAGACACCAAAACACACAAACACTCAGGCACACAGACACACAGACACACAGACACACAGACACACAGACACACAGTCACACAGACACACAGACACACAGAGAGACAGAAACACAGGCACACAGGCACACAGACACACAGACACACAGACACACAGACACACAGACACACAGACACACAGACATACAGACACATAGACACACAGACACACAGACACACGGACACACGGACACACTGACACCAACACACAGACACACAGACACACCAACACCAACACACAAAGACTGACAGACACACAGACACACAGACACACGGACACACGAACACGCAGACACACAGTCACACAGACACCCGGACACACACAGGGACACACAGACACACTGACACACAGACACACAGACACACAGACACACAGACACACAGACACACAGTCACATACACACAGACAAACTAACACACTGACACACTGACACACAGAAACACAGACACACAGACACACTCACACACGGACACACAGACACACAGGCAACCGGACACACAGATACACAGACACACAGACACACGGACACGAAGAAAGACACAAAAAAACGGACACACAAGCACAGGGACACACAGACACACAGACACGAAGACACACAGACACAGAGACCCACAGACACACAGACACACAGACACACAGCCACACGGACACTCAGACACACAGACACACAGACATACAGACACACAGACACAAGGAAAAACAGAAATACAGAAAACCAAGCTCACAGACTCACAGACACACAGACAAACGGACACACAAACACACAAACACACAGACACACAGACACACACACAGACGCATAGACACACAAACACGCAGACAAACAAACACACAGACATACAGACACACAAATACACAAACACACAGACACACAGACACTCAGGCACACTGACACACACAGCACCAGACACACAGACACACAGACACTCAGACACACAGACACACAGGCACACAGACACACAGACACACAGGCACACGCAGACACGCAGAAACACCAACACACAGACACGCAGACACAAGAGCACACAGACACGCAGGCACAAAGCCACACAGACACACAGACACACAGACAAACAGATACACAGACACACTGACACACTGACACACAGAAACACAGACGCAAAAAAACACTGACACACAGACACTCAGACACACAGACACACAGACACACAGACACACGGACACCCAGACACCCAGACACACAAGCACTCAGGCACACAGACACACGGACACACAGACACACAGACACACAGACACACAACCACACGGCCACACAGACACACGGACACACAGAGAGACAGAAACACAGGCACACAGGCACACAGACACACAGACACACAGACACACAGACACACAGACACACAGACACACAGACACACAGACACACAGACACACAGACAGACCGACGGGGCTAACAGCGCCACGCGCGCACACACAGACACTGACACACACACACACACACGCGCACACACACACGCAAATACACGCGCACAGACAGACAGACAAGCACACACACACGCACAGAAAGACAAACACACAAACAGATCCACAGACAGACAGACACACAGACATACTGACATACAGACACGCAGACACACAGACACAAAGACACGCAGACACAAGGATACACAGACACACAGAAAACCAATCACAAGGACACACAGACACCCAGACACGCAGCAACTCAGACACACTGACACACGGACACACAAACGCACAAACATACAGACATACAGACACGGACACACGGACACACGGACACAAAAGACACACGGACATACAGACACACAGACACACTGACACACAGACACACAGACACACAGACACACAGACACACAGACACACAGACACACAGACACACAGACACACAGACACACACACACAGACAAACAGGCACACAGACATACAGACACATAGACACACAGACACACAGACACACGGACACACGGACACACTGACACCAACACACAGACACACAGACACACCAACACCAACACACACAGACTGACACGCAAAAAACACTGACACACAGACACTCAGACACACAGACACACAGACACACAGACACACGGACACCCAGACACCCAGACACACAAACACTCAGGCACACAGACACACAGACACACAGACACACAGACACACAGACACACAGCCACACAGCCACACAGACACACAGACACACAGAGAGACAGAAACACAGGCACACAGGCACACACACACAGACACACAGACACACAGACACACAGACACACAGACACACAGACA
>CAUYUJ010014866.1:0-20000 GCA_963575745.1 Prorocentrum cordatum | reverse complement strand
CGCTCCGCCCCCCCCCCCCGTCTTGCTTCCCCTCTCTTGCCCCCTCAAAACCCAGCCCCCACCGCACCCCCCGCCCTATCGACCCGCATGCCAGGCGGACCCCGCAGACGGATCCAGCTCATTCCCCTGCATATCCACGCCCCCCCCTCGGGCCCCCTCCGAGACCCGCTGCGACGCGCGCGTCGCATCCCCCAAATCGCGGCTGCGCTGGAACGCAGCCAAGTTCTCGATCCTTCCCGCGCCGAAACCTGTGACCACTCGCGCGGCGCCGCCGCCACTCGACGGTCCAGGCGGCTCCGCGCGCCTCGGGCGCACCAACACCCCCCCTCGTATATACGCGCCCTCGCCCGCGGCAGCCCCTTCCTCGACCGCGACGGGGCCGGGCGCAGGTCGCGCCGCCAAACGCGCCGACCTCCTCCGAGGGACCTCCGCCTCTGACCGAGGCTCCACCTTTCGCTGCCCCGACGCTGGAGCCCTCCCCGCCCCCAGTCTTACCCCCTCAGCGCCGCCCCCCGTCTCCTCCGCTGCCACAGCTTTCCCCCCCGCGACACTCGCGCACGCCACATCGCCACCTAGACCCCCGCCGCCCGCGCGCGCCCCCGCGGGCCCTCCAGCACCTCGGACGCGGCCTGGCCCAGCGACGTCGCGCTCCCCGCCGACATCCCTAACTCCAACCGCGGTCACCGCGCCACCCGGGGCCCCTGGATCCAAGCGAGGGGCCGCCGTCTTCCCCCGTGCGCGCCGCGCGGCAGAACGCGGAGCGGCGCCACCCGACGAGCCAGAGACCCCCCCCTCTCTCGGAGACACCGCCCCCCCGCCAACCCCAGCGGTCAAGTCGCGGACGCCTGCCGCGCCCCTTGACTCGGCTGCGCCCGAAGCCGCGCCCTCCGTCGTGACCGCTAGCCGCCCAGCGGTACCATCACCATCGACGGCGCGCCCCTCCCCTGACTCGGAAACCGCAAACTTCCTCCGCAGGCGCCTGCTCGCGGAACGCGGCTCGGCGGCGGCAACCGAGACAACGCCCCCCCTGCGTCCTCCACGGCCTGGCCCTGCACCAACTCCACCGCCGGACGTAGGCTCACCCCCCGACCCGACAGAGGCCGAAGCCCCGGCCCGATCGCCAGCGACGCCGCGCGCGCGCCCGATCCCTCGGGCCGCCGACGGCCCACCCCCCCCTCGCGCTCCGTCGCTCCGTCGGCGTCACCGCCAACAGCCCCACCCCCGCCCCATCCGCCGCCACCAGACGCACTCGCATCACCGCCCCCCGGCCCACTCCCGCCACTGCCCTGCCCCTCACGCGCTGCGCCCACCTCTGTCGCATCTGCGCCCGCGCCCTGCCCCTGACCGCGGCCCAGGCGGCAATACACTGCCATGTACGCCTCCTTCTGCTTGATGTGCGCCGGCTCGTCTCGGATCAAGCGCGGTGGCTGGTCGTCGTCAAACATGAAGTACCTCCCATCATGAACGCGGCACAGAGTCGTGTAATGGCCGCTATAAATTGACCGCCCATTGTGGTAAACCACACCGACCAACTGCATCTGGGGAAGCCCTGGCAGCCTCAGGTGCTCTTCCACCCACACTGCCTCCCGCGCCTCGGTGCCCCTCCTCAATTGAACCACCAGAACTCGTGGCACACCAGTGGCTCTCGTCTGCCTCACGTGCTTAACCCGGTCGTGCTCGTCGCGGCAACACCCCGGGCAGCTCCTCGATTTCTTCAGGAGCACAGAAATCGCAGTACAACTCCTGCAGCATCAAGGGCCCACCTGGACGTCCATGAACACGCAGCTTCAGTACATCCTCAGCCTCGTACGCGACAGTCTCGTAATTGCACACGTCACACTTCTCCCGCTTCTCCAGGACGAACCCGAAGATCTGATCAACGCACGTCACCCGCAGATTCAGCGCCCGGATACTACCGAGGTCCCGCTGCGCAAACCGACCTGCCAACATCTCTGCGTCACGCGCAGCCACCATCAGCTTACCCCAATACGCAAACACATCCTGCTGCTGCCACGGGTCGTTGAACTCACTCGGCCGCCCCATCACATCGTCGTCGCAGTCCACGCTCGTACGCCGCAGCACACTCACAGGTCCCTGCTGCCAGCGTCGCGAGCACAACTGGTTGTACGTCTCCCACATCCCGCACACGCAACAACGCCCCGTGCCCCGGTCCTCGCACTGCTGCTCTGAATGCCATCGAAGCCACTCCAAGACGGCAGGCGTCCGCAACATCAGCTGCGTCACACTGACCACGTAGCAGGTGTGCCATGGCCGCGGCATCCCTCGGACGGGCACGCACCGCACGCTGTCCCACGAAGCCGCGCGAATGCCAGCCACGTTCGGAACATCCATGTCTGCCGGGCACAGTGGCGGCCGAGGCGGGCAGGGGCTCGGCGGCGGCGGAACCGGGCGCCCCAAAGCAAACAAACTCTGTGGCCCGAACGCTGCGGATATCGCTTGTTCCCGACGGCGCTGTCGGCGGCCGGCAGCCCGCTGCTGCGCCCGCAAGTACGCCTCTCGATCTCGTTCCTGCGCCTGCTGCCGGGCCAGCGCCGCAGACTCTCGACCACGCTGTAACCGACTCTGAACCTCCACACCCTCCAGTCTCTGTGACTGATCGCGAGTCGCCTGCAGCACGACTCTCGCGCGCTGCGCCACGGCCCTCATCTTCTGCTCCCGAGATCCAAAGCACGCGTGGGCACGCACATACCCGAACAGCCCATAGTGGTCGGACATGTGGAACTCGGAACCCTCGAAGAACACCTTCCCTTTCCCTACCAAGTGCACCTCGGACCAGAGATCCGCTCCAAAGAGCACCCGGTCACGTCTCTGGCCAACAGCCCCCCTCTCGCCGAGACCCGAATAGAACTTATTGCCGGGGCAACCCCAGGATCGGCCCTCATACCATGCGTCCCTCAGACGCAACTGCTCCACGGCTGCCTGCATCTGCGCATCCGTGCTGTTCATGTCGCCCACGATGAGCAGCCGATGGCATTCGTCACCGCACTTCGCCACAATCTTCCCAAGTATCGCACGACGCCGTTCCCATGACGCGTCCGTGGGCAGGTGCACCGCCGCCACGTGCACATGCCCATCGCCGCCGGCGCCGCCGTCTCCGGGCACCTGGACACGGCACAGCACGACCGGATCCTGCCCTGGCACAGCCACAGATTCCGCCCGCAGACCGTGCCTGACGTACAGATGCACATACCCCCTGGACTCCTGCGCCTGCGCAACGCCCGCCAATTGAAACTCCCCTGACAGCTCCTCGTACGCGCCCCCGCCCTCGCACTCCTGCAAGGCAACGACGTCACACCCGCGCGCCTGCCTCCAACGGAGCACCTCGCCAAGAAGCGCGGCGCGCTGATCCCGCGCGGTCCAGGAATGCGGGGCCACGGCAGCGCGATGCCCACCAGCAATGTTCCACGTCGCAAACGACAACGTCGACGCGCCCTCAAGGCCGTCTCCCTCGCCTGCCTCGTCCGCGGCCCTCCTCACCACACCCGCCATCGCCCGACCCGCGCCCGCCGCACTGGGCCCGGACACATCCGCGCGCGGGACGACGCCGAAGAGGTCCAGAGCGTCACGGCACTCCTGGTCCGAGAGCAACAACTCCATGACATCCCGCGCACCCCGCGCGCCGACACCCGCGCGGAAAGACGCGAACGCGCCCCGCAACGCACGACACACGTCTGGCACGAACGACTCCGCCGACGCATCCAGCACCCTGGCACCGGCCCCGCGACCAACGTGGCCCAGCAGGAGCCCGAGTGCGCCGGCGATCCTCTGCGAAGGCACCCGAACGTGCGGCGCCTCCCCAAACTCTACCGCTGGTGGCGGGCGCCGCCCATCACTGGCCTGTATCGGCCGCAGCAGCGCGTCGATATTCCGAGCGATTCGCCCTGCAACCGCCTCCCTGCGGCCTCGATCGTACACGCACACGGTCAGAGACTCGGCACGCCCGAGCGCCTCCCCCGCCCGACCAGCCTGGACGCGCACAAAGATCCAATCCTGGGGAACGCCAGACACGCTCAGAGCGTCCACGGCAGCAACCATCAGCAACTCCTTCTTATCGCTGACGCAGCTCGCGTCCCAAACGCTCGTCCAGTTGTGCGCCACCCGAGCAAAATGCTCTGGGTTCTCCTCCGCGCCGACGTGCTCGCCCACCTTTGCCGAGGCCACAGTCATCGACAGGTCTAACCCTGAGCACAGCTGTCGCGCCACCTTCAGGAAGAACTCCAACGCCTGACGCTCCAGTCTGCCCTCCGCCAGAGCGCTCTCCGACCGCACGTTCACGACCCACTTGTCCATCCGCAGCGCGCAGCCACCGCGAACATCCCCGAACGCATCCTTCATCTTCCTGGCCGCCTTATCCAAGCTCCCGTGCAGTCTCGGCGGCACCAGCGCACCCATGGCCTCCTTCACAGCGCTCATGTGCAGCGGGCCCAGGCTCGGTTCCACGACATCGAACACGCGACCATCCCACCGCCCACACGCCACCCACCGATCCACCATCATGTCAGCGACACGGCCCAAAAACTCCACTCCGTCGTCGTCCGGGCGCTCCCGGGACAGCCGCGCAGCGGCAGCCCTCAAACGCCCCCGCAACTCTTCCACCGTGTCAACACCAGAGAAATCCTCTGCATCCCCACCCGCCAGCTCCCGCGCGGCCTCGCGTTCCTCCAACGTCACACCGCGCACCCTCTTCCGGTCCAGGAGCCTGTCAGCCACGGCGGTCAGACGCCGCCGCGCGACGTCATCACCCCCCGCCTCGGCATCGACAGCCTCAGCCAACGCGGACACGCACGGCGCGCCGTCCTCACCCCAGAGCCAAGTGTCATCATCCACCACTCTGTTCAGACCTCTGAGCCTCTCCGCCTGCGCCGCACGGACGGTCTCGAGACGGCCCAACAATCTCCCCGCCGCACACCTCTCCTCTGCAGTCCACAAATCCGCCTCGCAGTACCCATACTTCCGCAACGTTGACGAAGCGCGCGCCTCCAACCGAAGCTCGAACCGACGGCGCTCCCGGAACGCCGTCGTGTGCCTGGCCCGCATGAAGTCCGCGTACTCCGGCAAGTCTTCCTCGAACACCAAGTCCCACGGATGCCTGACGCGCGTCGTTGCGACGAACCCGATCCCAGCGACGGCCGCGGTCTTCGCCGACATGTGCACGCGGACTTTCGCCAACGTCATCCCCTGCGCCTTCCAGTGCGTCAAAGCCACGCCAGCTGCAGCGGGTAGTTCTCGCGCGCGAGGCCGTCCTCCGTCGTGGACGATACAGTCTGCCTCCAGATGGGCACCCAGTTCTTGCGCACAGGATCGTTCTTGAAGAAAGACCGCGGCTCGCCATTCTCGTATTTTCCCAGATCGACGTCGTCGAACTCGACAAAAACACAAATGGGCGCCTGCAAGTCCGGGCGCGCACTGTTGTGCGGGTCCGCCCCGTCCGGCCACATTTACCCGCGCAGCGTGCCCATCGCCCCGTTCATCAACCCCGCCTCGACCCACAAGTTCTGCGTCAGCAGCACGCGCGCCCCTTCACACATGTGAAGCTCGTTCTCGATCCCTCGGAAATCGTCGGCCGCCATCTCTTCCGGCCGAGTTTTACTTTTATCCTTCCAATTGTGATAGGCGCGCAGAGACGCAATGGGCTTGCCACTGGCAGCCGCCACATGGTACAGCCTCTCCAGGTTCACCCTATCCGCGCCGCAGGCACCCGACGCCCGATCCTTCCTGCCATCCATCAGCAGCGGCGCCGTCTCGAACGCTGCGAGCTCCTCCCTGCCCCCCTTCGTCATCTGCAGCACCGACCTGTTCCGGCGCCTCAACCACGCATGATCCGACTGGTCCCACGTGCACTGCGCCATTCCTTTGGTCACCTCCAGAAAACGATCGGCATCCCGCCGGTACTCCGCCTGCCGCTCGGCGGACAGACCCTCCTTCTTTCCACTCCATCTGTGCACGCGCCGTAGCACGGCGACGTCCTGGAACGTATTGCGCACAAACTGGCCCGTGGCCACCAACTTCTCCGTGCTCCACGCATCGTCTGGAGTGCGCTCCGCCCCCCTCGGCTTAATTTTCCCATGCCCCTCATACTTGCCCATTCGATACAACGGATCGTCGCCGATGGGCGGCGCCTGCTGCGGATCTCCTGCCAGCACGACATCCTTCCCGCCGAGATACACTGGCTCGTCCTCCTCCATCTTCCTCCCCTTTCCTCCTTGTCCGCCTCCTCCGCGTGCCGCAAACTTCGCATCCGTACCCAGAGTGTCCTGCACCTTGTACTCGATCTTCCCCAACATCTGCCGCCCGATCATACTCATCTCATCCAAAACAAACAGCTTCGCCTGCCGCAACCGGTCCCGCGTCCGCAAGAAGCGTTCACCGCCCTTTTGCTTCCAAGGCCCGCAGTACCCCACCGGAACGCCGAAAGCCCTGTGCAGAGTAGACGCCCCATACTTCAACTGGAACGAGGCGCACCCTGTCGGAGCAGCCAGCAAACAGCAATTCCGCACCTCCTCATCAATCTCCGACTGAGAGCGCCTTCCCTCCCGCATCCCACCCCGGAGGCCCGGCACCCGATCCATTCTGGTCCGCGGAGCCGTCTGTCGCGCCCTCTGTCGCCTCGCCGCCACAAAACTACGCACCGTGCGCGACTTCCCCGTGCCTGCCACGCCCGTGACCATCAGGCGGAGCGGGTCCTTCTCGGAGTGGCGTCCATCATAACGATGTCGTGGGCAAACTTCTGCCAGGGGTCCAGGTCTTCGCGCAAGACGACCTCGGCCCCGTCACCCACAGTGGCCTTGCCGTACCAGACATCGCGCAGCTCCTCGAGGCGCCGCTTCTCCCCTGTGGACACATTGCACGGTTCATCCAGCCAATTGAAATCCTTCGGGTTCACACGAACCCTCCCGCGAACGTCCTCCCGCGCCACATCCCCGACGCGCACGTCTGTCGCCTGCACCGCGGGGCCCGCCGCGCTTACACGCTCATCCGCTGGGCGGCGATCCCACTCGGACACCTCCCCCGCACCTGCGGCACCCTCCACACCCTCCCCTGGTCGCGGGTCGCGCAACACGATATCCCGAGGCTCCTCGTTGGGATCGTCCTCGGCGTTCTGCGCGAGTCTGTCCACCAGCTCCTCCCCGTCCTCCCCCGACTCCGCCGCATCGCTCTCTCTGCCAGCGTCACCCTCCCTCGAGCCACCGTCGGAATACTGGCCCCCCACGTCGCCCGCGGCGTCGCCCGCCCCAGCGTCACGCCCCTGCTGCCGCGCCCGGTGCCGACGCACCATCTCGCGGCGCGTCCGCCTCAGCAGCTCGCGGTTGGTCACACCCCACCAGCCTCCAAGATTGCGCCCAGCACCTCCTTGTAGAACGGATTCGCGCGTTCGTACTGCTCCACGACCCACGCCGGCACCCACTGTCGGAGCATGGGGCCCGTGAGCATCTCCATCAACATATCTCCCCAGAACCGATCCTCCCTGCCCCTCCAAGCCGCCCCCCCCCGACTTGAACCACAAATCCTGCACTCCCAGGAACCGATCGCCCCCAGCATGAGGCACGAAATCCGTGGCCCCAATACAGACTTCCGGCACAGGGCGGACGTCGCGCCGCATCTCTGCACCGATCATGGCTCTGCGGTCCGCCGTCGCCATGTGCCGCCAGTGCGCGATGACGTTCGCCCGCGCGTACGCCTCGTGGCAGGCGTGCTCCACGTTCGCACACTCCTCGCTATAGCCGGGCGTCACCTGCAGGCACACCGCAGGGTTCCCGCGCCTCAGCTTCCCTCGATACACGGCGTACTTCCAGTAAAACTCAAAGAGTGACACATCGCGCACCTCCTCCTCCGTGATGGACCCGTCTCCCTGGGCCCGCTCACGCCGCACGAACTCCAGGCGCTTGTCGAACTTGTCCACTTTGCTATCCCAGTGAACCGGCTCATCCTCCGACTTGTCCCGCAGTGCGGACGCAGGCTTCAGGGCACGCGCGCCAGTCGTGTTCAGAGTCACGACGGGCATCATGGACAAGACCATTGGCAAGCGCAACCCCAGCAGCGCCACTTCGTAACAATGGTAATCCCTCTCCCCGAGCATCCTAGCGAAGAACTTCTGGATCGAGCGTCGGAGGAAGTCGGTGCCCTCGCCGTCGGGAACGTACGCGCAGACCTCGTTGACGGCGTCGTCCAGCACCTCCTTGATCTTCCGCGAGCCCTTTGGCGCTTTCGTCGCATATTTCGTGACGTACTCCACGACGGCCCACAGGTTCAGGACAGGACGCCAATCGATGTTCCCCATATTGGCCAGGAGCACGTGCTCCTCGTAGCTGTTGCAGAGCCGGTCGTTTCTGGGAAACACCGCCTGCCAGTGGCCCTCCCTGCGCCCCTTCTCCATCCGGAACGGTCTCGGCCCGACGCGGCCCCACCTCTCTCGCGGAAAATCATACCGGCAGAACACGCACCCCTCCTTTCCGCGCGCACACGCATGTACCCCGAGCTTCGGCGGACCCATGCCATGCTTCGTGTGGCGCGCAACCCTTTTCACCAGCGCGGACACCATTCTCCGAAACGGCTGCACGTCCAACGTCCCTGCTGCCTCGGACTGAAAGGCCTCGTCCAGAACCTTCCGCAAGTTCAAGCACTCCGGCGCAGACGCAGGCACGCTCCGGACCGCCCGGGCCTCCGACGTCTCAGCAGCAGCCTGGTCTTCCATCTCCACGTCAACATCAAATGCCCCAACCTCGTCGTCCCACGTGTATCTGCACGCGCCCGCGTCATCGTAGCAGGGGTTCCACTCCGAGACCACGTGCCCGAAGAACTCGTAGAACCGCTTCTCCAGAACGCTCTGCAGCGAAACGTTCTCGTGTTCTGGCTTCAGCACGCCGAAATCAGCGCCAGCACCCGTCAAGCGCTGCAAGCGGACCCCCGCGGGACCAGGCCAACCCGCACCCGCTTCCTCTGCGCCGTCACCGCCCTCACCATCCTCCACAGGACTCTCTCCCAGCGCGTCCACAGGCGCGGAAATCTCTCGGCCGACACGCTCGAACGCAACATCTCGGTCGCCTCCCCGACCGCGCGCACCCTCATCAACATCCACGATCACCAACCGCCCGATCCACCAGCGCGTCAAGCAGCGCATCAGCCCTGCCCACGAACTCATCCTCATCGTCGTCGTCCGCGCCATCCTCACTCCCAGACCCTGAAGCCGCCGTATCCTCACCCCCGCGACCCCTGGATGCACGCGCGCCTGGCCGGCCGGCAGCGGCGCGCAGCACCCGCTCCAGGACCGCGAGAGCAGCAACGCGGCGCTTCTGCTCCTGCGGGGGCCAAGCCATCGGCCCCGCCTCCAGCGATGGCAAACACGCCGCCAAGTCGCTGGTCACGCTCGGCGGGAGCATGTCGCCCCCCCCGTCCACGTCCGCACGCGCCCGCGCAACCTCGGGCCCGGGCAATCCTACGCTGAACCCGTGGTAGTGCAGATTCCCTCCCGCGCCACACTCGGCCCTGGCCATGGCCATGTACTTGAACTGCTCAGAGTGCGGCAGCACTGCGGGCATCACCATCCGCATGTTCAGCTCCACCCGCAGGTCCATCATGTACGCCACCAGGTCCGGGTTGTCCCGAGCGAACCGAAAGCGCTCCTCTCGCCCGTCACCCCCCCAATCCCCGAGAGCGCGCTCCCCTGCCGCCCGCGCCCCCCGGCCTCCTCCCATGCGCTGAATGTCAAACGCGGCATTGTAGAACGGATTCTGCGTCCACCAGATGGACGGGTGCCGGCCGAGCCCGACAACATCCGGCACGATAGGCCGCCTGCGCTGAGTCCGCCCGTTCCCCGCCGGCAAGTCCATCTCGCGCAGGAACCGCCTGCCGACAGGCTCCGCGCCGTCCGCCAGAGGGCCCTCGACCCAGGGCGGGTGCCAGGACAGGTGCGTCACGGTACTCTGCAACTTCTTGGACTCATAGGACCAATGCATCGTGGTCGAGGGCACGTCGCGCCCAACGTTCGCCAGCTGACCCACCAGGATCCGCACACGGTCCTCGCTCTCCAAGATCTGCCTAAGCCCACCCTTGGTCATCACACTCGGGCCCTGCACCGCGAGCCCCGCCCGCCTGCACATGGTCCGATACACGCCGATACCCTTCGCCCGGGCCTCGTTCAGGAGCAGCACGTTCACCATGGCCCACATCACGCGCTGCCCACGCGGACCACCAACGAACTGCCCGGCGCGGTAGCGCATCAGGTGCTGCACCCACTCCTGCACGGAGACCCGGCGAGGACGGTCCTCGAAAAGGTCGCCGATGCCCATCGGGAACTCCAACGGGAACGCCCTCGCGAAGCGACCGACAGAACGCGCCGGGATCGGGTCGTCACTCTGGCCAGGCCACCCGTAAATCATCCGCTCCCCCGTCCGCGCGACCTCCTCGTCCTCGTCAAACTCCGGCAAATTCTCCTCCACGCACCCCGTATCCTTGTCCTGAGCAGCTCCCACGAACCTGCAAGCCATGGCCAACTCCAGCATCACATCGTCCAGGACCGCCTCTGGAGTCACGCCCCCGCCCGGGTCAGAGAACGGCCCCCCGACCCGCGGCCCCATCCAGTGCACGAGGAAATCGACGCACACGCACTCCACGGGCACCCGATCCCTCTGCACGGCCACAACTTTGCTCTCCCCCCGCGCCGCGTCCAGCAAGCGCCCGAACAGGTCCTCCGTCGTCTCGTCGTCACCAAACTTCAGCCCCTCCAAATGACCCTCCGCCTCCGGCTGCAGCCCCGCCCACCATCGCTGCACAGCCCCGCCGTACCTGAACTGCGCCTTTTCAAGCCAAGCACTGAACACATCGTGATCGACGGCCATGGCCTCGTCTCCGTCCCCGACATCGAACTGGTCCTCATCTGCCTCCTCGGCACCACCGTCGCCCGCGGCGTCCTGGCCGCCCACGTCGCCACGCTGTGCGCCGTCGCCGTCGCGGACTCTTGCCCCGCGCTGAGCCTCGTCACGCGGCCCCACGAAGTGCACGTCGAAGCCCGCGGCAATAAACTGCCGCGGCGTGACGACGTCGACGCCACACGGAACAGCATCCCTGACAATGGCCTGGGCTCGGGCTCGGGCTCGAGCTCGAGCCCGAGCCCGAGCCCGAGCCCGAGCCCGAGCCCGAGCCCGAGCCCGAGCCCGAGCCCGAGCCCAGGCCCAAACCCGAGCCCGAGCCCGAGCCCGAGCCCGAGCCCGAGCCCGAGCTCGAGCCCGAGCCCGAGCCCGAGCTCGAGCTCGAGCTCGAGCCCGAGCCCGAGACCGAGCCCGAGCCCAGGCCCAAACCCGAGCCCGAGCCCGGGCCCGGGCACGAGCCCGAGCCCGAGCCCGAGCCCGAGCCCGAGCCCGAGCCCGAGCTCGAGCCCGAGCCCGAGCCCGAGCCCGAGCCCGAGCCGGAGCCCGAGCCCGAGCCCGAGCCCGAGCCCGAGCCCGAGCCTGCGCCCGCGCCCGAGCCCGAGCCCGAGCCCGAGACCGAGCCCGAGCCCAGGCCCAAACCCGAGCCCGAGCCCGAGCCCGAGCCCGCACCCGAGCCCGAGCCCGAGCCCGAGCCCGAGCCCGAGCCCGAGCTCGAGCCCGAGCCCCAGCCCGCGCCCGAGCCCGAGCCCGAGCCCGAGCCCGAGCCCGAGCCCAGGCCCAAACCCGAGCCCGAGCCCGAGCCCGAGCCCGAGCCCGAGCCCGAGCCCGAGCCCGAGCCCGAGCCCGAGCCCGAGCCCGAGCCCGAGCCCGCGCCCGAGCCAAGCCGCGAGCCCGAGCCCGAGCCCGAGGCCCGAGCCCAGGCCAAACCCCAGCCCGAGCCCGAGCCCGAGCCCGGGCCCGGGACCGAGCCCGAGCCCGAGCCCGAGCGAGCCCGAGCCCGAGCTCGAGCTCGAGCTCGAGCCCGAACCCGAGCCCGAGCCCGCACGAGCCCGAGCCCGAGAGCCCGAGCACGAGCCCGAGCCCGGGCCCAAGCCCGAGCCCGAGCCCGGGCCCAAGCCCGAGCCCGAGCCCGGGCCCGAGCCCGAGCGAAAACTCGCCCGAGCCCGAGCCCGAGCCCGCGCCCGCGCCCGAGCCCGAAAGCCCGAACCAGCCCGAAAGCCCGAAGCCCGAGCCGAGCTCGAGCCCCAACTCAGGCCCAACCCGAGCCCGAGCCCGAGGCCCGAGCCCGCGCCCGGCCCGAACGCAGCCCAGCCCGCAGCCCCAAGCCCGAGCCCGAACAACCCGCGCCCAGCCCGAGCCCGAGCCCCGAGCTCCGAGCCCGAGCCCAGACCCAAAACCCGAGAGCCGAGCCCGAAGCCCGAGCCCACCCGAGCCCGAGCCCCAGCCCGAACCGAGCTTGAGCTCGAGCTCGAGCCGAAAGCCCAAGCCCGAAGCCGAGCGCCGAGAGCCCGAGAAACGAGAACGAGCCCGAGCTCGAGCTCGAGCCCGAGCCCAGGCTCGAGCTCCAGCCCGAGCCCGAGCCCGAGCCCGGGCCCGAGCGCAAGCCCGAGCCCGACCTCGAGCTCGAGCTCGAGCCCGAGCCCGAGCCCGAGAGCCCGAGCACGAGCCCGAGAGCCCGAGCCCGGGCCCGGGCCCGAGCCCGAGCCCGAGCCTGCGCCCGCGCCCGAGCCCGAGCCCGAGCCCGCGCCCGCGCCCGCGCCTGAGCCCGAGCCCGGTCGGGACCGAGCTCGAGTCCGAGCCCGAGCTCTAGCCCGAGCCCAGCCCGAGCACGAGCCCGAGCCCGAGCCCGAGCCCGAGCCCGAGCTCGAGCTCAAGCTCGAGACCGAGCCCAAACCCTAGCCCGAGCCCGAGCCCGACAGCCCAGAGATACACGCACACATAGACACGAACGCACCCACACACGGACACCAAAACGCACGGAGATAGACGCACAGACACACACTTAGACACAAACAGATACACACAGAATGCGCACATACACAGCAACAGAGAGACACAGAGAGGCAGGAAGACAGACAGACAAACGGATAGAGAAGAAAAGACAAGACATGACAGGACAGGACAAGAGAGGACAGGACAGGACAGAACAGAACAACGCAGAGCGAACAGGACAGAACAGTACAAGACAGGAGAGGACGAGACAGCACACACAGATATAAACGCAAACACATACAAACAGACAATCAAACACACACACAGACACAAACACACACATACACACGCACACACGACAGAGAGACACCAACAGACAGACAGACAGAGAGACACAAACACAGAGACAGAGAGACATACAGACACAAGACACATACAGAAAGAACAGAGACACACAAGACACGAGCATACAGACACACAAAGACCGAACACACCGACACACACAATCAGAAACACGAGGGATAGATATACAGACAGACACAGGCACGCATCGAGACAGAGAAGAGTACACAGAAACCCATACATAGAAAGACACGGAAAAAGGAAGACGCTGATGCTCTTCAGCGCTCCAGAGCACGAGGCGAGCCCGAGCCCGAGCACGCGCCCCGGAGCCCGGGAGCCCGCGGACAAGCCCAGACTCAGAGCCCGAGACGAGCCCGAGCACGAGCTTCAGCCCGCGCCCGAGCCCGAGCCTGCCCAAGCCGAAACCCGAGCCCGAGCCCCAGACTGAGCCCGAGCCCGAGCGGCGACCACGAACCCGACCCGAGCCCGAGCCCGAGCCCAAGCACACCCGAGCCCGAATCCGAGCACAAACTCGAGCATGGGTTTTTTCGATGTTCATATTCGCTCAGTTTCCGGAAGTCAGCTCAAGCAAAAATGCATTGGAAGAGCTGAGCTGCTACCAGAGAGGACTCTATATGCCAATGCTCGGCGTAAAAATCTGCTTTCTCAAAATAAATGGTCAAATATCTTTCAATTTTTCGCAAAACCGCCCAAAAGTTACCACATTATCCGCCTCCGCCGCGTGGGCCAACTAGCTCCACCCTGCGCCCGAACTGGAACCGGCGGTAAACCGTCAACCTGGTCACCGCCGGGAACCTCGTAGAGCTCTTTTCTTGCACAGTGATCGTCGGAACACATAGAGAAAGCTTCTGAGGCGAGAAACGAAAGAATCGAAAAATCGTGTTTTTCTGTTTTTATACAACCTCGGTTCCGCCAAGTGTTTTGATAGTAATACTGCATCTATGGACCTGAAAATTTTACTGGCGGACGCGCCATAACCCACTACAGGTGCGAAAAATCTGCTTTCTCAAAATAAATGGTCAAATATCTTTCAAATATTCGCAAAACCACCGAAAAGTTGCCACATTGTCCGTTCTGGTCGGGTCGACCAACTAGCTCCACCCCGCGCCGGAATTCCTCTAGCTCATCGATGCCGAAGATCTCTACGAGGTATTCCTCTAGCTCATCGATGCCGAAGAGCTCTACGAGGTACTGGCGCCGGCGGTGAACCGTCAACCTGGTCACCGCCGGGAACCTCGTAGAGCTCCTCTCACGTGTATAAGTGCAGAGGATCGATGCAGAGTGCAAAAATAGGGGTTTTGTTCGAAAATCTTGAAATTCGTTGTTTTCGATGTTCATATTCGCTCAGTTCCCGGAAGTGAACTCATGGAAAAATGCATCGAGAGAGCCGAGCTGCTGTCAGAGAGGAGTCCATACGCCAATGCTCGGCGTAAAAATCTGCTTTCTCAAAATAAATGGTCAAATATCTTTCAAAAAATCGCAAAACCACCCAAAAGTTACCACATTGTCCGCCTCGGCCGGCTGGGCCAACTGGGCGCCGGCGGTAAACCGTCAACCTTGGTACCGCCGGGGAACTCGTAGAGCTTCCAAGCTCCACTTAAGTTGAGAAAACCGAGAGCACCTACCGACATTCTGACTCATAGTGAATATGTTTTGACCTCTGAATGCGACAAGCGGACGCGTCTGATCAGACCGAGTTCAGACCTCTCAATGCGACAGGCGGACGCGTCTGATGTCTGCGAATCGACTCATGTGATTACCAGCCCTACAGCCCCCCCTACAGCCCGAGTTAAGTGCAGAAAACCGACAGCATCTCTCAAAATGACTCGAATAATATAATAGCAGACCTGTTTCGAGCAGCAGACCAAGTTCTGAGCTCTCAAGTGGACCAACGAACGCGCCTGATGTGTGCAAATCGATTTCTATGACCGCAGCACTGTAGCCCTCCCCCAGCACGAGTTGAGTGCAGAAGAGAGCACTTGTCACGATCATTCGGACAATACGAATAGTTTCGCGAACCTAGCTCGGGCAGCCGGTCGAGTTCAGAGCTCTCGATACAACGGACAAACGCGCCCGATAATTCGCAATCGATTTCTGTGACTGTAGGCTCTGTAGCTGCCTACAGCTCGAGTTGAGTACAGAAAATACCGAGAGCGTTTGTCAAGATGACTCGAATAATACGAATAGATTTGCGGACCCAGCTCGGCTAGCAGACCGAGTTCGGACCCTGGAGTCAAAAGACGAACGCACCTGCTGGTTCTGAGTGCGGTAGGCGTGCTGACCAGCACTGTAGCTGCCCTGCAGCTCGGATTAAGTATACAATACCCACCACGCGTATCAAGTTGACTCGACTAATACGAATAGGTTTGCGGACCTAGTTCGGCTAGCAGACCGAGTTCAGACCTATGGATAGGACAGGCCAACGCGCCTGATTATTCTGAGCGCGATAGGTGTTGCTTACCAACACAGTAGCTGCCCTACAGCTCGAGTTAAGTGGAAAATACCGACAACACGTATCAAGTTGACTCGAATAGTACGAATAGGTTTGCGGACCTAGCTCGGCTAGCAGACCGAGTTCAGACCTATGGATTGAACAGGCCAACGCGCCTGTTGATTCTAAGTGCGATAGCTGCGCTTACCAGCTCTGTAGCTGTCCTACAGCTCGAGTTAAGTACAAAATACCGGCAACGCGTATCAAGATGACTCGAAACGGCCGATCCCGCCAGTGTGCTTTTTGGCAGTAAAAGGTACCCGATCGAGCTGAGATCAAGATGGCGAGCGGGAATAAGATCGAATATCACGGGAAAAAATACTAGAGCTCAAACGAATTGTCAATTTTTGAGAACATAACTGGCGCCGGCGGTGAACCGTCAACCTGGTCATCGCCGGGAACCTCGTAGAGCTTATTCCACGCGTAGGAGTGCTCGGAGTCGAAAGAGAGAGCTTCTCGAAGCATTTCTCGAAAAACTGAAAAATTGTTTTTTTCGTGTCGACATGAAGATGGTTCCGCCAAGTGTTTTGATAGTAAAACTGCGCCTAGGGAGCTCATACTAAGACAGAGAGGCCCTCATGGTCGTTTACAGGTGCGAAAAATCTGCTTTCTCAAAATGAATTGTCAAATATCTTTCAAAAAGAGGCAAAACCACCCAAAAGTTAACACTTTGTCCTTTCTGGCCGGGTCGACCAACTAGCTCCACCCCGCGCCGGAATTCCTCCAGCTCATCGATGCCGAAGAGCTCTACGAGGTATTTTTAACCGACCAAAAGTTGTGAAAAGTTCAGTTCTTTTTTTTCGAGCCAACTAGTTCTCCAGCGCGCCGGAATTACTCTTAGCTTCCAGCTCTAACTAGCTAAGGGAAGCTCTACGAGTTACTGGCTCCACCCAGCCCCGGAATTCCTCTAGCTCATCGATGCCGAAGAGCTCTACGAGGTATTACTCTTAGCTTCCAGCTTTAACTAGCTAGGGGAAGCTCTACGAGTTACTCTTAGCTTCCAGCTATAACTAGCTAAGGGAAGCTCTACGAGTTAATTACTCTTAAGCTTCCAGCAATAACTTGCTAAGGGAAGCTCTACGAGTTATAACTTGCTGAGGGAAGCTCTACGAGTTATTACTCTCAAGCTTCAAGCAATAACTTGCAAAGGGAAGCTCTACGAGTTATTCCTCTAGCTCGTCGATGACGAAGAGCTCTACGAGGTATTAGAAGCCGGTCGTTGGTGGTGCCCGCCGGCAGCCCATCTCCACCGCTCCAGAATCCCCGCAGCAGCTCGTTCGACCCGGCAGCTGGTCCGGGGGAGTTTCCGGCAAGCTTCCAGGCGTGCCTTCGCACGCGCAGGCACGCGTGGAAGCGATTTTGGTAGCGCTGCAGCAGCGCTGCAGGGAAGCTTTCCGGAGCGCCAGAAGAGCTTTGCGAGAGCGTTGCACGGCCCGCACGGCTCTCCGGGTTTTGGGCGCTACCAAGTAACTCGTAGAGCTTCCCTTAGCTAGTTATAGCTGGAAGCTAAGAGTAATTCCGGCGCGCCCCAGAGCTAGTTGGCAAGAAAAATCTCGACGGACCTTTTGCTGACTTTTGGTCGGTTGAAAATTTTGCTCTCGAAATTCAACCATTCGTTAGAGCTCTAGTATTTTTTCCCGTGATATTCGATCTTATTCCCGCTCGCCATCTTGATCTCAGCTCGATCGGGTAACTTTGAAAGCCAAAAAGCACTCTGGCGGGAACGGCCGTTTCGAGTCATCTTGATACGCGGTGTCGGTTTTCTCAACATAACTCGAGCTCTAGGGCAGCTATAGAGCTGGTAAGCACAGCTAATGCATGCAGAATGATCAGGCGCGTTCGCCTGTTGAACCCAGAGGTCTGAATTCGGTCTGTCAGCCGAGCTAGGTCCGCAAACCTGTTTGTATTATTCGAGTCAACTTGATACGCTTTGTTGGTATTTTCTACTTAACTCGAGCTGTAGGGCAGCTACAGTGCTGGTATGCATTCGTATCGCACTCAGAATGATCAGACGCGTTCGCCTGTTGAATCCATAGGTCTAAACTCGGTCTGCTAGCCGAGCTAGGTTCGCAAACCTATTCGTATTATTCGAGTCCACTTGATACGCATTGTCGGTATTTTCTACTTAACTCGAGCTGTAGGGCAGCTACAGTGCTGGTAAGCACACGTATCGCACTCATAATCATCAGGCGCATTCGCCTGTTAAATCCAGAAAGATGCTGCCGGTGTTCTGCACTTAACTCGGGCTGTAGGGAGGCTGCAGGGCGGGTAATCACAGGAATCGATTCGGAGACATCAGACGCGTCCGTCTATCGCATTCAGAGGTCTGAACTCGGTCTGATACTCGAGTTCGTCAAAAACTATTCGTTCTCTGCAATTTTTCCGACAGTATGCGTTGTCAAGAAGCTCTACGAGTCCCCCGGCGGTAACAAAGGTTGACGGTTTACCGCCGGCGCCCAGTAACTCGTAGAGTTTCCCTTCGCAAGTTGTTGCTGGAAGCTTAAGAGTAATTCCGGGGCGCTGGGGAGCTAGTACCTCGTAGAGCTCTTCGGCATCGATGAGCTGGAGGAATTCCAGCGCGGGGTGCAGCTAGTTCCCGGAGAGCTCTCTGAGAGCTAAAGGGTTTTAGATTAGAAGCCGGACGGTGGTGGTGCCAGCCAGCAGCCCATATCCGCCGCTCCACGATCCCCGAAGCGCCCTGTAAAACCTCGCAGCGGGTCCGGGAAAGCTTCTGGCAAGCTTCCACGCGTGCCTGCACGCGTGCACGCGCGCGTGGAAGCGTTCCTGGCAGCGCTTCGGAAGCGCTGCCGGGGAGCCCCCCAGAGCCCCAGAAGAGCATCACGAGAGCATCCGTGGGCTTGCCAGGAAAGCTTTCCAGTCTGTGCTCTCTTGCCTCGTATCCAGTGTGTGTTCTCTTGCCCCGTAGAGCTCTGATGGTAAAAGAGCTAGAGGAATTTGGCGACAGGGTGGAGCTAGTTCCCGGAGAGCTCTCTGAGAGCTGAAGGGTTTTTAGATTAGGAACCGGACGGTGGTGGTGCCCGCCAGCAGCCCATCTTCGCCGGTCCACGATCCTCGCAGCGCCTTGCCGGGCCCGGCAGCGGGTCCGGGAGAGCTTCCGGCAAGCTTCCACGCGAGCCTTCACGCGTGCAGGTACGCGTGGAAGCGTTCCTGGCAGCATTTCAGAAACGCCGCTTTCCCGTCCCCGCAGAGCCTCTTCGCTCTTCGGGTTTTGGACGCTACCAAATTGGCGAAATGTCGAAAAAGAACGCGATCATACTGGGCGCCGGCGGTAAACCGTCAACCTTTGTTACCGCCGGGGGACTCGTAGAGCTTCCTGACAACATATAATGTCGAAGAAAATTGTAGAGAACGAATAGTTTTTCAGCACAACTCGAGCATCAGACCGAGTTCGGACCTCTGAATGCAGCAGACAGAGGCGTCTGATGTCTCCGAATCGATTCCTCTGATTACCCGCCCTGCAGCCCCCCTACAGCCCGAGCTCAGTGCAGAACGCCGACAGTAGCTCTCAAGCTGACTGGAAGAATACGAACAGTTTCGTGATTCTAGATCGCGCAGCAGACCGAGTTCAGAGCTCTGGATTCAACAGGCGAACGCGCCTGATTATTCTGAGTGCGATAGGCGTGCTTACCAGCACTGTAGCTGCCCTACAGCTCGATTTAAGTAGAGAACACCGACAAAGCGTATCAAGTTGACACGAATAATACGAATAGGTTTGCGGACCTAGCTCGGCTAACAGACCGATTTCAGACCTATGAATTCAACAGGCGAACGCGTCTGATTATTCTGAGTGCGATAGGTGTGCTTACCAGCACTGTAGCTGCCCTACAGCGCGAGCTAAGTAGAAAATACCGACAACGCGTATCAAGTGGACTCGAATAATACGAATAGGTTTGCGGACCTAGCTCGCCTAGCAGACCGAGTTCAGACCTATCGATTCAACAGGCGAACGCGCCTGATTATTCTGAGTGCGATAGGTGTGCTTACCAGCACTGTAGCTGCCCTACAGCTCGAGTTAAGTAGAAAATGCCGACAACGCGTATCAAGCTCACTCGAATAATACGAAGAGGTTTGCGGACCTAGCTCGCCTAGCAGACCGAGTTCAGACCTATCAATTCAACAGGCGACCGCGCCTGATCATTCTGCGAGCGATAGGCGTGCTTACCAGCACTGTAGCTGCCCTACAGCTCGAGTTAAGTAGAAAATACCGACAACTCGTATCAAGTTGACTCGAATAATACGAATAGGTTTGCGGACCTAGCTCGGCTAGCAGACCGAGTTCAGACCTATGGATTCAACAGGCGAACGCG